>OY978221.1:7466277-7810591 GCA_963854785.1 Vaccinium vitis-idaea
GACTTGTCAAACGTACCATTCACCAAAAATTGATTTCACTATAGGAATAAGATTTATAGTGATTAAAAATTGCAACCCCGGTTTTAAAATTGTTAGATACATGTTGCGCGACCAAAAAAAAATTGGTAGATACTCCTAAAAATAACTTTACACCATTGGAGTATTTCTTTTTTCCTTCAAAAATGACAAAATGAGATTACGATTGGCTGAATAAAAGTTTTTGACTTGCCAAATCCATTGGAGATCCGGGAACGCAATGGAAAATGAAAGGCATGAAAACAGCGTTGCATTCTTTCACACAGGGGCGGACAGAGGGATGCATACGGGGCTCACACACCTCTCAATTATCTCATTATTGGTATTATATTTTAGGTTTTGTTTGTACAAATTATGAAGGAATTAAGATTCCCTCAAAATATATGAGGGTAACATTTTGTTGTTAATGTACGAGTACATGTGATTTTCGGTCCCCAACATCATTAATCCCGCGCCATTGGTTTCACAAATGACTTGTATTGGAAGATAATTGCAATTTAACCAGAGTTGACAATGAATTTTAATCTTCGTTTTTTCATTTTTATAGAGTTATCTCCCTTTTTTGTTTTTGTTTTTTGTTGCACTAGAAGGATTTCCCTTCTTCTTTTTTTTCCCCCTTTTAAACTAGAGGGGTACCCTTTGTGTATGTCCCAAAGCTTCCATAAAGAGCCATTGGAAGATTTGTATGTACGCGTATGAAAAAGGACAATGAAGTGGTTAATACTCAATTGTATTTTTAAAATTTGGATCCACCCTGGAAATGTAGGAAACAAGAAATGTTTTTTTGAGAAACAAGAAAAAGCCGGAAATTACAATAATATTTGTTTCTTCTACCAACTTATGTTTGGCAGCCAGGGAGGGAAACAAGCAAGAAAACTGGAAGATTGTTGAGTAGGTTTTCTGGCAAGAAATTTAGGATGAAGATTATGAGAGGGTTTAGTATTTTTTTCTTGTCTGGTAGAAGCCGTCCAAATTAAATAAAAGTTGGCGATAATGAGGGAGGACAAAATTGATGTGGTTTTATTTGCGTAAAATTACAATTTATTGTCCCTCTTTGTCGATCTCCACTATGGTAGGGTAGTGGTACAGTACGTAGTATATTAGATTACTGTATACAAAGGATCGATGTTGCTCTATCAACTCGTAAACACATCAATTTGTTTCATTTTTACCTTCACCAAGTTATTCATTGTCATCTAAATCACCATATCTTGCTTACTTCACAATCACAACTCTGTTTATGAACGGGATAGTACTATGACCGGCCGGCTGGCAATAGCCGCGACTCTAATTTTTTTTAATCACTCCTTTTTATATTTCGCAGGTTGAAAAAGGTTAATTGCTCCTTAATTTACAAAATGAAATTGTCCAAGCTAAATATTTTGAAATTCCTTGTAATATTTACATTTTCTTTATAAAAAAATTGGTTCCTAACTTTAATTCATTTACTCCCTCCGTCCCATTTTGTTTAGCTGGTAGATTCTTTAATCGCAAACAAAATGATAGTTTTAACTGATCAAATAATGCCCAAAATAAATCTAGGATGACCCCTAATACTTCCACTTTATATGTATATATATCTTTTATAGTTTAATAGGGTAAAATAAAACTCCCATCCAAAACTAGTTATATAATATATTTTACGTTAATAGTCTTGGGGGGAGAGAGAGAGAGAGATTTGGTGAAGTTGGTGATTAATTTGCAACCCAAAATAGGTTAATTGGGGTGGAGCTTATTTGGAAATTTGGAGATAAAGGTCTGATTTGGGGTTGGGACGTGGAGGGGATTCATTATTTGGTTTGGGTTGATTGGGTGAGGGAGGTGGCTGTGGTGTGGAGCAAAAGGAATAAAGAAAATAAAATATAAAATGGAATTAAAAAGAAAAAAGAAAGTATAATTTTTTACTAAATATTTTTTTGAAAAGAGGAGGGTTCAATGGAGGAGGTCCTTACAAGGTTTACTGTATGAAATTAAAAAATGGACTTTTTGGGTGTAATTTGGTGTAAATTTTATTAAGACAATGTGGTATTTTTAGGTGTAATTTTATTTGGTGTTAATGTGGCCATGTGGGTGTTCTAATAGCCTATCAAATAGTAGCAATCAATAAAAATTAGGGATGGCAATCTCGGCCGACCCGCCCCTATCCAACCTGTCCCCTACCCATTCGGAGAGGGGATTCGGGGATTTTTTCGGGGATCGGGTAGGGGATGGGGATTATTTTTAAAAAAATTTGGGGATCGGGTAGGGGATGGTATTGTCAGTCCCCTACCCGATCCCCTCCCCGATCCCGCATCCCTGTTCACACACACACACACATATATATATATATATATAGGATGGCGGTCTCCTAAGGGATCCCGCATACAAAATTTGGTGCGGGATCCCACATTAGACCGCCATCTTATATATATATATATATATATATATATATAATATTTATTATATTATAAGTTTTTAAAATTTATTTTCCACCACAGCCGCCCGGCCCGTTTGTCTATAACCCTGGTCAGTGGACTACTGGACTGGTCATTATTGGGCAAAGTTCTGGATGTACACGTGATGGAAGTGCTGGATGTACATTATTGGGCAAAATTCCAAACAACTCGAGCTTTTGGGACAGTAGCAAGCTAATTCACTTTAAAGTGTAAGACTATTAAAAAAAAACTACACATTAAAGAGCAACCATTTTTGGATCCCTGATTCCCCGTGGGGATCCCCGTTCCCAGCATCGGGGCGGGGATGGAGGTTAAAATAAAATCCCCGGTGGGGATCGGGAAGGGGATGGGGATTGATATAGGTTCGGGGATCGGGGATGGAGGTAGTGGTATCCACCCCTACCCTCCCCATTGCCATCCCTGATAAAAATCGACCATCTCCACGTCACCAAATTCTAAGTATATTATGGATTAATTGAATCCTAACATTGAAAAGAGGAAGACTTCATATTTTTTTAAGTGCTCCAAAGCAGTTTCTTACGCGTGCCAATATATAGATGGCTTCCATAATTTTAAGCAACATACCGTCAAAAAAAGAAGAAGAAAAGTTTTGAAGCAACACATCAGCTTTATTCATCACAAACAAGAGATAATAATAGACGGCAAAACATCCTTTCTTCGCTCTCTCAACTTTAACGCACATATGCCCCGTAGATATACGTTCCACATCCTATATACACTTCCACAACAGAAAATTAAATTGGTGCAAAAAAGAACAAAATACTGATTGATTCCATCATTCCAAAGAAATTGCTTTTAAAAAAAAAAATGACTTTTTAGGTGTAATTTGGTGTAAATTTTATTAAGATGAAGTGGCATGTTTAGGTGTAATTTTATTTGGTGTTAATGTGGCCATGTGGCTGTTCTAAAAGCCTATCAAATAGCAATCAATAAAATTCGGCCATCTCCACGTCACCAAATTCTAAATATATTATGGATTAATTGAATCCCAACATTGAAAAGAGATAGACTTCTATTTTTTTTTTAAGTGATCATGAGCAGTTTTTTACGTGTGTCAATAGATGGCTTCCAAGTTCCAAGTTTTGAAATAACACGTCAGCTTCATTCAAACAAGAGACCATAACAGACGACAAAACATTCTTTCTCCGCGCTCTCAATTTCCACATCCTATACACTTCCACAATAGAAAATTTAATTGGTGCAAAAAAGATACTGATTGATTCCATCACTCCAAGAAATCACACCAGAAAATTAAATGAATTGTTTAAAATGAAGGTTTAGGGTTTAGTCTTTGACTTTATTGGCTCTAATTGAATTTTTCAATAGAGAGAAAATTTTATTAACTGAACAAGTAAGCGGGGAAGAAGGAGGACATGTATCTGGGTCGTTTTTGTGTGTGTGTGTGTGTGTGTGTGTATATGTGGAGAGAAAAGATGACGAGAAAGATGGAGTGAGACCAGAAAGTTGACGTTCATTCTACTAATGAGTTACTATGTGAAATTGACGTGTTATATTAATTATGAACATGTAATGTTTTATTTGTAAGCTTTTCCAACTGCACACGGCTAGCTCATTCAATAATAATGGCAAAAACAAATCCAATTGGCTATGAACGTGGAAATTTCTTATTTGTAAACTTTTCCAGCTGCACACGGCTGCTTATTCAATTACCAAAATGAATACTATTTATAATTACACAAATTACTAGATGAATTGAAAAATTAAATATTAGTTAAAATAAAAATTAGTTAGTCGGATGAGTATGCCAATATCTTTTTAATGACTCAGGGTTTACGTTAGTATATTATACTAGTTTTAAAAGGATGTTTATTAAGAATATTGTATCCTGAAAGTTCGAGAGCAAAATGTCCGTCAAATTATTATATGCTCGGTAGATTCGCATAGTTTTTCTACGTACATGATAATATGCCTAATTTTTTTCATAACTCTCTCGATGTTTGGGCCCACTTACGTGTTACTTAACCAGTCGATTGTAATGCAATTATCTCAACTTATAGAAACTGGATTTATTCCCGATAATTGCATTCTCCCTCTAATTTCCATTGTAAAATCCGTCGGCATCTTTTTTTTTTTTTTTTTTCTGTGTTTCCTTTCTATATACAGCTTACAGAGAATAAATGTTACAGAATACAGAGAATAAAGTTAATGCTTTTAGGGCATCCACAGTGGGCTCCCTAAAAATGGCTCCTATGTTGACTCCTAAGGTGTACACATAAGCCTAATTGGGGTCCATTTGACACTCCTAGAGTTTGCTAAATATAGAGAGCATACGTGCACCCAATGGACTAGCAAGAAAATTTTCAATTTTGTGAAGAAAGTAATCAAAAAAGTGTGGGTCCCATAAAAAAAAGGATTAAAAGGGCTTGAGTCTCACTTGGAGCTAGCTACAAGGCTAGTTAGATTTAGCTAATGGGTTAGGAGTCATGCTTAGGAGCCACCATTAGGAGCTTGTATTGGGAGCCCATTGAAGACCATAATTGGTCAAATGGTTTGCTAAATTTTAGGAGCCTCACCTAGGAGCCATTTTAAGAGTCCACTGTGGATGCCCTTAAGAGTACTCCTTTTTTTTTTGGGAATAATTAGTCATAAATACACAATATTTTGCCTATTTAAAGGGAAGGACAAAGAACATTTGCAATCAAACATAAAGACAAGGAACATTTGCAATCAAACCTAAAGATACAATATTTTGTCTATTTAAAGGGAAGGACAAGGAACATTTGCAATCAAACATAAAGACAAGGAACATTTGCAATCAAACATAAAGACATTATTTGTAATTCTAATTTAATAAAAGAGCTAATAGGTAACTTTATCCCGCGACATGCAGGAATCTCACTCTTTCCTTCCTCGCTCACTTCACCCTGCAACACAAATCACAAATAACCACATAGACGATTTCGTTAGTTATCCTATTCGGTCTGATCCAAGAAAAATATACGGCCTGGACATGTGCTAATGACAAATTTTCAATGTATTGTCCCACAATTGTTGTTATTTACCTCATGTATAAGTCTCCCACATTAGGCTTTCTAGGCCTTAACAAATATGCATTTTTTTATGAGAGCCATCGTACACATTTACAAAATTGATTTTTTTGAAATTTTTTGTTTGAAATTCAAAATTTTAAAGAATTAGTGATATTTAACTTCTTTTTTTATCGCCGAAAGTGGTCGGCTAGAGGTGGAGTGGTGGTCGCCCGGAGGTGGGGTGATGATTTTTTGAATTTTGTTTACGAAATTGGACTTTTTAAAAATTAGTGGGGTTTCACTAATTTTTTTATCGCCAGAAAGGGTAGGCCAGAGGTGGAGTGGTGGTTAGCTGGAGGTGGGGTGGTTATTTTTTTGAATTTTATGTTAGAAATTTAAATTTTTAAAAATTAGTGACACTTCACTAATTTTTTTGGTCCCTGGAACTGCTTGGCCAGAGGTGGGCCGGTGGTCGGCCGGAGGTGGGGCGGTGGTTTTTTTGAATTTTATGTTCAAAATTTGAATTTTTAAAAACTAGTGATACTTCACTAATTTTTTTGGTCGCCAGAAGTGATCGGCCGGAGGTGGGGTGGTGGTTGGCCGGGAGGCAGGAGTTGATTTTTTTTTTCTGTGTATGAAATTTGAACTTTTAAAAATTAGTGAAATGTCACTAATTTTTTTGGTCACCGGAAGTGGTCGGCCGGAGGTGGAATGGTTGTCAATCAATCAGGAGGAGTTATTATATTGAATTTTCTGTACGAAATTAAATTTTTTAAAATTAGTGAGATGTCACTAATTTTTTTGGTCGCTGGAAGTAGTCGGCCAGAGGTGGGGTGTTGGTCGGACGGAGGTGGGGTATTGATTTTTTTTAATTTTATGTTAAAATTTGAATTTTTAAAAATTAGTGACACTTCACTAATTTTTTTGGTTGCCGGAAGTGCTAAGCCAGAGGTGGGGTGGTGATTTTTTTAAATTTTATGTTCAAAATTTGAATATTTAAAAATTAGTGACACTTCACTAATTTTTTTGGTCGCCGGAAGTGCCGACAGAGGTGGGGTGGTGGTCAGCCGGAGTTGGGGTGTTGATTTTTTTGAATTTTATGTTCGAAATTTGAATTTTTAAAAATTAGTGACACTTCACTAAATTTTTTGGTCGCCGAAAGTGGTCGGCCAAAGGTGGAGTGGTGGTTGGCCGGAGGTGGGGTGTTGATTTTTTTGAATTTCATGTTCGAAACTTGAATGTTTAAAAATTAGTGACACTTCACTAATTTTTTTGGTTGCCGAAAGTGCTCGGCTAGAGGTGGGGTGGTGGTCGGCCGGAGGTGGAGTTGTGATTTTTTTGAATTTTATGTTCGAAATTTGAATTTTAAAAAATTAGTGACACTTCACTAATTTTTTTGGTCGCCGGAAGTGCTCGGCCAGAGGTGGGGTGGTGGTCGGCTGGAGGTGGATTTGTGATTTTTTTGAATTTTATGTTCAAAATTTGAATTTTTAAAAGCTAGTGACACGTTACTAATTTTTTTGGTCGCCGGAAGTGGCGGCCAAAGGTGGGGTGGTGATTTTTTTTAATTTATGTTCAAAATTTAAATTTTTAAAAATTAGTAACACTTCACTAATTTTTTTTTTGTCTTTATGTGCGATTGCAAAAGTTCATTGTCCTTCCTTTTAAAAATGGCAAATGTTTTTTGTTTTTATGTTCGATTGCAAAAGTTTCTTGTCCTTCCCTTCAAAATTGCCAAATGTTTTGGATTTTTGGCTAAGTGGCCCTTTTTTTTTCCAATATTTTTGTTATCTATATAAATTTCGATAATTGAAAAAAATAATTTCTAAAATTACTGTTCGTCTGGTCATATTTCTATCTATTGCTGATATGATTATAAAGTAATGTGATTTCTTGAAATATTTTGTTAATCAGAAATTTTTATTTTCTTAAGATAAACTTATTCATATACAGTAGAAAAAACAATACAAGTGGCACACACAAAAATAGATCATGGAACTTCCTGTAATTGACTTTTTTTTTGGGTAAATCCTATAATTGACTTTTATTAAGCGCTTTTATATACTCCCTCCGTCCCAATTTAATAGTCCCTCGTTCTATTCTAACCGGATAAAAAACTACTTATAACTTGAAATCGGTAATGGATTTCATATTCAATATGGATCTTGTTTGATAGATCACAATTAATTCTATAAGACAATATTTTCAAAATCACGTAAAACAATGTAAATTACGAGATATAATCAATTAAAAAGTGGCACAAACTCCCAAAATGGACTATTAAATTGGGACGGAGGGAGTATATTCCATTCAATTGATGCAATTGACTTTTATTAAGCAACTTTTGTTATAGAATATTCCTCCCTTCTTATATGTTTTATTAGGTACTGTTTGGTTCTTTTATTTCTTTGCAATGAAAAATAATTGAGTGCGAGCGTGCCAGAGAGTGTTTCAATCTCCTCCCTCAGATTAACTTTGGAAAAACCAAATCTAATCAGGCGATTGTATTTTTAATGGTTCAATTACCTCAATTAAGAGGATTTTTCTTTATAAGTGAAGAAATGTAAACCAATATACTTAGGAAACTAAAGAACAACAAAGAAACAAGATACTTCAATTGATAAATTAAAGGTAAACTTACTTCAAAATTGCCTTCAACTTCAAAATACAACGTGATGAGAACTTCGAACAGATGATTGTTACAAGAACAATCGAAATTAATCTTAAACTACTTCCTAATCTACTTCGAACTGAGTTCGAAATCCTAAACTACTTGCCAATGAACAAACCAAGTATCATTTTGTTTGATTGATATTTGTTGAAGATATGTCCAGGCTTTTCACTCTTCAATTTCTTCTATTTATAGATGCTGCTTGTTAGTTGAATTTCCCGCTCAATGAATTTGAACTTGGCTTGCTTCGAACTCCATCTTTCATAATTTGAATTGGCAGTTTCTTCCCTTCTCCACGTCTGAATTTGAATTCTTGTTAATCTTCTTCCAAAAGCTTCTCATTGAATCTGCATCATTGCTTGAACTAACCCAAATAATTATATTTGAAGGAGATAACTGCCTTTCAAGATATAATACACGTGTTCTAATTGCTAATTGCTTTGCATTACAAGTTTACACGTGGACTTCATACATTTAGCAGTTAAAATCATAGCTTCGAATTTGATTTTCTGTATTGACAACACTTCGTAACTGTCAATAACTGCTCTTTAAATTGAGAAATAACGTATTTACTCAACTTCAATTCAATAATCCAGTGTATTTTCATTGACAAATATTTGCCAATATTTGGCATCCATGATTACGTGTCAATTAATTATTGGATTTGTTAATTTTATATGTAAACAGGTACAATGTATGTGTGTATAAATTGTGTGAATCACAAGCATCATGGAAAAGTTTTTAGTTTTTTTAATTTTTATAATGGATGTTCGGGCCAATTTGCATGCACTTCGGCTAATTACAGAACCCTGAAAATAACGACTCGGCATAACCTCCATTGGCCCTACAGTTTGGGATAGTTGGTTTCTGTATGATATCATTGAAAAAGTTGAATGTAGGTTTCGTTTAATTCTGAATCCGACCTATGTGGTACGGGGTGCACAACAGGTTCTATAGTGCGTATCTGAATCTTCTATCCTTGTAATGGTTTCCTACAGAATGGTATCCTGTACTATTTGAAATTTGGACCAAAAACATTTTTGGTCATCCTTTAGAGCGATACTATTCTACAGGATATATACTATTTGTTATATGGACCAACAAAAACATTTTAAACGGTTGGGATCGTAGAGCTTGAGCTCGGCATGTTCGCCCTTAGCGAGCCGAGCCAAGGTAATTTACTTAGGCTCCGTTCATTTGCCAAGAATGTTATACGAGAAAGTTAATCCTGAGAAAAGTGAAATGGAGTGAAGTAAAAGAAAGGAAAATTTACTTTCCCGTGAGTGTTCACTTGATAAAGGATTTTTTCAGGAAAGTGTAATCGGTGGGAGCCAACTTTCCCATGACATATAATTCCTTCCTTTTTGCTGGATGCATTTTGAGGGAAAGTGAATCCAAGTGGGAAAAGTATTTTTGTGGGTCACATTATTTTCCTGTTAACTGAATACCCAAAAAGTTATGGGAAAGTTGATTTTCTCATCTTTTCCCATACTTTCTTGACAACTGAACGAGGCATTAATGAGTCTCATTAAACGAGCCGAGCCTGTATAAATGAGACAAGCTTTTGCGAGCCGAACCGAGCTTTACCGAACTCATTTATTAAACGAGCCTAAAATTCGAACTCAAACTCGGCTGGATTACTAAACAAGCCTTGCATTAACGAGCCGAGCCACAAATTACTCGCGAGCAGCTCAGTTCGTTTGCAATCTTATCCACAATGTTCTCTCTCGATCGGTTGGAACCCACGATCCTGGTGAAACTTGTGGGCTAAATAAGTACCATTATATTGTGCATATTGTGGATCTCACGTTTGATGATTCAAATGAAGAATGCTACAAATTACTATGAATGTCCTCAATTGTAAATTGATTGCCGACATTTGAATAATTCAATAATTGCATACATGTACTTTTCTTAATTTTAAGAAAACAGCAGACAGAACAAGAGTTAATTACATACTACCCTCTAACACTATGGGGTTGATTGGATGGAGGCAAAGCCTCCGGGATTAGTTTTCTGTCCAGATAAGAGGTGGACCCATCTCCTTTGCCTTGGTTTGGCACGCCACTTTTGCACCCCTCTAAACTAATCTCCCCTCCATGGTTATCCAAGCGTAGGGGGTTTGAGGTGAATAATTTTTGGGCACCCTTTGAGCTGTCTAAAAATTATCCGGCCGGATAAAGGGTATTTATCCCCCCTCCTCCCCCATTTCTATTACAAAACAACATAATTTATCCCCTCATTTTATCTCTCGTACAAATCAAGTACTATTTTATCCCCATTTTTTTATACATCTTTTTCACTTTACTCTTCTCGTTTAAAAAATCTTGCACCTTGCTCCCTTAATATATCACTTAGTATTACCTAGCTCCATTTTTTATTCTTTAGTCCAATTTGAGCTTTAGACTCCGATATGACATGAGCATGTGACTAATTTATGAAGAAAATGTTCTTTTTTACCGAGATGTTAATACAAAATCATTTTTATGAATCATGTCCAAAATATTTAAAAAATTTAGAATCTTAATAATTAGAGTCGTAGTGGTTCCCACAAAGATAATAAGTGGTGAAAAGAAGCAATGGAAATTGACATATAGCAACGTCTCGTTAGAAAAGATATATTTTGATGATATAACGACATCTCCTTGAGTTAGATGATGTAAAAAAAAAGTAATACAAATTGTAAACATATATAGAGAATAAGCAATGGAAATTGACATATAGCAACGTCTCGTTAGAAAAGATATATTTTGATCATAGATTACTCACATATGCATGTTATATTGAACTCTTAATATGATAGATTATGTGGGCAAGATGTATGGTTTTTAGATGAAGGGTGTAATGTGAAAAGGGTGATAGTTGAAGGGGCAATCTGGACTTAACTCTGAAAACAATCATTTCTTCATTCCTGCCGTTGTAAACAATTCAAAATGGATGACTACGATAGCGAGTTCAGTCCTTTATGCATACTCTCGCAATGTGACAAACAAACACACAAAACTTTTTGTTTTTTCCCACTTTAATACCCTCTCTGCTTTACTATACTTTGAGGCCATTTATGATCTTTTCTCTTTTTAGGTTTGTTTGTCTAATTGGGTGATTTTTAAACTTTGTTAAGAACGTTAATAAGGTCCACCATTAAATAGTTGAGTATCAAATATCAATGAACACATGAGCACAATACTTTTTTTGAGAGAAATGAGTGTATATATTTTGAAAGAAAAAATGCATTGGAAAATTATGTCGATTGGTTGTTATGGTTTGTATTTTCGAAGAACTCTACAAAAATACGATATCAAAATATAAAGTTAAATTTTTTATTTTTTATTTCAACGTTGAAAAGGCACGAGGAAGATTCTTAACTAAATTATAAAGTTTTAATACATTTTTTTACTTCTCAAGTGATTTTTAGTTAAAGCATCCATCTAATTACGTAACGAGACTGGAATGTTCTATTGAAATCCTTTCGGATTCGTGTCAATAAGCAGAGTTGTTCACAGTTAAAACTCGTCAAAATCACCACTTACACTGTAAATTAAGTTGACAACAAATATTAGATATAATCGATGTTAAGATCATGGGTCCAATTAGTTTGCAAACGGTCTTTTTAAAAATAAATGTGTTCCTAAATTATACATCTCTGATGTAAATACACAAACACTCACATAAATATGTGGGACCAGTCCACCACTCCATACCCATTAAAAGCCCTCAAAGCCAAAAACTTTCTTTGGTGCTGGACAAGTATCACGTGTCCGTGCCTGAGTATCCAATTTGGCTGTCCAAAAGTATTTTGGACAGCCGAGATTTATTTCCCCTGTTCTTTCCTCTTTTTCTTTTTAAATCCGGACCGTCCAAAAGCATTTTGGGATGAACACGTGGTGCCCGCCCAGCACCCAAAAATTGCTCCTCAAAGCCAAAAGTGGACTGTCCAGTCTGGTTTTTATGACCAGGAAGTATTTCTGTTTGATTAAGAGAGGATTTGCGTAATTTTTTATTAGTACTACTAATTTAATATTCTGTAAAAAAAAAAAATTAATTTAATACGAGTCTGCCGTTTTATACAATTCGATTTGATTTTGAAAAAGCAAGAAAAGCCTTTCATTCCAAGAAGGCCACACCGACCTCAGTGCCTCACAAACAGCTCTCTCTCTCGCTCTCTCTCTCTCCACAATTGCAGTTCTCTCTCTCTATATCTATCCAAACGCGTCTGTATAATTTTCCGTCCATAACCCCTCTGTCTCTATCTTTCCGTCTCTGAGCTCCCGACTCCGGAGCTCAAGAGCTAGGTTTTCCAAAACCCAATTGAACAAAATCCCCCAACACAGACCCCGCCTTTTTTCTCTCTACAAAACCCATTTCTTCTTCATGATCAAAAGCCTTTAAATTAGGGTTTTCCAAATCCAAACCGACCAACATCCAAAATCAATGATGAAGAAGGGAAAGTTAGACCTTTTCGTATCCCTAAGTCGACAGAGATCGATTCAGATTCTGATCGGTGTGGGTTTTCTGTACATAATCATGGTCGCTTTAGAAGTCCCCTTCGTTTTCGAAACTGGGTTTAGCGCAGTTTCACAAGATGAGTTAAACGACGACGTGTTGTATAGGCCGTTTGTGCTTCAGAGCGAGGAGGAATTGGAGGAGAAAGAAGCACCAGTGAGGCCACTGAAGGACGCCCGCAGAGAATCGAAGCCCGAGAGGAGGATCACGGAGTATAAGAGTGTTTCTGGGTTGAGATTTGATGGCAGTGTTGTGAATATTAGTGGTATGGATGGGTTTTTGGGGATTCAGCAGTCGGCTAAAGAGGCGTTTGAAGTTGGGAAGAAGATTTGGGAGGAGATTGAATCAGGTAAATTTTTGGGGATTTTGTTTTAAGGTTTTGAATTTTGGGTGAAGGGTTGCTGTTAGAAAAGAAAGAACAGTGGTTTTTCGCATCAAATCTCAAAAATCACTGAACGTGATGAGATATGGTGAGAAACAGAAATGGGTTATTTTGAAAATTCTTTTTTGTCCCCTTCATATTTGTCATTTTCACCTCTTTTAGATGCCCCAAAAGGACGAGATTGAATCAGTTAATTGTTGGAATTTATAAGTTTTTGAATTTTGGGTGATGGGTTACAATATTAAGCCGTTTGGGTTGGTAGAGGAATTAAAGAACAGCGGTTTCTAATCAAATCTCACTACGAAAAATGACGAGATTTGGTGAGAAACAAAAATGGACCCTTGAAAACTCTTTTTCCCTTTTCATTCTTGTCATTTTCCACTTCTTTTAGTTATCCAAATAAGGGGTGGGCTTCTCCCTTCTTTTGTTTTCCCACCCTTTCTCACAATCTAAGTCTTACTTTCCGTTTCGAGCATTTGATTTAGTTGAGAATCGGGAAAAGTAAGATTCCTGCTTCGTAACTTTTGGAAGACAAGTTTTGAGGAAAACTTATGCTAGTGGTTAGGGTAAAGACATGTTCTTGTTAAGTGAACAAATATGAAATGCAGAAAAAATGGACGTTCTCATAAATTCTTTCCTTGCCTAGCAACTGAACGAGGCCTTGGAGTCCTGTGTGTATTTGGGGTGATTTGGTGTAGACTTTGTACCACCTCTTCCACCCCAATTGTGGGCGACAGAGACTATTTGTGGATCTTGGGGTTATATTTTGCCGATATGTTAAGAGGGAGGCACTGGCTTTAGGACAACTACTTTGTCTTGCCAGCCTCACGTGCTATTTATATATATATATATATATATCTTTGTTCACCTTACTTAATGTTTATCTGTTGATTGGTGGATGCTTATTGTTTACATGATTTTTTTGATCGTGTTGTTAACTTGGCGATAAATCCTCATCAGGTAAAACTGAAGAAGTTGTTAAAAAGACCACAGAGAATAAGAACGAGTCCTGCCCTTATTCGATTTCACTATCGGGGTCCGAATTCTCAGAGCATGGGCGAATTCTGGTGCTTCCGTGTGGATTGACATTGGGGTCTCATATAACGATCGTGGGGAAGCCGAGAAATGCTCATCCAGAGCACGACCCCAAGATATCGCTGTTAAAGGATGGACAGTATGTAATGGTTTCGCAGTTCATGATGGAGCTTCAGGGGTTAAAGACAGTGGATGGGGAGGACCCACCCAGAATTTTGCACTTCAATCCAAGGTTGAAGGGGGATTGGAGTGGAAAGCCTGTTATTGAGCAGAACACTTGTTATAGGATGCAATGGGGGTCAGCGCTTCGGTGTGAGGGGTGGAAATCTAGGGCGGATGAAGAAACAGGTTAGTTGATTCAACTGAGAATCTAACAATGAAACTAGAATGCTTGCTTCCGATTGTGTCGTATAATAGCCTTGAAAATTCCCAGTATGTTGGGATTTTAGTCCTAAATTATCCAAACATTATTATGAGTTGGTGTAGTTCCAAACTATATGTCCTCTATACTGGGAAAATGTGTAATTGTTGCTTGTTTTGATCTAATTTGATTGGTATGGGGACTTGCATATGTGCCGTTGTATCTAAGTTCTGAACACGGGGAATGTTTTACATCTTTTATTCATAGAAGAGTGAATGTTTTGTATCTAGGAACTCTAACTAGATGTGGAAACTTTTCTGTTTACAGGTTAAGATAAGATAAAAACTGGAATTGTTCTGACATAGGTCATAGGGTTGAATTGGCATTGTGGTGGTGAATTCTGAGTTTGCCCCTCTTTCCCCAATCCTCTGTGTCTTAAGAAAAATGAAGTGAATGTTATAACCATTGATATGGTTTCTTTTTTATAATCTTTTACTTAAAAATTATCTTCCCTGTCATATACGGAGTATATACATAATGTATTTTCTGTACATTACAAATGATTATATACCATTGGATTGAATAGAACAAAGGGCCTTTTGGCTATTTGAATTTCTATAGTATTTTCTAATTGGATATTCACACTTTGGGTGGCTCTCTGCAGTTGACGGTCAAGTGAAGTGTGATAAGTGGATCCGTGATGATGATGGTCACTCAGAGGAGTCTAAGGCAACATGGTGGATGAACAGGTTAATTGGCAGAACAAAGAAGGTGACTTTTGAATGGCCATTCCCATTTGCGGAAGGCAAGCTGTTTGTGCTAACTCTTAGTGCAGGCTTGGAGGGCTATCATGTCAACGTCGATGGGAGGCATGTCACTTCGTTTCCGTATCGCACTGTGAGTAAAATTACACACGCAAATAATTCCATGCAAGGCATGCAAATTTGTTTCATTTCTGTCAAAGTAGCTGAAACTTTTTCTGATTCCTGGGTGACCGAGACAAAACATTTTGTGGAATCCTGAAATTTCAAGGTTTTCACTGATATGTACCAGATTCCAGAATGAACCGAAACATTTTGAATTTCTGCATAACATTCCAAATTGTTGAGTTGTTTTGATACCTAATTAGAAATAACAAAAATGACATTTTCCTACACCCACAAATTCTTTTTCTATTTCCATTATGTTCTGTCTACTCTTTTCAAAATATCCAAAACATGTCCATAATGTTTCGGAAATATTTCCTCTTCCTAGCTAACCTAAGCAATGACCAGAATTTTGATCCTTGATTCCATGTTGAATGGGAGAACTTTCTCTAAGGTTTTCTGTTGTTCACAGGGTTTTGCCCTTGAGGATGCCACTGGATTATCCTTGAACGGCGACGTTGATGTTCACTCCATTTTTGCTGTATCCTTGCCCACATCACATCCCAGTTTTGCGCCCCAGAAGCTACTTGAGAAGTCCAGCAGGTGGAGGGCCCCGCCTCTTCCTGATGGACCTGTGGAACTATTCATCGGCATTCTTTCAGCCGGAAACCATTTTGCAGAACGAATGGCTGTAAGGAAGTCTTGGATGCAGCATAGGCTTATCAAGTCTTCTAATGTGGTTGCTCGTTTTTTTGTAGCCCTGGTATGTGAAGCCATTTTTCGTTTGTGGTTTATATCGACAAGTACTTGAACGTTAAGTTGAAAATGATTTTTGTACAGCATCCTAGAAGAGAAGTGAATGTGGAGCTAATGAAAGAAGCAGAGTTCTTTGGCGACATTGTTGTAGTGCCTTACATGGATAATTATGATCTTGTCGTTCTGAAAACCGTTGCTATCTCTGAATATGGGGTGAGTAGTTTAATGCTGTTAAAGTTGGAGAAGGTAATGGTGCATGTGAATGTAGAAGCTTAATGGTTTCATATCTTAATATGGTTACAGGTTGACACGGTTTCTGCAAACTATATTATGAAGTGTGATGACGACACATTTGTTCGAGTGGATGCGGTTATCAAGGAAGTAAAGAAAGTTGCTGATAATAAAAGCTTTTACGTGGGAAACATTAATTACTACCATAAGCCCCTACGTTATGGTAAATGGGCGGTCACATATGAGGTACTTGTGTATCCATCATCTCTGCTACCTTGATGTTTTATTATTTTCACCTTTTCGTGTGAGTTTGCAACTTCAATTACGAATGAATATATTCTGATTTTTTGGACATCATAACTTCCAAGGCAAATCTAATACAATGCATTGCTTCTAATATTAGTGAGACAGTTTATAATCCAATTTCTGGTGGTGGATCTCCCCGTGCGGAATGGATTTAATAATGCAGAAAATATTTTGTTATGTGCTAACATAAATTGATGCGAGACAATTTGGCTATTTGGAATTAGAAGTCTTCTTAGAATCTGTTAATCTTATTTGAATTTCCCAAGGAATTGAAGTTTACTACCCCTCTTAAGTCAACCCGAGTTTGTCGCTTGAATTGTGATTACAACTGGACTGGTTTTGAATCTGATATTTTCCACCCTCGAGAAGTTCTGCCAATATCAACTCCTTTACGTTGGCCATGGTATAAATTTTATACCTTGCTTCCTGTCGAACCAGACACCAGAAAGTACGGAATGCTTTACGTTTTTTCCCCAAAAACAAAGGAGTGTAAGCCCAATGTTGGGAAAATGCTCTTTGTTAACTGTCATTTGGGATATGTGTGACTTATTTATCTGCAAGTTTTTCTTTGTGACAAGTTCTCATCTTGTTTCATCTTTGTTCATCTTGATTCAGGAATGGCCGGAAGAAGATTACCCACCTTATGCAAATGGTCCAGGCTACATTGTGACATCAGACATCGCGCGCTTCATTGTCTCTGAGTACAAGAAACACCAATTAAGGGTAGCTTCCAAATCTCTCTCTCTCTCTCTCTCTCTCTCTCTCTCTCTCTCTCTCTCTCTCTCTCTCTCTCTCTCTCTCTCTCTCGTGGTTTTTGTAACAAATTCGGTCACGTGCAGTTGTTCAAGATGGAAGACGTGAGTATGGGAATGTGGGTCTTGCAATTCAACAGCTCTAGACCGGTGGAATACATCCACAGCTTGAAATTCTGCCAATTCGGTTGCATCGATGATTATACTACCGCACATTACCAGTCTCCAAGGCAGATGATGTGCATGTGGAACAAATTGCAACAGCAAGGGCGGGCTCTGTGCTGCAACATGAGATGACATTTTCGGGTTTTGTGGAGAATCAATCCGGGAGTATCTGAATAGGAACCAAATTTTGACATGGAAGTCTCTGGGAGTGTTTGAATAGGGGGGGGAGGGAGGAGGTTTCTAGATCATCCATATACTTTAATTTGTGTATATTCTGTGGAGAGTGTAGACTGTTGGATGAACTGGGTTTTTTTTAGTGCCCGTTTAAAATTCTTTCATTATTTTTGTTCTTCAAATTCCTTGGGGGGTTTTTCAGTTGGCCATTTCTTCTGTTCACTTCCATGAGCATTCAGGCCGCTTCTGCGACCCGTTTGGGTAACGGTAAAGAATTTCGGAAATATATCGGGAGTCCACATAAATTGGCCCCACAATTGTTTGGATTTCAATCATTTGATAATGAAATTCGTTTACCAAACCAAACACTTGAATAGCACAGGATCAGTCTGTAACCAAAAAAAAAATTCTCACTGTTTCAAGTGTTTATTATTACTCCTCCATCTGATTCCAAATTCTGTGTCTGTTTTTTGGTATACGTGTTATATTTTTAAATTACTTTGTATCTTTCAATCTGTAATTTTTTTTTTTATGATTTAAAAAACTGTGTTTAATACATTTAATCAAAGACTCATCAAATACGATCCATGTTAGTAATTTTTCGAAATAGTAAAAGGGAATAAGAAATTTGGGATGAAGGGAGTTGTAGTTTATAAAAATATTACAATAGCAGTGGGGTGGTTATTAATGACCAGACTTCCTTTTCTAAAAGAAGTCTGTCTAGTAGGGAATTCTATCTTAACCTGGTCAAATGGTCTTTGTTGACAGAGTAATTAATTTTGACTAGTCTTGAAGTAGCACTTCGGATCATTCAAACATCACAGATTTATGTAGGATTTATACGGGTGATTTGGCTAATTTGAAAAAAATTGTTTTTTTGGTTTTGTCTTTCTGGTTTGGGTAAATTGAAAAAATTGGTTTTTTGGTTTTTTTTAGTTTTGTCCTTATTCAAAAAAAAATTACATTTGTTAGTTTTCGGTCGATTTTTTGTGGTTTCTTGGCTTCTCTCAACGAGAGGAATCTAAAAAGTATAAAATTATTAGTCAAACTTAAAGTTTTGTGAGTAAAGACGAATGCGACATCCAAAAAACTGGTTTTTTGAATAATTTTTCGTCTTTATTCACAAAACTTTAAGTTTGGCTAATAATTTTATACTTTTTAGATTTCTCTCGTCGAGACAAGCCAAGAAACCACAAAAAATCGACCGAAAACTAACAAATGCAAAAATTTCTTGATTAAGGACAACCAAAAAAACCAATTTTTTCAATTTACCCAAAACAGGCAAATATTCAATTTTTTTTTGCATTTGTTAGTTTTGCGTCAAGATTTTGTGGTTTATGGATTTATCTCCTAAAGACGAATCCAAAGAGTATAAAATTATGGTCAAAAGTAATAGTTTTTTAAATAATGCCGAAAATAAACCAGTTTTTGGATTATTTTTCTTCTTTATTCACAAAACTTTAAGTTTGGCTAATAATTTTATACTTTTTAGATTTCTCTTTTCGAGACAAGCTGAGAACCCACAAAAAATCAATCGACCAAAAACTAATAAATGCAATTTTTTTTTTGAATAAGGACAATGAAAAAAAACCAAGAAACCAATTTTTTCAAATTAGCCAAATCAATTGTGAACTTCACGAGAATGTATAGATTTGGAGTTCTTCTGAGCACCACGTAGCCGTGTTCTAGGATCACGAAATAATTAGACTTCCTGATATCAATTTCATTTTCATACATACATACAGTTATGGCCACTAATCATCAATGTGGAGAATGTGGGCCAGTTGACTTGACCTGAATTAAGTGAAGAAATTGATGGTCAGAGATGGGTGGCAGAGAAAATTGGAATTAGAAAGGGGAATTTAAGTTTGATAAGAAAACTTCTACGCGCCCCGCCCCTGACGCGTCTGACGCCGCGCCCAGCCTGGACCCCACCCCCTGACACGCGTAATTTACTGTTTTACCCCTCCACCTCTCCTTTAATTACTTATTTATATTATATTATATCAATTCATTTATACTATTACTTTAATTCATTTAATTACTTTATTTATTTTATTTATATTACTTTAATTCCTTTAATTACTTTATTATTTATATTAATTCATTTATATTACTTTGTTTATATTACTTTAATTCCTTTAATTACTTTAATTTCTTTATTTATATTACTTTAATTCCTATAATTACTTTATTTATATTATTTTATTTCCTTTAATTACCTTATTTACTTTATTTATATCATTTCATTTAATTACTTATTTATATTATATTATATTAATTCATTTATACTATTACTTTAATTCATTTAATTACTTTATTTATTTTATTTATATTACTTTAATTCCTTTAATTACTTTATTATTTATATTAATTCATTTATATTACTTTGTTTATATTACTTTAATTCCTTTAATTACTTTAATTTCTTTATTTATATTACTTTAATTCCTATAATTACTTTATTTATATTATTTTATTTCCTTTAATTACCTTATTTACTTTATTTATATCATTTCATTTAATTACTTATTTATATTATATTATATTAATTCATTTATACTATTACTTTAATTCATTTAATTACTTTATTTATTTTATTTATATTACTTTAATTCCTTTAATTACTTTATTATTTATATTAATTCATTTATATTACTTTGTTTATATTACTTTAATTCCTTTAATTACTTTAATTTCTTTATTTATATTACTTTAATTCCTATAATTACTTTATTTATATTACTTTATTTCCTTTAATTACCTTATTTACTTTATTTATATCATTTCATTTCTTTATATAAATTAAATTAATTATTTAATTCATTTAATTATTTATTTAATTCAATTCTTTAATTTAATTCAATTTTTATTTAATTATTTATTTATCTCTTTCATTAATATCTTTTTTCTCTTTTATCTTTTTAATATGCTCTAATATCTTTTTATTTATCTTTTTATTTATCCCCAAAAAATCCTGCAACTTGTGATTTGCACGCACTTGTGATCTTGCAACTTGTGATCTTGTGATCTTGCAACTTGTGATCCTGCAACTTGTGATCTTGTGATCTTGCAACTTGTGATCCTGCAACTTGTCCTGCAACTTGTGATCCTGCAACTTGTCTTGCAACTTGTGATCCTGCAACTTGTCTTGCAACTTGTGATCCTGCAACTTGTCCTAGAAGAACATTATGCATACTTCAGCAGTCGCGATGGTTGCTCATTATCCTTGTGATCTTCCTAATTCTCCCACTACTACTTCACTTCTTCCTCATTCAAAATTTCTTTCTTTTTTCGTTTTTCATCAAAGAACATTATGGATGGCTACTACTATCCAGATGGTTGCTCATTTGAGAATGATGTTCCCAGTGATGAAAGCATCAATTTCAGCAGTCGCGATTATACACCCGAATTTAGCACTGATCAGGTTAGTTATTTCCGTTGTTCTTATGCATATTTGTCATTCATTTTGAAAGTAGATAAATATGATAAGACTGGATAATGTTTTACTTATACATATTCGTTATTTTTTTTTTATATAGATTTTTGAAAGTAGAGAAGATATATTAGCTTGGGTGAAGAGAGTTGGTCTCGAAAACGGTATTGTGGTGGTTATTAATAAATCTGCTAATTTAAAAGGCGGCAAGCTGCTGAGATGCATTCTTGGTTGTGAGAGAGAGGAGGAAAGTACAAACCGCACCGTGGGGTTGAAAGGCTAATATTGCATAGGAATACTGGGACTAAAAAATGTGAGTGTCCATTTGAGTTGCGAGGTATACCAATACCTCCAGACGGTGCCAAGTGGGGTTTAAGGGTTTCCTGTGGTCTCCATAACCATGAACCAGCAGAAAATATTGAGGGCCACGAGTACCCATCAAGGTTAAAACCAATGGAGAAACAATTTGTGGTCGAGATGGCCAACAGCACCGCACCGCGTGAAATTCTTAGTATTTTGAAGAAAAAAGACCCGTCAAACACTACGGGAATTAGAAGCATTTACAACGCCATTTTCATAAACAAGGAAGCCAAACGGGATGGTCTAACTACTACTCAATATGTGTTAGAGCAATTAATTAAGAATGGGTACCTCCACGACTTTAGGACAAATCAAGACACCAACGAAATCACAGATATTGTTTGGGTTCATCCTACAAGTCTAGAGCTATCTGTCAACTTTTCATCCGTGTTGGTAATTGATGCCACATACAAAACCAATGAGTATCGTAAACCACTATTGGAGGTTGTGGGTATCACATCCACAAATCTAACTTTCTCGCTTATGTTCGCATATCTTAATAATGAGAGGGAAAATACATGTACATGGGCCTTGAATACCTTAAAGAAGTGGATGGTTGGAAAGGGGGCACGTTGCCATTGGTGTTTGTTACAGATCGTGATTCGACACTTATGAACGCTATTGAAGCATGTTTCCCCATGGCACGTCACATCCTTTGCATTTGGCACATAAATCAGTGCGTAATGAAGAACTGCAGCGCTGTGCTTGGTCAGTTCTTTCCAGACTTTTGCAATTCATGGCAGTCCCTTATTCATTCATCTAGCACTTCGTCTTACCAGCATAAGTGGGCTGCCATGTGTGAGGAGTATAGCCAATATCCGCGTGTCATAACTTATCTTGCGGATACATGGTTAACGCCGTACAAAGAGCGATTTATTACAGCATGAACAGATACATGTATGCACCTCGGAAGCAATTCAAGTCAAAGGTATAGTCACTTTATAATTTTACGAGTTAAATTTTCTGCATTATATTCTACTACACTGTTCAAACTTTCCTATTTAAACAAAGTGCATTATTCTATTACAGGGTCGAGTCTGCACATTCGAAGCTAAAGTGCTATTTGGGCGGTACAACCATGTCATCGCTCCAAATATCTTTTGAACGCATAGATAATATGTTGACAAATCAGTTTGGGGAAATTAAGAAGTCGTTCGAGAAATCTGTCAACATTCCACGCCACAACCATTTACGTGACCCCATTTTTGATGAAATCAGGTGTCGCGTTTCATTAAATGCAATGGAGTTGATAAAAAAGCAGCTAGAATCCGCGGCAGACGCCTACCCCCTCCCAAGCGGCAGTTGCAGTTGTTTGATCAGAACAACACATGGATGGCCATGTATGCACGATTTGAGGGCTTATCATTCCCACGGCATGTCAATTCCGCTATCCAGTATCCACGTTCATTGGAGTAGGCTCTCTATGCACGAGACCGAGTTTAATGACGAGGGAGAACAACCCGACGAGACATCTCGTGTGGTTGACATATTACAGGGGATGGATCCACGTATGCGAAAGCATATGATAGACAGGTTTGTGGATATGGCAGATCCGTCTCACAGCAGTGTTCGAGCCCCATCATACAACACTGAACATAGAGGTCGACCTGTGGGAAAAGCTGAGCAAAGTTTACGGCGCATACCTTCCTGTACAGAAGCATCTACATCGAGGGGGAAAGGGAAAGGGAAAGGGAAAAATGCAGGGAGGGAGAGGGTGGAGAAGGAAAAGGAGAGGGAAGAGAGGGAGAGGGTGGAGAAGGAGAAGGAGAGGGAAGAGAGGGAGAGGGAGGAGGTTAATTACATTCAGTATTTACCTTGGCAATTCTAGTAGTATATGTCCCACACCAAAGACGTCAAAGGTGATGGTCATTGTGGATTCAGAGCGATAGCCGCGCATATCTATGGCACTGAGGAGTGCTGGGTTCAAGTACGACATGATCTTATCCAAGAAATTAATCAAAATAGATATCTCTACAATGCGGTTTATCCGATGGAAAATATGGCAGATGATGTACTACGGTCACTGAGCTATTGGATGCCTACGGCTTCATGGCGAAATTGGATGGACTGTATGAGTTTGGGGGTAGTCATCGCATCACGGTACAACATTGTACTATATACATTTGACGCGAATGCTGGAAGTTGTTTTACTCACTTGCCCTTGAGATCTCATCCAGTTTCAGTCCAATAGCGTCAAGAAATAGCTATTGCCTGTATTAACAATCACTTCGTGCAACTTTTTTTGCGCCCTCATCACCCTGTACCACCCATCCCAATATGGTGGTGGCAGAATGCATCGAATGAAGCTGCAGGATGGGCTGTTACTTATAACGTACGTGTTCAATTGTGGAACGACATACTGGGCGTCGTGCCGGGACCACAATTTGGTGGCAATATTGATTAGGGCTGAACATTGTCAACATGATTGTAATATTTAGACACTTTAAAACGTGATTGTAATATTTTTTTACTTTTAAGCGTGATTGTAATATTATTCACTTTTATATATGATTGTAATATTATTCACTTTTAGAAATTTTTTTATTCTTTGTAAGACAAATTAATTAACTAATTAAAATATAAAGTCAAATTTAAATGTCAATGTAAAAAAAATAATGTACATGCAAATGTAATTTGAGTAAAATAAATTAAATAAGTAATTAAATAAATAAAGTTAAAAGAAAATAAGAAAAAAGAGAAAGAGAAAAAAAAAAAAAAAAAAAAGAAGGGGGAAAGTCTGCCCGAAAAGGGCCAAGGGGGAAAGGTATTGGGGGAAACAAAGTGGGGCCGGTGTGGGGGGAAGGTGTCAGGGCGGGGCGCCTAACACCCCCCGTTTGATAATATCATGTGGTTTTAGCTGATGCAGTTTTGGTCAAAGATGAAGGAAATTAGGATAAGGGTGAGTTCTCCAATGGATTTTATCAAGATTTTGACAAAATTAACCCCTTGATTTCATCCATTCGTGAAGACATTTGATAAAATCTGTAGATTTTTAAGATTTTTGAATGCAAAAATTCACAGATTTTATCACATGTATTCACGATTGGATAAAATCAGGGGGTTGATTTTATCAAATGTTGATAAAATTCATTGGAGAACTCAGCCTAAGTTGTTTCCTAGAATCCACACATTGTGAAAAGTCGTGTCACAGAAATAAGAAAGTTGGTGACCTGACAGTTTAGAGCACACCAGGGTGATGTGCTCTTTGATTTGGATCCATTAAAATTATTCAAAATCTTTCATTTTATTTGGCTCGTCAAGTTTGTTGTTCACATAAAAATATAATTGATTCACATTGACACTTACTCGAACGGAACACTTTTTTCTTGAACAGAATATTATTAGTTGTGATTTTACGATTATAATTTCATGGGAAACCACTCTTTCAAAATATACTCATGCATGGATGACGTTAATTACTCCCCCGTCTCCTTTTGCTTGTCCCTTATTTTATTTTGAGATATCGAAAAAGTATTAGTCCTTTTTTGAAAAACCAAAGGAAAAAAGTATTTAGATTTTCTAATCTAACCCTCGTGTTGTTTAAAATTAATTTTAAAAAGTGAATAAAAGGGCAGTAATGGGAATTCGAACCAACTTTTGGGGGAAACATAGTTGGCATCTTGACAACTATGTCTGTATTGTTATTTCTGCGTTCTTTAAAAAATCGAGAAGCTGAGGGATATGTTTAGATTTCGCAAGCTGCAGCAGTAGGAGAGTCTTGATTCACTCTTTGAAGTTCTCGCAACGCATTTCTTTTCCTATTGTACTGGTTTTATATTGCGAAGATAAAATATAAAATTTCTTTTGCCGATATAATAATAAAAAAAAACTTTTGGGTGAAACATATACTAAACCTTTGGGCATGTTTGATACGAGATTTTGTTTTGAAGGGATTTGTAATGAGGTGGGATTAGGATTGATATTGAGAATGAGTTGGGATTATTAATGAGGAGATGAATATTTCCTTCTTGTTTGTTTTGCATAGGATTTTTTTTTTTTTTGATCTGGGTTTTGCATAGGATTAGATCATGGGATTGTTAATAACATGTATATTTTGATTAGACGGGATTGGACAAAATTGGATTAAAATCAATTGTTTCCACTTTTCGAAGAGTAAATTTGCGACCAACTCTCAATTTGATATTTTTTTTTCCCGTCGGCCCTAAAAATGTTTTTTGTTTTCTGAAAAAAATAAAAACTAAAATAATTTCGAAAATATTCCAAATCACATACACCATTTAAAATTAACATGCGAAATACTGACTTTGAAGTAGCATCTACACTAATAAGATAAGAAAAATACAAGCATGACAAAAAATATAGCCCATTTCTCACGTTAAACAATTTATCACGGACATTTGTGCCAATATGTGATAATAGTAGGGGTTGATTTGTCTTAACAAGTTCATCCCCATGGGATAGGATTCATAATACCACCTCTCCCTTGCCCCTTGGTTTGGTGAATCCCATACTTTTGTGGGATTAACAATCCGACGGGATTGCTAGTCCGGTCCAAAAATGGGAAACCAAACACAATATTAAGGGTCCCACCACTTTCATTATCCAACCTCATACTCCAAACCTAGTATCAAACATGGCCAAAAAGTTAGAAATCTCAAAAGGGATGATTGAGATTGAGGGAGTAGATTTCACCGGCATTTGATGAATTCTTCCAAAAATAGGTTGTGATTTGATTATTTTTACAACTTTGCAGTGCTACAAATGATTAGTGTGCACATGATATTTCAACATAAAGCGAACTATGTTTTGGAACAGGAACCGAACCTTAAATAGCACCTTTTTTTTTTTCAGTGTAGTTATAAATAGTTTGGTTGGGTTCAATTCTCTGAGTTACTTATCAGGAAGTAAAACACCTTGTTAAACTATATTCTCACGGATACGGATCCGGCACACGGACAGTGACACTTTGAATATTACTATTCTGCGTTTCTTGCAAATCGTATAAAACTCAAAATATTATTTCTAACAAATTAAATAAAACCACAGAAGACAGATCAACAGTCACAGATAACGTATCTCACACGGTAACCATGGCACAACTTCCTAATGTGTCCCTGTCACCATTGCGTCGAACTATAAAAAGATAACAAGAAATAAACGGACACATTTCAAGCACGCGTCAAACTAGAAAAAGATAACAACAAATAAAAGGACACATTTCAAGCAGGCACGATGTGCTCGGAGCATGCCAAACATGTGTCAGACATGGATAGGTGAAGCCCGTAGATATGTCCATGCTTCTTAACTTACCACATCCGCATGTAGATATTCCATTCCTGTCGGCACATTGATTGGATCCATCTCAAACACTAGTTTTCTTCTAGGGTAAATTCCACTAACCTCCCCTGAGATTTCTGACAAAAACAGGAACCTCCCCTGAGGTTTCTGAAATGCCACTGCCCTCCCTTGCTTTATCTGACAATGTCAAAATTCCCCCTTCTGTTTTCTTTTCGTTAAAAATTTAACAGAACCCAGCCATTTCAGAAATCTTGCATGCTGAAATGTCAAAATTACCCCTATGTCTTCCCTGTCTTCATCCCTTCCTCTCTCCCCCTCCATGGCATCTGATTCACAGCTTTTTCCCATTACTATTTCTATAAGGAAATACACACAGAGACAGAGATCTAGATCTCTCATTTTATGCACACTACCTAAATCGAAAGCTAAGTATCCCCGAAGTAGTAATGTAAAATCAAATTTCAACCATTGTTGCCCAAAATTGGGGCTACAGATTTGTTCTTCAACTAAAGATACAAAACTGCCCATTCGTTTTCCCATTGGATCACAAATGTATAATCTGGTATAATATTTTATTCAATCAAGATCCAAGAAATCCAGGATTAGTTGGATATTCAACAAACAGAAAGCAATGTTTTGTGGGTTAATATGTATAATCAACCAAATTGCTCATATGAAGTGAAAACGAAATCTTTTCTCAATTGTTTTACATGTACAAGTAACTAAATCGCCCAATTGAACCAATTTTCCACACCCATAAAAAAAAAAAAAGGAACCAATTTCCGATGGGTTTACATGCACAAGCAATTAGAATGGATAATTGAAATAGGATCTCTACCTTTTTTTTCTAACCATCCTCTTAAATCACTTCCCATTACAGCTTGACCGCTTTGCAGATGATAAAAATCTCTTCCCAAGGCCGCCAGCAACTGAGGCAAAGGCGGGGGTTCTGTTTTTCACAGCGTGCTTTTACCTTGTAGGTGCACGTGAAGCCCATCTTAGTGATCGCCTTCTCCTTTGGGAAAAAAATTCCATTAAAAACGAACCCCCCCCCCCCCCCCCCCCCCCCTCGTGCAGACTATGGGCTGCGATTGAAAAAATGGGTTTACGAACAATGGAAGATGTCATCGTTGATAGTGGCTCGTGGGGGTCAGGTGGGTTTAGGGCACGATTGGCAACTGGTTGTGAGAGATTGGATTCTGGAGGGATAAGGTTTCAGATTGAGAGGTGGTGGCGAATGGAAATGGTGACAAGGAAGAGAGAGAGAGAGTACGAAGCACAAGGGGCTTTTGGTCATTACAAGAGACAAGTTAACATCGTTAGAGGTTAGATACCAGATTGGCGGAATCTTGACCTTGTCAGATAAAGCAAGGGAGGGCAGTGACATTTTAGAAACCTCAGGGGAGGTTCCTGTTTTTGTCAGAAACCTCAGGGGAGGTTAGTGAAATTTACCCACCCTTTCTTCTACCTTTAGGCCATCCGTGCTTCTTGACATTTATGTGTTGTTAAGTTGTTGTTAGGTAGTTTATTCATTTGTGCTATAATAGTGTAGGTAGCATTTTGTTAAATTAAATGTTCCAACCAAAATTGGGTCCCATACCAAAATTGTCGAGCGGTTCATCAAATGAGTGCTCGTTCACTTTGTCTTCACATGTCACTTCAAGAAACAGAGCAAACGAATGAAGTGTTATATTTGCAGAGACAAGTTGCAACGGGTAGAAAATTTTGAAATCCGAAAACTTTCACTTTTTCATGTGGTGGAGCCCACTTGACTCCACTTTTGGATGATTTGCTCAGGTTTTCCAGTTAACTTCTGCACTAGTTTTTTTCTAACTCTTTACACATTTTAACTACCCCTTAACTACACTACTATGCACACAAAAACAGAAAATGTTAACTAACTGCCCTAACTACTGACTAATTTGTGCATTTAACTACACCACTAGAGATGGCCTTACTGCACAGAGCATTACAGCAGTCTAAAGGGCACAACAATGTCGAGCTAGAAAGAGTAAGAGCATTAGTTACCTTTAGAGGGAGACTGGTTCCATTAGAAGAAGGAAGTTGCGAAAATGTGCCGATACCAACAGACCCAACCAACCCAGATGCAGACCATGGAAGAAAACACAGTGAGGCTCGAAAATCTAATCTAAAACATACCGCTTACAAATATGAGATAAACGGTTACATAGTACACCGACAAATAAGGACTCCCAACAAGTACCATTGATTTGCCGTAGGTTTCTTTGATTGTAGGCAAGCTAAAAAATTGACTACTCAAATCTACATAACATTCCAAGCGTAACGGCTGGAATCACAAAGAAACCGCATCTGGGTAGCTGCTTGAATTACACCATGGCGTGACTCTATAATCGAACTTCATGGGTTTGCAGCAAAATTTATAAATTATCTATAGTACAACCACCTTTTCCAAGAGAAAACTGCAGCTATCCTGTGGATGGGAGCTTTAGAACTTAGAAACCATCGGCATCTTCGTCTTTCATTATTGCATTGGGCCCATCTTCAAAGCCGGAACCAGGGGCAAGCTCATTTAGATCAAGAAACCGTCTTTTTCTCACACCACCGCTTTCATCTTCGCCTGGACTGATCGATTTCTCAGGTAGTTGGTTTTGCTCTTTCTCCATTGCCTCTGGTTGCTCTTCTATAGGTTGATCAACTTTTATCTCCTGGTTATCATTTTCGCTCTCTGAATCATCAGTACCCATTGAAAATTCCGCATTTTCAGTATCCGTGTGTTCATCTGACGCATGTGACTTCTCAGGTTTCATAGCATCCGCATCAGAGTCTGACATTTCATACTGTTTATAATCTATACGGTTTCTGGTGGCCCTTTTACTACGCCTTAGACCTGATTGGAGCTCATCAACTGACCTTAATTTAGCTTCCCTCCTAGTGCGGCCAGCTGGCAGTTTCTTAAGCTTCCGTGGTTCATCACTGTCGTCGCTAGTACTTAAATCGTCATCGTCATCATCATCATCTTCCTCTTCTTCATCTTCAGCATTATCTTCATCCCCATGATATTCCTCATCTCCTTCAGAGCCGCTTGACATTTTCCTCTTTTGCTTCCGTTGCCTCAAATATTCATCGTCATATACAACTTCTCCAACTATATCGTCATCACTATCAAAACCAGCCTCATGGTCTGAACCTGCTTCGACAAACTCTTTTCCTGAATACCTCTGAGGCCTTTGTCTTCTTCGGTCACTACATACAGAAGATAATAGGTATGTGTAAGGCTCAAGCGTAGTATCTAGAAATTACAATCTGAATATAGTTTATAAGTAAAGATTACCCGCGATCCAATAGATCAGATTTATGGTCTGTATCTGTTTCATCGTAGTCTGATGACTTTGGTGACTGTGCGTCAAAAGAGGATTGGTGAGGAATTGGTGGAGGACCGGCCCAAATACCATTTATAGACGTATCAGCTTTTGCAGTGATCTCTCTACGAACAGTAGGTTCTGGGGATGGCTGTTTCCGCCTGATTTTATGAGAAAAAACGACAACAAATAAAAACAAGGTCCACCCTTTGTACCAACTACCAAGTAGCAAATAATGAAACAAAGAAAAATAGTTTCAAAGATGTGTGCAGTATTCCTATATGAAATCGAATGGATTTCCTTTGAGGAGAAAGTTCGTACTTGGTTATGTTGATAGCCTCATTGATCGATCTGTCATAATCATCTGCAAAATGATCCAGCATAAAAATAAGGAATACAAGCAGCTATAGAATAACCTCAAAGAAAAATTCGCACAAAATAACATCAGCCTAATGAAAATATTATCCACTCTCATGTAAGGCCACATAGTATTGGTGTAAGCACAGAACCTTAAAAGGACACAAGGCGGTTTCTAACAAGACCAAGAAAATCGAAAAAATGTTGCGCCAAACAGACAATACAGCACAATTATGCGATTCGTATAATTCTGCCTTCTACATTTCATCCAACACATTATTGTATGGTTTTCCATTAGTTGAACTACTGACGAACTTAATGACAGGTTTCAGCAATGGGAGCAATATCGGACAAATCCAACAACAGTAAATGATAGGGCAAACTTAACTTACACCCCCCGTGGTTTGCTTAATAGTGGAATAACCCCATCACCCTAATTTTTTAGCACATGACATCCAGTGCTTTGTGAACTAAAATGCACCGTCACATTCCGCTAACACCACTAGTAAATTGGCCTAAATACCCTCATCTTCCTCATCTCTTCTGAATTTGATATATATGTATGCATCTCTACATACATACACACGCATATCTGTATATACATATAAATACATATAAGAATATAATCCTAGTTATTCCCTTCCTTCCTTCTATGTCATGTCAGGTGTTCGTCTGTGCTACATCACTAGGTAAGAAGAAGACCAGATTAAAACAGATAACGACAAGGTTAAAGAAATTCTTGATTTTTTGGATGACAAGAAACAATATCTGCTTAATTTAACACACTTGTACCAACTATCACAGACCACACTAAAGCAATAATGTTAGGGAATATGGACGAAAAACTTGTATTACCAAAAGTATAGGTGACAGGCTTTCTATCACGAAGGGAGCGACCTGCAACCCCATCTACGTTTATCAAACTATCAAGAAGAAGAGCTTCTCTATGCTGTTTCTTCAGCAACTTCTCTTTCCGCTGCACGCGATAAACGAAAAACTTACAGCCTTAATAGCAGAAATATATAAATCGGCAATAACCACATAAATGATGCAAAATAATCTCTGCAGGAAAGGAGTTACTGAGAAGCAGAAGTCAAAAAACTGAAGCATGAACCACTTTAGAGTATTAAGCCAAAGAATCCTTGTCTACCTTATGGACCTTCTCAATCTCAGGGAGCATGTCATTCTTTAACTTCTTCCCAAGTGAAGCCTCTGTCCTATTTTTACTCGAGAAAAGCTTCTCCTGTTGAATAGAAGACGGACAACTAAATTGAGAGGACAAGAAGCAAAAAAAGAATGACTACATCTACCAGAAATTAGCAAGACATAAAATTCGTTACAAGTAGGATTCGTGATTTACAGAGAACCTTCTACAACAATTACTTGAAATGAATCAAAGTAAACTTAGCCTTGTGTTCGAATCAATTGGGATCGACTAAATGCATCATTTCGTTATTTTGATCTGTCAAGGTCTATATGAGTTGCATTTATCAAATTCATAAACATTTGGACTACAGCATCCCATGTCAATTCAAGTTTTTCCCTCCCAGCATTCCCTTTTTCCTATGATCCTGTCACTCTTTCTGATTAGTTATATCCATTGGTTTCTTTTTGTACATGAAAAAGCCATTACTCTATTCTCTACTCCTACAATTTCACAAGTGGTAACATTTCTAGTTCTATGTTTTGTGGTCTTACACTTGTACATCAATGCATATGTATCTGGGTTACACTCACTCTACGCTCATTCCATCACAGCAACATTTAGGTAATCCCAACTCAAAAACTTATTTTAAAAATAGCCACGTATTGACCAAGGTGAGCCAGGAAATAATGATCTGCTCACTTCAAGGAGAACTTTGTCAAAAGAAAGCACAACCAGCCTAGTCCCCCCCGTTAATGCCTGTCTGGGAGGGGAAGTTTGGCTACAGAACTATCACTTGACATTATTTGCATAAAATGTCCAACGATTCCTTCAGTTGACAGTTACATCTGAAGTCAATACAAGAGCTAGCCAACAAACTTTCACCCTCCGCAATTCAATCCATACTGCTCCAAGACATACCAAGGGCCGAGGGGATTTAAAGTTTTTTTTTTTTTTTTCTACATGTTACCGAAGAACCTCAGCTAGCCAAACTATGTCATACACAAATTAGATCCTCAAATTATCAAATAGTAAGAAGATCATTCTCTTTCCAGTTTTGAAAATCATTTGGTTCATATGTAGGAGGTATTCCGTTCCTTCTCAACCACATCCAATTTCTTCTACTTTAACACTCCGTCCCAAGCATAAAACAAAAAAACTGCAATAAACCCAGGAAAAGAAAGGAAGAAAAAGAAAAAGCAACAAAAGACATGTCACACTGGACATATCTAAAAACGGAATATACAACCTAATAAATAAAGGAACTTACAGAAACATCTTGAAATTCATCTAAATTAGTCGCAACTGTTTCCCACTGGAAAGATGAACTGGGAATTGGCTGTACATTCTTTCCTTTAGCTTTCTTCACCTCCACTTTTCTAATCTCTCGGTACAATCGATGACCAATCATGGGATCATCTTCATACCTACAAATCATGCAGCAGGGCAGCAGGTAAAACTTGTGCAGTGTGCTACATAACACCACGAACATGACCATATGAAAATGAACAGTATAATTTGATTTTTTGAACAAAAAAAAGCCTTATGTATCAGCAACTTAAATTGGAAATACAGCTATCTTACCAATATGAAATTCCATAAGAATCACCCCCAACGCGTTCCTTCCGGAATGCCGAAAGGTGGACACCATGTTTGATTGAGTTGTCTATATAGTTCCGAATATCTTCTTGCTGCAAAATATGGCAGTTACTTCCAATCCTTTCATTGAATGCTTTATAATGAACAAAAACAAGAGAAACTGAACATACTGAAAGAAAAAATCGCAAAACTATCAAAACTAACTGATATCTTGGCAATTCAGCATGCTTCTTTCACTTAGCTCAGCTTCTCCAATGGCTATTTGGATCAAGGAACTAGGGTAATGCTAAGACAAAGAAGCCCTAGTTGTGGTTCAAATATCCATAATTTACTACAACGTTTATCTTCCATTAGGAAAAATCTTATACTGATCCATTCAAGGGCAAGATAACCTAACACACACAAACAAATTTTGCAGTAAGATTTTCATGGTTGCTGTGAACTTCGAAATAAACATAATCCACGCTTACGTCTGATGGTAACAAAAGTCAATGACTTTTCATGGTTGCTGTCAACTTAGAAATAACAAATAACTAACTTACAGAGCAAGTTTGCTAAAACATCACAATGGGCCAATATTTCTTGGTGTTGTATGGAAGTTGGAAAAGAAAAAGTTATGATGAAACTATGAAATTACACAGCAAAGCTAAGCATCAGTAGTAAGAACTAAAATGCACATCAATGAGTACTATTCTGCATTAGTGAACTTCTGAATTAGATGCGAGTAACAACTCAATGAAGTATGAAAACATGCAAAACTTGTACATGGGCTTGAAATAAGAACGTAGATGACCAACAATATAAGAAAAATTAGCAGGGGATAGACAACAAGTGTCCAGAAGTAACAATTATTTGGTAAAGATAATACCTCAACACGGATATCACACAAGGCTTTCAAAATCCCTACACGAACCCCAGGATCAAGTACATTATATGCTTCAAATTCAGCCCTAACATATGAAAAAGATAAATCAATAAAGTTGCAAGAAGTCCAGCAATCTGAATTTTACAAAGAGCCAAGGCAACTTACCCATGTGATGCGACTATTGGCAGCTCCCCTTCTGCAACCTGCAAAGAAGTTCCAAAGTAAGGGTGAGCCAGCAGTAATCACCTCTACGAAAAGGATATATTCTTCAAGGAGCGCAGAAATCATGTTACCCAATGCCACCAATCTCTCAACTTTCGGCATAGAACAGTAATCCAGGTATTATGTCCAAGTGCCATTCGGGTAATGGGAGGGATGGCCTGCATAAAAAATGATATTAATACATAAGCAAAGCTTATTGGAGCAGCAAATCACCACTGCTGTTAACAACATAAATGCTGCATAGGCAAGTCATGAAATGTATCACTAAGTTTACCAAACAAAACCATATCTCACAGTATCAAAAGAGAAAAAAATAAGATCCAAAACTGTGGTTTTAAATTAAAACCTTAGAGCATCTCCAATGGGCCTCTCCGCATTTATGGGTTAAAAAGTTTGTTAATGTGTGTATTAGGATAAAAGTGGGTCCCACAAGTGTGTGCTAAGACATTGCTAGCTTAATATATAAATTAGTAATCCAATGGGTTTAATTAAGAATGCCTTATCTTTTTATAATAGACCCTAAAAACTCTTTAAAATTAATTCCAACTGGTTTAGTTTCCAAAAAGGAAAAAAGTGGGCATTTATTTCTTAGGCTTGGAATTTGAATTTAGGAAGATGGGACCCACATAATGTTTGCTATCTACACGGCCAAACTTGGCACACATTTTAGCACACCACAAAACTGGCACGCAATGACACACAAACTAATGCAACCATTGTAGCATTTAAAACACATTTTTTATTTGCTAGTTCTTCGTACATACCACTAAAACACTTGATACCAAACCCATTGGAGATGCTCTTAGGGAATCAGAATTATGCAATCATGAGATAAGGAATTCCATAAGTAATTTGAGGAACAAGGGGAATCTCATACTTCACTTATATTGGTTTAAATGCATTACGACAAAGACAAACATATCCAACTTTGAAAAAACATCTAAAGGAATTACAGTTAGTGCTTCTAAAAAGGAGCAAATTCCACCTTGCGATGGACAGAGAATCAAAAAACACCACAGCGTAAACAGAAATATAAAAGCTATAACTTTGAAGAAGATTAGTACTACAAAACCACAGTGATAAAAAAAGCCTATCCTGAACCATTTGTTATTCAGCAGCGAATCAAAAACATAAAGGGATCAATAAAATTTGTCAAGCCAACCAAAAAATCAAGACAACTCAATTACACTTTCACTAATTTATCAGAAAAGAGAGAGAAGGAATCCCTAAGAACAAATCAGCTGAGTAGGTTTAACTAAGAAAATGGAAAATAAATATGTTCCTCTATTCCAATTGGGTAATAGATGGCAAGAAGAAGAACAAACATCCAGAAGCATGAATTTCACAAGCTCAGACAGACGAGAACCAAGAAATGAACCAAGCAATTAAATTGACCCAAACATCAACCAATGCCACAATAGACACTAAGCCGCAATTGCAATTTTATTGGTGGTATTGCAATTGTAGACCAGCTGGGAAAGTGCAGTTCTGTAATTACAATGTACTAGAAACCACTTGTAAATAATATAAAAAAAACATGAAGGGGTTGTAGAGCAGCTGGGAAAGTGCAGTTCTGTGATTACAATGTATTAGAAACCACTCGTAAATAATAAAAAAACATAAGGGGTGTAAGCATTCACCAAATCTACCATGAGAGCAGAAACTCTGCAAGCCTCAAAAGGATACACTTTTGCGTGGAATACGCAGAACGCACAGAATTTCTAAAAACACCTCGCCAAATATGGAAATTTCAAAGGAAAATTGTATGATCCCATAAAAACCTGGACCAGTTATCTGGATGACCTTCCTAGTATATTTACTCGTCCAAGACCCCGAGTTCAATAAGGCCCACAGAAAGAGCCCTCATCTGGCTGAAATCCAACTAACAATCACAACCGCTAACTCACAGTTACAGCCAAACTTACCACTCTTCAAGAAATTCGCACCCGTATAATAAACTACACTAGAACAACAAGATAAAAATGGACCTAGACTCAGGCAGTTTACAGTAAAACCAAGTTCAGGTGAGTCAATCAAAGGACAAATCAATCCAACTATATGACCTCATCATTACCAACTATCCTTGAAGATATTGGTGAAAGTTGAATTGAAAGATCCATGAGAACTTGCCAATTGCAGTTGTGTCCACCTTCAACGCAGTCTTTCAGCCATCTTTTCTTTTTGGTTAGTAAAAAAAAGTTCATTACACAAAAAGGCACTTATGGAATGCCATCTGTACAATGAAGGAACACAAGGAATCAGAAAGAAAAAGGAGACCATACATTTACAAGAGTTAAAGCTCTCAATGTCTTTGAATTCGTCAAGAGAAGGCTTAACAATACCTGAGACACAAAACTCGCAACTAAAAAAAAAAAGGTCCTTTGAGCAAATATAAACAACCCTCTAAACAAAAAAATCCTGACAATATGTTCCCCTGAAATGATGCACACAATGATCAAGGGGATCAAAAGCCATTATTATACTCCTACCCATCCTAGCCCCCTCCTATACTGGAGTAGCTACACCACACCAACGAGGAACACCCAGACCAACCCTCATCGTTGGAAGACTAGACATATATAGCCCTCGTACAACGGAGAAATGAATAAAACGACAATCCACCACCTCACCATCTCTTACATAGACAACGTCAATTTACAATCATGTCTCTTCTTCGAAGGAGAGGTATTAAATATGAGCTGCGCACCACACATACAAGCTCACCTCAAGTGGAGCCCTAGGACCCCTTAAGGCTTTCCAAGGAAACAAAGAAAACAAGCCAGCCTACAAGAACATTATAGTATGATTTAACTGAAAATTCCTTGAACTACAAAGGTCACATACCAAAGAATCATCCCATCCTCCAAAACTGGACATCTTAGTCAAATCAAAGAGCCTAGTTACTCTGTTATCTCCTACTCTGGCAACTCGCCAAATCTTGCACCTCTCTTTCTGTAACAAGATATCTTAAAATGGTGTGTTGTCTACGAAAATAATCTACAAAATGAGCATTCTTTGGCATCTACAAATCCTCCATTAAAAAAAAAAATCCTATTATAGGGAGCATCTTTAGGTTCTCCCTCCCGCACCATACATAAGACTAAAACTTCTCTCTCCTTCCCTCCCCCACCAACACATTAGTATATCCTCCACAAGGTAATTCGATAACCTTACTAACAACTTTCAAAAGGCCCACACATGAGACAAATAGTCCTGCAAAGAGGCCCAACTTCTGCAGCCACATCCATATTTGGAGGTACCACCCTCCCACCACTCATCTCCCACAGCGAAACTCCAGACCCACTTCCCTAATAATGCTTTTTAGAAGATCGCCAATTTCCTAACCGTCATGCTCCTTTTCTAGTTCTAGTAAAGACAATTTCCTAATCCACCAGATAATACTTGAACTCCTCCACTATGCCTTCCAATGAAAAATTCCTTTGCATCTTTTCCAACTATCAACAAAATTGTAAAGAAATAAGAAACAATAACCTAATCTAAGAGGCAGACTGCATAGGTACTCTACTAGACACACTTCCCCAATAATGCTTTTTAGAAGATTGCCAATTTCCTAACCGTCATGCTCCTTTTCTAGTTGAAGTAAAAGCAATTTCCTAATCCACTAAATAATACTTGAACTCCCCCACTATGCCTTCCAATGAGAAATCCCTTAGCATCTTTTCCAACTTTCTACAAAATTGTAAAGAAATAACAAACAATGACCTAATCTAAGAGGCAGACTGCATAGGTACTCTACTAGGATAAGTATTCTATGGTATTGACTCGCGTGCTAATAAGCGCCTTCCCTCGGGTTCTGTGACTCGAGTACCCACCGTGCCAATCTCCTTTGAAAGAGGCACCACAAAGCCAAACAGGAGGATGGAAGTAAATCCAAGACACACCTACATGCAAACTACTTTTAGGCACCTCACCTGCTACAATGAGCTCTATTAGACCGAATTAACCTTTAGGATGACATCACCTGAAACCAGAAGCATGCATCTAAGGTAGCACAATCTGCATACGCAGCCTCCCACAAAATTACAGTCATGCAACTCAGCCTTATATCAGAATGCAACAAAATGGAGAAAAGTTCCTCAGTTCCTCTAACCTCATGCACCCTAGATAGCTTGGAGAAATCTGTAAGGAGTCCCATTCACCAGCACTTGAATTCTCTCAATAGAGATGCAAAACCAAATTTACTTTGTACATTTAGCAACAAATCCCATGCTTAAGGCACAGCAAAAAATCCCCATGTCTACTTGCTAATTATGACCAAGTTTGTGAACAGTCACCCAGTTTACTTGTGTTGACACAATGGCTGTGTTCGGTTAGGAGTTTTGAGGGAGTTTAGTTTAGTTTTGATGATGCAAGCAGGGGTAATAAGTGGAGAGAGATAGAGAGAAAAGTGAAAAAAATGATGATGTCATCAAAACCAAAACTCCCCAAAACCGGAGCTAAACTATTAACCGAACAAGGCCAATGTAATCTCACCCTAGGTACCAAAGTACATAAAGGTGGAATCACATTGTCCCCATGCCATAAATGTAGTTAACTTCACAGTATCGCAATGCAAATAAGAAGGAAACTTCAATAGATATTTGTTGCTTTCCTACAACAATGTGATTTGATGAAAATTGTTATTCATATGGGAAAAACATGCACCAAAAGAGGAGCACATTCAGTTAACTTATTAAAGCGAAGCATTTAAAGTGAAAAATCACTTCTTTGAAAGTTTAGGGGAATAATTGTTACCAAATAGAAACTTAAATTCCATAATATATTAATAAAGGAATCAACTCCACCACGGCACCACTAACGATCTCAATTCTCAATCCCACGAGCCCTAAGCCCTATCATGTACCAGCTGATAAAGTGTGTATTGATGTAACCCGTACAAAAATAGCCCTCCTACTTAGTACTAACTACATAACAAAGCAGCCAACATTCTTTTATTCAAATCATATTGCATCATAAAACATATGGCACCCTGTATATCTCAGATGGTCATCATCTATGTCTCATTGCAATGCATTCAACTGCCAACTCTTAAGCCTACCCTTGCATGAGCCTAATTCCAACCACAATTTCATTGTCCAGAATAATTCCAGTCTACATGGTTGGATAGCCAAATAACTTGATCTACTTCCATTCAAAAAATAAATTATTTTTTGTAGGTAAGTTAGACTAAACTGGGTTTCAAATGCTCAACTAACTCGTGTCAAGGAAATTTATTGAGTCAAGTTACAAATATCAAATGTAAAAAGCATCTACTGCTTCCAAGAGAATTCACCAACCAAAAGCACACAGCATCAAAACCATTCAATGCATATTAGAATAACCGAACTCGCATGCAAGAACAGGCTCAACATGCTCTAAACAATACATTTGGTGGTTCAAAAACCCAAAGTTCATAAAGTTCTAACCTTTAGTAAAGGTATATGTACAGCAGCCAAAGTGTTGTTCGGTGTAATCAAAGCTGTCTCAAACTCCTCAGCTGAGAATTCCACTTTGATATTCAAAAGGGGCCTAAAAACCTACAAAAGAATAGCAAAACACATAAGCATAACACTTCCAAAAATCCCAATTCCACAACAAAAGATTACAACTTTCCCCAACTCCCATTCAGGCGTTGGGAACCCATTACCTTCGCTAAGCCTTTAGGCTCTGTTTGGTAATAAAACTAACATCTAAAAAATGTAAAAAAACTAATAAAACTCACATTCAAGAAATTAAGAATGGAAGCCAGTTCGGACATCGACCGGAGACTCCACCGCGGCAACTGCGACAGTGGCGGGTCCCCCACAAGCGGCGTAACGATCTTGTACTGCGGCTGCGAAGACGTCAGTTCCTCCTCCTCCTCCACCTCCGCTTCCACCTCCTCCTCCACCTCCCGCCGCGGCAACCGCTCCTTCTTCGGAGTCTTCTGCTTCCGCTCCGCGGCCGCCTCCACCGCCGCCACTGCACTCAGTCTGGCCGCCGCCCGGGCCGTGCACGCCCGTGACGGCCTCTCTCTCCTCACTATGTTGTTGCTGTTGTTATTGCCGTTGATTTTGTTGCTTTCGATTTTATGATTGTTGTTTTGGTGGATCGGAGAGGAGGGTTGTTGGGTTGGGAGATCGGGAGGGTGGGGATTGGGTACGGCGGGGTCGCATCGGAGATCAACCTGAGGTTGCATTGGGGAATCAAGAAAGAAGAGTGGAGAGAGACCAGGAATGGAAGTTTATAGAGAGAGAAAGTTGGGGTTTGGGTTTTGGAGGAGAGAGGCATAGCAGATTGAAGCTCCAAACCATTCTTTTTCACATCTCTCTCTTTCTCTGTCTCTCTGTCGATTGCTGTGTTCGTCGATGTGAGAGAGAATAAAAGACGGGGAAGAGAGAGAGAGAGAGAGAGAGAGAGATTGGAGTGAAATTTGGGGTAAAAGAGTGGTAATTTGATCTGGGTTTGGTTTAAAAAATTGAGTTTTTTTTATCTACTGATCGAAATTTGATTTGGGATTCTGACTTCTGAGACTGTCTGGTATTTCTCCTGGATTAGGGCAAAGGGGGAAGAAAAGGAGGAGGAGGGTGGTCAAGGGTTCTTTATTTTTTTTAATTTTTTTTTTTTCTTTCTGTCAACTGTGAAGAGATTTGAGCTTTATATAATGATGATAATGCAAAACCACCTTAATTACAGCAAATTACAATGGGTTCATCATATTTTTTTTTTCTCCCCTGCCGTCAACTGTGAGATTTTACCTTTACAATGATGCAAAAACCATTTTATCAAATTACTACGGTTTTTTTTTAAAAAGATACCGTAGTAAATTACAGTGGGTTGGAGAATAGCTAAATGTAGGTTTTACTTTTAATGAGTGGTTGAAGCCAGAGTCAAAGGCATTCGAGCAGTTTTTCTCTATTTTTTTTCAAAAATGATAGGTACACACCCTCTCAACCACCCCCACCACACCCTCTTTCACATGTGTGGTGGGGCTCACCCGGTGGATCCTAGTGGACCCCACCACACATGTGAGAGAGGGTGTGGTGGGGAGTGGTTGAGAGGGTGTGTATCTATCATTGTTCTTTTTTTTTTCCTTCTTTTATCAATAAATTTATGTAATGATGATGCAAAAACCATCTTAATTATCAAATTACTATGGTTTTTTTAAAAAAGAGAAATTAAATTGGGTCGGGAAATAGCTAAGGAACTGTTTGGTACCCTGGAAAAAGAAAGCAAAGGAGAGGAAAATAAAAAAAAATCCTCCCCCTTCGTTTGGGTTGGGAGGAAAATGAAAGGAAAATAACTAAAACTAAACTATTTTAACTAAAAAATTTCATCTTAACTTTCCTCACTCTTTTCTTTTATTTTCCTTCCTTTTTATTTTCCTTTCTTTTCTTTCCTTTTCCAGGGTACCAAACAACGCGCAAATGTAAGTTTAACTTTTTAATGAGTGGTGGAAGCTAGAGCCAAAGGCCATTCAAGCAAATTTTCTCTTTTTTCCCCCCTTTTTTTTAAAAAATAATAGTTCCGTATTAGTAGTCGTCGAATCACTGTCTCATACATATTAAGTAATTGTACAATTTAATCACGAGAATAACCTATTAAAAAGATAACAAAAAAATTATTCAGCGAGTGTTTCCAAATAATTTTATGAGATAAATCTAGTCTTGATAAAATCTAAGATCCTCAAATAATTTTAGTAAAATAGGTTTTATCAAATAAAAGCATGGTGGAGTTCATCACACTTAGATTTTATCATTTGGGAAGATAATATGATTATATCACATCTCCATAAAAACGTAGATTTTATCTCATAAAATCATTTGGAAAACACCCCGATTGATCTTACCTTTACAATTTAAACTCATAACTTCTTATCTAGATATATATAGTATGCCATAAATTCTGGTCAAAATTTTGTTTGGTAAGGTCAACTGGATGTTCTTTAGGAAGCCAACGACATGTGTATGGGGTGTTCGGGGAAAATGGAAGACAAGTATGTGCAGACCATGAAAATTCATATTTTTTTTCTGATTTTAATGTCTCACATCGCATATGAATGGAAGGCCTTGTGTATGTAAACTCCTGACGCTACCTCCTTATGAGCCATTTTTTGAGGTGAGTTCGTCCTAAGAGTCTACCATTTTTTTTATCATGAGTTTGTATTCTTTGGTATCAGAGTCGTTGATCATTTGCTTATTCAAGGCTAGGGATTGGATTAACAGTAGAAACAGGCTCATTCTCTTGATTATCAGACAATAACAAATCATAAAAAAAATCAAGAAGTTCATTGAGAATTTGAATCAACAATCAACAATTCAAGTACCATGACAAGAAGGGGGAGAACTCACAAGAGATTGCCAAAAGTCATGAAAATGTGAATCACACCACTGATCAAATAGTTAAGTCCAATTCTCCTAATTTTGAACGGATCGAAGGTCTCTGGGACTGTTCTCTTTTCTTTCTATTTTTGTTTTTCAATGTAGGAAGGTTTTTAACAAGTGATTTACCACAAAAAAAAAAAAAAAAAAAAAGGATTTTGTCAAGTGGTATCAGAGCTAACAACTTCGTAGTAGTCCTAGCTGTGGGGGTGGTTAGTGGTTACAGATTAACATAGGAGTACTTAAAAAGTATGAATACTAACAAGAAAAAGGCTACCATCAGGTTAGTCTTGATAGGGTGAGCCACCGTGCATATCGTTGGCGGTGTTTGATGTTATTTTATGATTCTAATATCCCACATCAACTAAGTGTTGAGAACGTCTGTGAAAAATTGAGTCTCACTTTTTTTTTTTTTTTTGGGACCAGAAATTGAGTCTCACATTGAATACATAGAAAAAAAAAAAGTTGATTTTTATCTTTGATTAGGTGACTTACCTCTTACAAGACTTAGCCATTTAGATGGACTTGAGTCATTCATTGTATATTGGGTATCAATGTGGTGAAGACTATGTGGATACTTCCCCAGTCAACACACACATGGAAAGAATCTCAGACAGATCAGACTCCACAATAAGGGCTTGTTGCACTAACTTTGGCATTTGGGGCTGATGTATGTGAGAATAATGACATGTCTCACAAAACAAGACAATCGGAAAAAAAAAAAAAAAAAAGGCCTCCTTTGTGAAACGGGGCCTAACTCCTAAAGGGGGTGTTTGGTGCTTATTACTTTGGTGAATTGATTCTAGATTCTGAATTACGGTTCTAGACTATTATATTCTGAAAAAACTGATAATCAGAATCTGAAGTTTTTGGTGAATGTGTGAAAAATATATTAAATATTTTGAAAGTGTTTGGTATTATAATTTGATTGCTAGATAGTGAGTTCATAATTGACCATGGTACCCTTGCCATTTTTCATTAGTTATCCACATATATGAGCTTAATTTATTTGTGGACATTTTAAAAAGCTTATTTAAATGTTAAACATTGTTAATATACGTTTTTTAGAATTTAAAATAGTGAAATTAAAATTGCTCCATAGCATTGTGGCAAGTTTAATTCTAGGGCAATAATAAAGTAGAGTAACATTTTGAAGATCTCCTTGCCTTTTATTTTTCATTTCATGAGCATACAAAAATATTGTGTAAGCTCCATAGGTCGAGCTCCTTCATAGTTGGCAATTTCATGTCAAAACACACATTTGCATGTATCCCATTTTATTGATTTGTACTTTATTTATTTTATTTTTTCTAGAGCATCTGACCATCTGTATTAGGTGTGGCAACTGGCAAGGAATCTCAACATGTTGTTTTTAATTTTAAGTGTTGTACTACTTTAGTCAAGTTTTCAGGAGCATCAAAATATATTTTAAGGAGCAACAATAGTTTCGCTAAAGCCACTACTTGAGCGGGTATCTCTGGATTCAGAAACAACAGTTTCGCTCAAGCCAGTACTCGAGCGAAACTGCCGATTTTTGCTTTCTCTATAAATACAAAGCAATTAGGGTTTACCTATTATCTTGAGCAGTCATCACTTCTAAACCTCTGTTTTTACACTTCCAAATACCTTTGAATGCTAAGGCTTATGTATCTTGAAGGATTTTAACGATCAATAGGATCTTTGTCCTAATCGATGATCTTTAAGAGGTTTCATCTATTTCATCAACATTCAATCTTTGAGTTAAACCCTTTTGTGGAGTTCAAAAGGCAACTTCGGAAGGCTTAAGTATTCAAGATTGGTGATTATGCAGGAGCATGGTGAACATGGATTTGACAAGTAGTTTTTAGGACTTGTGGTGAGGATACATAGTTAAGAGTAAGAATACTTTTAGCCATACGATGTTTCTAGTGCATGATTCCTTCCCGTGGTTTTTACCCCTTCAGGGGTTTTCCACGTGTATCTTTGTGTTCATTGTCCGATTGTTTTCCGTTGTACATACGATTGATTAATTATGGGTTAGTGGTTTGATAATTAAAGGAGTTTAAACATCACGAATTTTATAAACCTAAGCGATCTAGGGGTTTTCACGTTGTGATATCAAGTTCACGGGATACATACAAAATACACTCCTAAAAATCACGTGTTACCTTCATTACACATAAAAAAACAGTATCAAAAACTCTCTCTACATTTGTTACACGTCTGTTCCATTTGAAAAAAAGAATACACATAAAACAACTTTTATAAGTGAGTATTTTATTTATTATGTAAATACACACACGTATATTAAATATATATCATAACAGTATGAGACATACAAATTCATATATATATATATATAGGAAGATGTTCTATTAAGGACTCCCTCAAAGATCTCCTCCGTAAGGACCACCCCTTTTTTGATTTTTCGGACAAAATTTCGACGATCCGAACCGCTCAATGTGTTTAAAACATGTTTTCCATGGCTAACGTGAAGAATCACAAAAAACAAATACCCGAAAAGGTTTCATCCGAGCAGTTTTTCATAATAACCGTACATATATAGTTTATCGAAAAAAGCTCGAATGAAGCCCTTCCGGGTATTTTTTTTGGACGAATCCTCGCGGTGACGCTTAAAAACACATTTTAAATACATTGAGCGGTTCGGATCGTCGAGATTCGACCCCGATCCATGAGGTCCGCAAATTGGGAGTTTGAGGGAGTCTTTAGTAGAATGGGATGTATATATGTATAAAGGGGGGCGTTCCGTTGACACATACAAAAACATAACAAATGACACAAGATCTCAGCCCTTTCTTTGGACGGTTGGGATTAAAGCCCAGTCCTTTACACTCTCTCACATCCCATCATCTTCTTCCTCCTTCATCCCATCCAACTCACCACCATTCGAATCCAGCTCCAACCCGCTCACTCCACCGGCCACCCCATCTCCGGCCTCCCTCTCCGACATCCCCCTCTCCAACAACACCCATCTCCGGCGTTCTCCTCATTTCTTGGCTAAAGTAGAGCCCTCGACAGCAATAGGAATCCCAAATCTATTTCTATCTGTGGTGTCCTCAAAAATCCAGTAGCACCTCTTGAGTAAGCCTTGACCCGTGAGAGCAGCGAATGAGTGGTGAACGTGGTTATGCGCGAACCCCTGCACACGGAGCACACGCCGTTAGCACCCAACCTGGCCGGAGTATGGCCAGGGAAGGCACTCCGACGATCAAGTAAGAGATCGGAGAAGAAGATGTTTTCGGGAGAGGATTTGTAGAGAGAGAAAGTATTGCGTACCTCTTTAGGGCTTCGTTGCTTCGTATTTATAGGCTACCCAAGTACAGGGGCAGATCGGTCAATCTGGCTCGGATGACGTCACCGAGCGTCACGAGCCAGATCTGCATGCATCGCATGTTCGCGTCCTCCAATCACAATTGAGCACGTAATGTAACCGTTCGATATATGTCATGCTGACGTAACGACAGCTGTAGCACGCACATGTGCCTTCCCAAGTTTGTTGCGAGCGTTAACCGCCTCGGATGATGTCATGGAAGACGTCATCGGCATCTCGGATTAAGACTCCGAGCCATCTCGGATACAATCCGTCTTTGATGACTCGTCCAGTTTACGGAATGTCAGCCGAGACACCGGTTTGTCTCGGATGGGCCAAGCTAGGTTGAGCCCATGGAATCTTGTCCTTTGGCGGGCCTGGAGGTCTATCTGGGCCTGGGCTCTACCGAGCTTATTCACCGAGCCCCATTAGAACTGCTAGATTCCGGACCACTACAATAGCCCCTCAACTTCTTCCGAGACATATGATTCCGAGAAAGGAGTTTGACCATTTCTTGTGGGCCGATGTATTAAGTCGAAGTGTAAGCAAGATGTATCTGAGAAGACAGAACTCCTCCCGTTGCGTTTCTCTTATCCGAGCCCCAATCCTGTTTGCTTCGTGGACGGACTCGGATTGCACCACGTGGTTGAAATCAATTGGTCGGGAGAGGCATACACGGATCGTGGTTTTATTTGAGGGAGACACGCTTACGTGAGCTGTCAGAGGGCAGGTTCGGCCAGTCCCATCGATGACACGTGTCAACATGTCAACCACGCCGTCAGTTGAAATCTCGTTTCCCGCGCCATCATTTAAAACGCTCCCCTTCTATAAATAAGATCGGCCTAGAGAGAGAAACGCTTTTCTCTTACTCCTTCTCTCTCCAAGCACACCAGAAGTTTGATTTTTCCGGCGACGATCAATCGGAGTAGACCACCGCCTTCCGTCGTTGAGAGCACTCTATCTCCGCCGTTATTTCACGATCTTACGCTTGGAGCCGCCGCAATTGTTCGTCTTCATCGCCGCCGCTACTGTTCACCGGTGTTTCAGAGGTAAGAATCTCCTCACAAGTTTGTCGATTCTTTCTGTCTTAATCGTTGATTTCTGCTTTGAGATGATTTGAAGGAGTTTTTGTTTACTAAAGAAAAGATTTATTTTGCGATTTGTTGTTGAAATCTTGACGAACAGTGTAGATGTTCAAGTGTTCATCGCGTTCTTCGCTAGAACAATCCTTGTGACTCTTCGAGTAGCTTTTAGATCCTTCGACCCTTACGTTTTAGAACGCAAAGTTGTTTTCCCTCCGAGACAAAGAATCCGGGCCTTGGCCGAGATAGATCTCGTGCCATCGGTAGCCCTTCCCTTGCTTAGGATGTCCGAGAAGCACAAATAGTGCATTGATTAATTGGATTTTTGGCTCGGAATTGTTCCGAGCCTACTTTGCCACTTAGTGATTTCAACGAGAGCTTTAGACCAATGTCAGTTATATGGCTAACTGCTTTTCACCCGTGCACTTTTGTCAGGTTCTTCAATCCTGGAGCCCTTTGTCCTTTCCTCGGGGAGTTCCAACAGGACGAGCGACTCCGAGCCCTCCGTACGTAGTTATAATCGCTTACACTACCGTCTCGAACAAACCTTCCTTGAACCTGACGTAGGGATGGCGTCCGCAGATATGGGTCCGGTTGACGATGGGTTCAATCCCTTTAACCCCGTCGACGTTCCCCAAGCAGTTAGGTCCGGTAGTGAGGGCTCGGTGAATCAGGGGGAAATCAGTAGCGATCACACCGATTCGGTAAATCTCGGAGGAGGGAGGGACGGCAACGGTGCCTCGGCTCAGATCCCCGATGTTCAAATTATAGAAGTTGTTCGGCGAGGGGCGGACAATTCTGGGTCGGTGTACGAACCGACTACTGAGAGCTCACCACAAAATCCTGCTGCCATTGTACCTATTGGGATCCAGGGTTCCGAGGTCCAACCCCGAGTGGCCCGCAACCCCAAGGCGAAGCCCTCCGAGAAGGAGCCCAATCCGTACCTCCATTTCTTCAGCGGGGAGCCTGGGGAGTACGAAGCCTTCTGTGAGGAGTACGACATACCGAGTGATGTGGAGGTCCGCCTCGTCCCACAGGATCAGATCTCGTTCTCCGAGGACCACATTACCCTTCCCCTCATCACGATAACCGAAGGGGGGGTTCGGTTTCCAATTAACCTTCTCCTTTGCCAGTTTTTATATGAGTACAAGCTCTCTCCGAGGTTCCTTGCTGTCAACTCCTTCCGAATTATCAACGGCATTTATGCCCTTCGAGAGAAATTCGAGTTTATTTTCAACGTCCCCGACCTCATCGGGGTTTACAATGTATCTCGGACTAGTCCGGGGGGGCGCAGATTCTTGTCCCTTCGGAGTAATCCAAAGGCGCCCCGAGACTACTTGATCGATCATCTCCCGGACTCCGACCGCGGAGCTAACGACTTCGTGGAAATACGGGGCAGCTTCGAGTTTGGACCCGAGGATGAGGGTCTTTACCCCGTCCCTCGGCACGATACACTAATAGGTTTAGATTACTTTACTTTCTATCTCGTTTGCATATCCTGTCGTTTGAACTGTACTCACCGATTTCTATTTGTTTTGCAGAGCCATCCCCAATTTCTGCTCGGTTGATTAAAGCGAAGAACGAGGACAACATCCGGGCAGCCTACGCTGTTCCGAGAGAAGAGAGATTTGCTCACGTCCTGCTAGGTTACGAGCCCACCTATACCTCGTACCTTCAAAAGAGGAGGAAGAAGTCCCACGAAGAGCTTGCAGCCGACCGAGCTGATCCGAGCAGGAAAAGAAAGAGATCATCCTACAAGGGTAAGTCTGTCGAGGCGATTGACGTCAGCTCGGATACCGAGGTCGACCTTCACAGGACCCGTATTCAGGACTTGGTTGGGAGAATCAGGGAGCCCCTTGAAGAAGAGTACGAGGAAGGAGAAGAGGGGGAAATGGCTGGTGATCTTGGGAATCTTCCGAGCCTTTTACCGAACAAAAAGTCAAAAAAGACTGTCGCTCCATCCGCCAGGGTTACTCCGAGCCAAACCAAGCGAGCTCCTTTTACCCCCGAAGCTGATCACTCCGAGCTTAAGAAACAAAGGCTCGTGCTGGGATCAGGCTCGGGCAAGGACCTGCGCAAAGACAAAGGTGTTGCTGACAAGAGCATCCTTGAGAAGGTTCCAACCGAGAAGGCAGCTTCACCGAAAGACTTGACTACTGAAACTTCCTCTCCTATCCCTTTCATTTGCGCCCCTCAAATCAAACAGGGGCAACCGGTGCTGCTGACAGACAGCGTCCGGGCCAATCCTAGGCTCGGATTGCCCGTACTCCAGGGGGTGTGTCTCCCAGAGGATATGAAGCAGGTCCCCGCTGATCTAGAAGGGAACATCGTTGACATGTTTAATCATTTGACCCTTGTAAGTAATATCTCCTTCCGAGATTGTCTTTTGTTTTTCTAATATGGAACGCTTTATGACTGTCGTAATGAGTTTTTGTAGGCCAACCAGTATGTGCTCGGTTACCATCAGAAGGTTGTAAACCTCCCCTCCTCCTATAACTCCTTGAAATCGAAGTACCGAGATGCGATCTTGAAGAAGAGGGACACCGAGAACGATTTGGCCGCAGCCAAACTTCAACTCGCGGAGCTAGACGAAGCGAGGAAGCAGCTTGCCGAGCTAGACATTCTCCGAGGTCAGGTGAAGGAACTTCAACAAAAACTGTCCGAGGAAGGAGAGAGATCGAAGGAGGCTGTTCGGATTGCGCGCACGGCAGGTTTCGAGGAGGCAAAAGAAAAGATTGTCGAGCATTATCAGGGACAGGTATCCGAGATTAAGGACATGGGTTTCCGGAGGGGTGCCAAGATATATTTTTTCAAAGGGGTGGCCAAAGGTTATGAACTCGGATTAGAAGCTGGCAGCGTTCCTGCTGAATCTGCTCTCCGAGCTCTACCCACGGTCGAGACCCCCGAAATTGAGATCCCCTCAGAGGAGGAGGCTGAAGAAGAAGAGGAGGAGGAAGCTGCAGAAAATACCGAGAATGCTGGCAACACCGGTGCTGATGAGACCGAGGTCTGTGACCGAGGTGCTGCGTAAAATGTTTGATGTTGTTGTCTTTGTACTTGTTTGAACAATTTCTCTTCCCCCCCGAACTAATTCTTATTTTGTTCTGTTCATGGCTCGGTGGAATTATATGCCGAACTGGTCATTATGTTTGGTGCAATACTTGTCTTTCTTCCTCAAACAATTTCTTTCTTTTGAAGCGGCTCGGTGGAATTTATGCCGAGTCATTTGTGGCAATTTGAATGAATGGGATGTTTTTGTTTTTCTGTTGTATCTTGTTGAGTGATTGTTTCCGAGATATCATACTAATACCCCCATTCGTCTCGGCTTAGGGCAAATAAATACCCCTGGCCTAAGTTGAGAGGAATGTGTTAAGAAATTTTTGCTAAGGCATGAAAACTATCCGAAGCAATTGATAGGTCTTCTCGGATATATTGCCGAGTCGATTGAATGTTCATAATTAGGACGTAAAAAATTGAGAGCATTTTTGCTAAGGCATGAAAACTACCCAAAGCAATTTGATAGATCTTCTCGGATATATTGCCGAGTCAATTGGACGGTCATAGTTAAGACTTGTAAAAATTGACGAAATTTTTACAAATGTTGGAATCCGAGAGTAATATGAAATGGCTCGGTAAAAATGTCGAAGTAATATCAAACCTTAAAAATTGTTGAAGTAACGCCTCGGAGAACCGAGTCAATTTTAGTCACTTCGTCGTTTGATTTGAATAATACCCTGTAATAGGAGTTTGATTGACTCGGTGAAATCGTACCGAGATGGTTTGATAAGTCATGAGTGGATCAGAGATTAACTTGTAAAAGCAAGATGTTCTTTGGTTAATACCCCTATAGAAGGGTTTTTACGTCGAGCTCGGTTTTATGGGCCGAGACATTTATGTTAGTACCACCTCGAGGGTGTGTGATTTTATCGACGTAATCATTGGATTGGCTCAGTTTAACCGAGCGGTTTTATGGGATGAGGCCCATGCGTTAGGTTGTGCCTTTGGCCGAAGCCATTGGGCACGAATACCGAGACACGATTAAAAAGGACGACAGTTGAGATCAAATGTCTTTTCATTGATAAATTTCCGAGGAAGTAATACATTAGAAGTCCTTCTCAATTTTTCTAAGTATTGATATTCATCATCCGAGAACAATACCCTTAAGCATAATATTTTCTCAAATTGTAAGCATTCCAAGGCTTGTCCACGAGCTTGCCATCCATGTCTTCAATCTGATAAGCTCCTTTCCCGACCTTCTTAACGACTCGGTAGGGACCATCCCAATTAGGCATTAGCTTCTTTTTCTTATTCTTGTCCGTGACCTTTTTGAGAACTAGATCGTCTGGGCAGAATGTCCTTAACCGAACAGTTTTGTTATATCCTTTAGCAACTTCTTGCTGATAAGCTGCCAACTTTACTCGAGCTGCATCTCTTTTCTCTTCGGCTAAGTCCAAGTCGTTGCTCAATGCCGTGTCATTGGTGGTTTCCTCAAAGTACTCGGTTCTGATGGTTGGTAGCCCCTTTTGGATAGGGATCACAGCTTCAATACCGTAGGCGAGGGAGTAGGGAGTCTGACCAGTAGAACGTCTTGGAGTAGTTCTGAATGCCCAGAGGACGTGTGGTAGCTCTTCAACCCATTTCCCTCGCTTTGCAGTTAGCCTTCTCTTGATTCCCGCCGCGACCGTCTTGTTAGACGCCTCGGCTTGGTCGTTACCTTGAGGATAAACAGGTGTGGAGTTGAAGAAGCGTACGCCGAGCTTGTCACATACCTCTTTCATTTGCTTCCCAGTGAACTGCTTGCCGTTGTCCGAGACAATTGCATACGGAACCCCATATCGAGAGATGATGTTCTGCCATAAGAAGCTCTTCACATTTGCCTCAGTGATGAAGACTAGAGGCTCGGCTTCAACCCATTTGGAAAAATAATTTGTCGCGGTTATAAGGTAGCGAAATCCTCCTGGAGCAAGTGGGAGCTCTCCGACAATGTCTAAGCCCCATTGGGCAAAAGGCCATGGACTGGTGATCGGTTGAAGGTCCTCGGCTGGCTGATGGATCATTGGCTTGAACAACTGGCACCTGTGGCATTTCCGAACAAACTCCTCCGCATATTCCTTCATCTTTGGCCACCAATACCCCTGAGTGATGGCTCGGTGGGCGATAGAACGTCCTCCCGAGTGACAGCCCCCGCTGCCGGCATGAAGCTCGTGGAGTATTGAATGGACTTGATTCTGATGGACCACCATGAGGTAAGGGCCTGTTCGAGAACGTCTGTATAGAGAACCTGTTGGTGATAGCCAGTAGTTTGCAGCCTTACATCTGATCCGGTGGGCTTCTCGTCGGTCTGCAGGTAGCTTGTCGTTTCGGAGGTAAAACACGAGTTCGTCCATCCAGCTTGGACCGAGCTCAATATTCAACATCTGGGTACGAGGGGGATCGAAGCTCGGTGAAGAGATTGTACCAAAGGAAACTGACCTCTGCTCGGATGCTTTGCATGCTGAGGCGAGTCCTGCGAGTGCGTCAGCGTGGGCGTTGTGCTCTCGACCCACCTGATGCACTTCAATTTCTTCGAATGTCTCGGTTAGGCTCTTGGCAAGGCTCAGATACTTGGCCATTCGTTCATCCTTAGCGTCGTAGTCTCCGTTGAACTGGTTTACAACGAGTTGTGAGTCGCTGTAAACCATTAGAGTCTTTACTTCCATTGCCTCGGCGAGCCGAAGGCCAGCGATTAAAGCTTCGTACTCGGCCTCGTTGTTAGAGGCCGGGAACTCGATTGAGATAGCATTCTCGTGTATCACTCCCTCGGGGGAGATCAAGACTACGCCTGCTCCAGCTCCGCATTGGTTGGAAGCTCCGTCTACGTGTAATTTCCAAGCGTGGCCATGGAACATGTGCCAAGTAGAGAATGGCAACGTTGCTTGGTCTTCGTCCGCGCTCGGGCTCGGTTCTCCTTCCGAGAGAGGCGTTGTTGTTAACTCAGCTGTTGCAGTTGCTTTGGATGATTCTTCGTCCGAGGTCGCATTGGTTACATCTTCAATCGCCACGGGGGCGTCAGGGTCTTTGGTTAATTGCTCGGGTAGGGATGGGTTGGGTTCTCCTTTCTTCTGTTTTTCTTCTCCTGGTGTTAGCTCCGCAATGAAGTCAGCTAGCACTTGTGCCTTTATAGCTGTTCTCGGTCGATACTGGATGTCGAAGTTGGCCATCTCACATGACCACTTCGAGACCCGTGTTGAGAGATCGGCTCTTCGGAAAAGTGCCTTCAGTGGATACTCGGTGAGAACTATGATTGTGTGAGCCTGGAAGTAAGGGAGCAGCTTCCGAGATGCAGTGACGAGAGCGAAGGCCACCTTTTCAAGAGGAAGGTACCTTGTCTCGGCTCCAGTTAGTGTTTTGCTGGCATAGTACACCGGTCGATGCTCGGTTCCCTCTACTCGGACGAGAACTGAGCTGACCGCATGTGGAGAGACGGATAAGTAGATGAATAGTTCTTCGCTTTCCCGAGGCGTTTCCAGTAATGGTGGTTCGGTAAGGTAGGTCTTCAGGTGCTGCAGAGCCTTCTCGCACTCTTCTGTCCACTGGAATTTCCTCTTGCGTGTCTTGATTGATTGAAAGAGGGGGCGGCAAACGTCAGCCGAGCGGCTGATGAAGCGGTTGAGGGCTGCTGCCATCCCTGTAAGCCTTTGGACTTCCTTGATCGTACTCGGTGAGACGAGTTGTTGAATAGCTGTAACCTGGCTCGGATCCGCTTCGATACCCCTTCTCGTCACCAAGTAGCCTAAAAATTTCCCTGACCCAACTCCGAAAGAGCACTTCTCGGCGTTGAGTCTAAGGCCATGTTGCTTCAGTACCGTGAACATCTTGTTGAGGTCTGCAATATGGTGTTCTTCATGAATGCTTTTCACCACCATGTCATCTATGTAAGCCTCCATCGTGTCCCCGAGCTGATCTTTGAACATCCGAGACACCATCCTTTGGAAGGTAGCCCCGGCGTTCTTCAGCCCGAAAGGCATGACTCGGTAACAATAAAGACCCCTTGGTGTGATAAACGCTGTCTTCTCCATATCCTCCGTGTCCATAAAGACTTGGTGATAGCCCCTGTAAGCATCCATGAAGCTCAACCGAGCGTGACCAGCCGTAGCGTCCACGAGTTGGTCTATCCGAGGGACTGGGAAACAGTCCTTCGAACAGGCATCATTCAGGTTCGTGTAGTCTACGCAGACCCTCAGCTTGCCGTTCTTCTTTGGGATCACCACCGTATTTGCCAGCCAAGTTGGGTACTGGACCTCCTGGATTGCTTGGGCTTCCAATAGCTTGTCAACTTCCGACTCTACGGCTTCGGCGTGAACAGCAGAAGATCTTCTCGGTTTTTGAATAACCGGGCGCCTCAATGGGTCAACATTAAGCTGATGCTTGATGAATCTCGGGTCAACCCCTGGCATCTCGTACGGGGTCCAGGCAAACACCTCGATGTTTGCCTTGAGAAAAGTCACCATCTCGTCCCTTTCGGTCTCGGTTAAGGAGGAGCCGATTAGGAAGAAACGGCTTCCATCCTCATTGATTGGGACTGTAACGAGGTCTTCCACTGATTTAGCCTCGGCTGGCCGACCAACATCTTCCAAAGCGGGTGCCCCCGGCACTTCCACCCACTGCACTTGCTTAGGCTTCTTCTTTTCTTTTCTGCCCACGGTTGAAATATAGCACTTCTTCGCAGCTATCTGATCTCCCTTCACATCTTCTTGCTTTCCCTTTGCCCCGATAAACCGTAGCACCTGATGGTACGTAGACGCTACGGCCTTCATCGCGTGCAGCCAATTTCTCCCCAATATGATGTTATAGGGACTCGGGGAGTTAACAACAATAAATTCCACTTGCTGCGTTACCGAGCCCGTCACGACTGGAAGGGTAATGGTGCCGAGGGGATATACGGGCGTGCCACTGAAGCCAACGAGGGGGACCTCGGAAACCTTCAAGTCCTTGCTAGTGAATCCAAATCGTTTAAATAACGAGTAGTACATCACCTCGGCTGCGCTTCCTTGGTCTACCAAAATCCGTTCCACTTTGGCCTTCCCCACTTTGAGCGTGATGACGAGAGCGTCGTTATGAGGGAACTGCACCCCTTCTAGATCCTTCTCGGTGAACGTTATTGTCCACTGAGACTCCTTAGTTGGGAGGGGGCGTTTCGGTTGCTGTTTAACCGAGAGCACTTCCAATGCCTTCGTAGCCTGTTCTATTTCCTTGAACACTCGAGCTTCCAACATTCTTGTCACCGGTCCGTGAATCACGTGCATCACCACCACGTCCTCTTGAGCACCTCCAGTAGCAGCTGCTCCTTGACCCTGAGCCCGAGCAAGGGTTTTGTCCTGGTCAATGTAGACATCCAGGTTTCCAGCCGAGACGAGAGTTTCCAAATATGCCTTGAACGGCTTGCAGGAGGTGGTGTAATGGCCTTGCTCTCGGTGGTACGTGCAGTAAACTTTCCTATCCTTCGTTTTATCATGTGTTCCCATCTTGTGATCCGGCCAGTGAAAGAACCCTTCATTCTCAATCTTGCGGAGGAGCATGTAGATTGGCTCGGTGAATACTGTGCGCTCGGCTACAAAGTCACTTGCCTTCGGGAGTCGCTTTGCTGCGCCTGCTTTGATAGTGTTTACTGCCTTCTTCTGATTACCCGAGACATGGATAACCCTTGGAACGGAGGAGGAGGTTGGAGCATTACGCTCGGTTAAGAGTTCCTCAAGCTCGATGTATTTGTTTATCCGTTCCATCAGGTCGTCCATGTTCTTAGGTGGGTGTAACATCAGATCTGTGAAGACAAGGCTCTTGCTCTCCAAACCATGTTTAAAATGTGTCGTAGCAAGGGTATGATCACAACCCTGGACTTGGTGGAACATCTCCCAATAACTTGCAGCGTACTGGCGCAGTGTTTCATCTAAGCGCTTCCTTAGACCGAGGAGAGAGTCTACCTCCTTTTTCTGAATGTTACTTGTTACGAAACGAGATAGGAAAGCCCTCTCCAGAGCCTCGTAGCTTCCAATGGATCCTTCCTCCAGCTTGTTGAACCAGAGGGATCCGAGAGTCCCTAGGCTGGTTGGAAACACCTTACACATTATAGCCTGATCCGAGGTATAAAGGTTGATGATCTGCCTAAAGTAGATGAGGTGGTTGTACGCGTCCGTGAGGGCGTCGTAACGGTTGAACTTGGGGAGCGTGAATCCAGCTGGTAACGTTGCCGAGGCGATATCTTTTGTGAAGGGTGATTTTGCCAACTGTTTCAGTCGTTCATCGACGCTCGGCAGAGGAGGGAGAGATGAGAGAGGAGGAAGAGACGGTACAGTAAACCCGTCGTTGGTACGGGAGCGCTTCTCGTGGGTTGCTCGGTGTTGCTCATCATGGCGACGTTCGTTGTGCGTTGTTTTTTCCTCTCGGTACCGAGACCTTTCTCGGTGGCCATGCTCCTTCCTTTTCCCCCCAGCGTCGTTGTGATGAGTTTGCTCCTCAGTTCGGTACGCATGACGCTTTCCCGTGTCTCCATCTCGGATGACTGTGAGATTTTGCTCTTGTGGTGAAGCTTTCTTCAAGTGCTCCACCCGAGCTCGGAGATCGGCGGAGTTTGTCGGTCGCGGGGGAGTCTTATGGCGACGTCGACCAGAAGAGCGCTCGGTGGGAGCATCATCCTTGGGATCCTTTCTGAGATAGATCGGTTTGTATTCGCCATCTTCAAAATAGTACACTGTCTCGTGAGATGCAGACAGTTGGGAGTACGGCGAACGGGCACTTGACTCCGAGATCTGAGAGGAATAGTGTCGGGAAGAACCACCTTGGCGGCCCCTTGAGAGGTGCTCGGTCGACAGGTTCTCGTGCCGAAGCGCGAGAGCCTTATTGTGAGCCCTCTCATTGTTAGGGTCACCGATGCGATCCTTCGCCGAGCGTCTTTGACCGGAGGCCCCTCCGTGAGATGTTGCAGTAGTTTCCTCTGCAGCCTTCCTCTTAACCGTCTCGGTCAGCTTAGAAAGCTGGGCCCTCATGGCTGCCATCTCAGCGTCTCGCTCTTCCAGGTGGTGAGTGAGTTGCTGGATGGTGAGTTGCTGTGAGTCTGGGCTCGGAGTAAGTCCGATGTGACCCGGCGGGACAGAGACGGAGACGTGAGGGGTCCGTTTGGGATCTCTGGAGGAAGAAGGGTGGAGAGGATCGGTGGGGTTTGGTGGTGGAGTTGGTTCGCCACCCATTTCGAGTCAGGAGAGGCGAAGAAAAGAGAGTAGAGAGGGTGGATCTAGGGAGGAGCACCGGAGGTTCTGGGTGGTTCCTCAGCGGAGTCGCCAATTGTGGTGTCCTCAAAAATCCAGTAGCACCTCTTGAGTAAGCCTTGACCCGTGAGAGCAGCGAATGAGTGGTGAACGTGGTTATGCGCGAACCCCTGCACACGGAGCACGCGCCGTTAGCACCCAACCTGGCCGGAGTATGGCCAGGGAAGGCACTCCGACGATCAAGTAAGAGATCGGAGAAGAAGATGTTTTCGGGAGAGGATTTGTAGAGAGAGAAAGTATTGCGTACCTCTTTAGGGCTTCGTTGCTTCGTATTTATAGGCTACCCAAGTACAGGGCAGATCGGTCAATCTGGCTCGGATGACGTCACCGAGCGTCACGAGCCAGATCTGCATGCATCGCATGTTCGCGTCCTCCAATCACAATTGAGCACGTAATGTAACCGTTCGATATATGTCATGCTGACGTAACGACAGCTGTAGCACGCACATGTGCCTTCCCAAGTTTGTTGCGAGCGTTAACCGCCTCGGATGATGTCATGGAAGACGTCATCGGCATCTCGGATTAAGACTCCGAGCCATCTCGGATACAATCCGTCTTTGATGACTCGTCCAGTTTACGGAATGTCGGCCGAGACACCGGTTTGTCTCGGATGGGCCAAGCTAGGTTGAGCCCATGGAATCTTGTCCTTTGGCGGGCCTGGAGGTCTATCTGGGCCTGGGCTCTACCGAGCTTATTCACCGAGCCCCATTAGAACTGCTAGATTCCGGACCACTACACTATCTATGGATGCGTTGTTACGGTGAAAAGGTGGATTTGGATTAGTCTGTGTTAATTTGAATCCCAAATCACTTTCTGAGAAAAAGCCCTGATGTACGACATGGACCAAACATTTGCATTTATTACCAGAATATGTACTTGGTTTATGGAAAACCCAATTCAAAAAAGAAAATTCCTACAAATCTGAAGTTCCACATTACATTTTCTAATTAAACTAGCTGATTCAAAGTTTGTAAATTCTATACAAAGAGAGGCATGAAAAATAAGAAATAGAGGCGGTGCATCGCCGTCGACGGCCTTCGAACGAGTCCTGCCGCAGCCAAACCAACTACGCCCCCGTCAATCAAAAATTAAAATCGACCAAGTACGCCCCCGCTGACCAAAATTAAAATCGACTTTAGCCGGACTGTGGTGTTGCCGTTTCACACAAATCAAAATCCAGAATTGCCGTTTCAAGATGGTGGTCCCAGAACCATGTTTGTTAGCACTTCGCCGAAGATAGGTGTTGCCGGAGAGTGAGGCTGGAGATGGGGTGACCGGTGGAGTGGAGAGGGGTGGAGGTGGAGTCGACTGGTAGTGCGTCGGATGGGATGAAGGAGAACGTGACAGGAAGATGATGGGATGAGAGAGAGTATAAAAGGGCTGAGATTTAATCTCAATCGTCCAAAGCAATGGCTGAGATCTTGTATTATTTGTTGTGTTTTTGTATGTGTCAACGAAACGCCCCCATGTATGAAATGTATAAATACCTATAAAATATATAGATGCATGTACATCGAATTAAGATGAATCTATAGTGTGTATAAATACTTTGGTGTCGGTGCAATTTGTTAGAAGGATGAAGGTTAAAATAGTCTTCAAAAATTTGAAAATCCTAAATGAGAATTCAAACGTAGTTCTGGAGCTATTTTTTTATCGTGGCTCCTATCTGCCGCACTACAACCCTGTAGTGCGGCTCCGCACTACAAGATCCCCAATTCTTCCTATTTGAGAATTTATTCTGCCGGAATGTATTCTTAAAATCTGCACCAAACAGTTTCAAAATTGTGGACGGTGCACCACATTGGGGTGTCTACAAAAATGCAAAATCATAATCTAGAATCCTGATTCAGCCTCCAGAATTGGCACCATGCACTAGAACGTATGTATTCGGACTTGTGTATATAGTTAAAGCTCATGGACACCCTCCCTTCACTAGCCGGTTTTCAAGGAACAATTGTGTAACGATCCGAATCCTCAAGCACCACGATCAGAAATAAGATAATTGTGTTATTTATGCCCCAATTCAAATAATTTTGTGATTTACGCTCCAATTCAATATAAACAAACAGCAAAATATTGAAATAGTCATACCCGTTTCCTTCCATACTTACATAATTTTCCGTATACATTTTCCACCGTTTCCTCATGTACTTACTTTTCATTTGCTTTTTCCAGTCCCAGCTCAAACTTTAGCCGAGTTCTCTTTCTTTTTCCCTCGCCCCTTGTCTCCATTTCTTGGGCCCTAAAATTCATTCTCTTTAAACTCATACCCTTGTCCTCTGTTTTCTTTCCCTTATCCTTTAGTGGAACACATATATACATAGTCTAACACGTGCATAAAATCCATTAATGCAAATAATTCACTCCTCCACTTGGCGTCAAAACAGCACACACACACACAAAAATCCACGTGGGTGCCTCCCTTAGCCCTATTATTTTTTTGCCTTTATCCCAATGGAAGTAGGGGGCTTGTAGTGAGCATTTCTCTCTACAGGGTGTAGTGAGTAATACGGACCGTTAATCTTCATAATTGATGGTTCAGATTCACTATGTACTCTTACCGATCAAAATATACTATTAATAGTGTAAATTACATCTGAGCCATCAATTGTAGAAATCAGCGGTCCATATTATTGAGTACACCCTGTAGTGAGCAGCTCACTTCAGGGCCCCTCGTTCCCCTACTGAACAGTACATAACTGTTCTTTTTTTTCTTTTCGATTTAGAATAAGTTGGGGTATTACAAATTGTACCTAGAGACGAGAGGGGTGACCCCTCTCACTTCAATTTCTCACAAGGATTTTTGATAGTCTGGAGCTAAATTTTGCAATTTTGTCCCCTCAAAAAATTCAAAAATTGCCCCAATTTACTTAAAATTCATATTCTCAAGTTTTTTCTTCTTTTTGAGAGTTGATAGTTTTACAAATGAGGTTATCGTACATTGTTTTCAAAATATAATTAGTCATTGGGATGAGTTATAGAGAAAAAATACATGTATTACTGTATATTTACGTTGGAGTTCAGCTTTTAATTTAGTTTTTCTATTTGCTCTTGCAAAGAACTAACTATAGAAAAACTAACTTGCATATATATCTAATTTTTGACCTCGCTAACTTAAAATTCTTACTCCGCCCCTTCTTATGGAGCCAACTTCTCGTACGCCCTTGTGTTGCAATCCATTTTACCTTTCAGAGTAGCCATAAATATAGTTTGCAGTTTAGCTATTTTACCCCTGTTTTCCGTATATTGGCGGCCCATCAGAGACAGACTTCGAAAGTAGCCCAACACTTGTTGGGCCATGATGCTATAGGCAATATATTGGCGGCCCATCAGATACTTTTTTCAGGCCTAGAGAGGGGGAGGTTCTCATGGGCCTAGGCTAGTAATCCTCAAAGGTAGACAACTCTTGGTTAAAGGGTGGCCTGCGATGTAATGTTCAAAAGGCCAGTAGAGATCCTATTCTTGAGATGACAATTGGGTGCCTCCTCTTTTCAAAGGACTTGGATTTTATGCAATTGCATCCTGACCCATATCTACCGTGAGGCGAACCAATGTTCAGATCACCTCGCTCGATTGGAAAATGAACAGATTGAAGCTCAGTTGGTAACAGTGGACGCGCCCTTTCAATTAGGAAGTTCTTGATTCGGGATTGCCTTAACATAAAGCAAATTTTAGGCTGATATTTAAGTGTTCGTTATTTCGCACTTGTAGCGTTTCTTTATGCTTCTGCTTGCGCTGACGTTGCAAAGCTATAGTTGGTTTAGTTAATTTATGAATTTTCGACATACCAAAAAAGAAAAATTACATCTCGATCTTCCATCTTCATAATTTATGGTTTCTATTTTAGAAAGGTTCTTCCCGATAAGAATTTAATGTTCTAGATTTTTTAAACAGACTCTTTTTGGTAAGAGCTATTCTTGTCGGGAAGATTATTTTAATAAATCTAAACTATTAAAACATTTTTAAACGGCCAAAATTACACAGACTGTTCTATGTAATCCCAACCCACACCACAAAGAAGTGAGAGTCACTGTCAAGAGGAATGCCCTGAATCCTCAAATTGTGAAGCTTCAAGTGTGGATAACTCTAGTTCCCCAAAAGCATCAAGGATTGTGAACTTTATACAATTTTATTTTTGGAAACGAAAATTCTGTATATATAGGCTGAGTTTACACTATATATTTTCAATATTTTTTGCGGTACTTTAGGTATTTTTTCACAAGTCATTCTCTTGACATACCGAACAAAAATACTATTTATAACGAAAACTTAACTACAGTAGGACGATGCATTTTTAATGGAAACTCAGTGATAGCTGCTTTGGCTTAAAAGCCAAAAATTGAATTATTGGATTATTCGTTTTGTCTTTATTCAAATTTTTTTTGCATTTGTTAGTTTTGCGTCAAGATTTTGTGGTTTCTAGATTCCTCTCGATGAGATGAATCTAACAAGTATAAAATTATGGTCAAAACTCAATTTTTTTTTAATAAAGCCAAAATTAAATTAATAAACTGGTTTATTTTCGGCTTTATTAAAAAAACTATTACTTTTGACCACAATTTTATACTCTTTGGATTCGTCTCGACGAGAGGAATCCAAAAACCACAAAATCTTGACGCAAAACTAACAAATGCAATTTTTTTTTGAATAAAGACAAAACGAATAATCCAATAATCCAGTTTTTGGCTTTTAAGCAGCCTTAAACACAAAGAAAAGAACGATTAATTTTACTTAGGACTTGGAATAAACAAAACCAAACCAAACAGAGCCTAATTTCCCAATCAATTGGAGTTGACTACATTAATCTTTTTTTCCATTGAGATCTGTCAAAGGCTACATGTTCACTTAGACTTAGTATACTCATATCCTAGTTGTAGCGTTATTACCCAAACCTATCATATTCAACTCTATTAACTATTGCATCTATGCCCAAACTATCTTAGTCTATTTTCTCTCAACTGCTCCTCTATAGGTGCTATATACTTACCATCTCACGAACGCTTTCATTTCTAATCCTGTCTTTTCTAGTTTTACCACACATCAATCTTAGCATTCTCATCTCAACTACATCCATCTTTCTGCCTTGTTGTTTCTTGATAGGCCAACAGTTTGTCTCGAAAAGCATCGCTGGACTTATGACAGTTCTATAGTATTTTTCTTTCAAATTTATGGGCACTAGCAGCTCCACCCTATGGGGTGGATGGTCACATGACCACCCTAAAAAAAAAATTGTACTAATAATACATGTACAAATTTGTACAAATTTTAGGTTAGTTCATGTTTTGAATACCCAGCCGAAATATGAATGAACACCTAGTGCAAAATTAAATGAACACCCACTAACAAATCAGTCTACTTTGAACAACCTAAATTACATCCCGTCATAGCCCAATCATAGGTGACACCACATATAAGAAAATGTGGTCAATTGAACACGCTTTTTTATTTTGTTGTTATATTGCATCTAGTAATTTTATCTAATATTTTGTTTGAACACTTAGTCCTATACTATAAACAAAACACACTGCAATTCAAGTGATTTACAATTGAATACTTAATATACCATCTCAAAACAAGATAGACATCTTAATGACAAAAAAATGGAGAGGAAAAAATATCTATTGGTATCGTTATGTAGTTTTTCTTAGAGCAGACAATCCAAAAATAAAACAATATGTTTAAAAAGATCTGTGCAAATGTATTCGGTACATAATTTCCTAAAAAAAATGAGCATATTTATGCTCCTGTTTGATTTTTCTTTGGTAAAAATATAAAAAAACTGAAAACAACTACAATGTTTTACGTGTTTTTGTATTTTTGAGGTCGCATTATACACACTAGTATATGAAATTTTGTGAAGATACGACTGATTGGTTAAGCTAGTAGAGTTAAAGGTAATTTTTGAACACTCTGTTAAAATTTTTTGGAGCCGCCACTGTTTATGGGTATCCTCTTGTCAAATAGTACATCAATAATACTTCTTCACTTGAGCCACCCCACTTGAATCTTATGAGTTACACCATCTATAATCTCTCCATCTTTACCAATAATAGAACTTAAATACCTAAAATGATCCATAGGACTCGGGCCATGTTCCACTAACAAAAAACTAGTTTTGTTTTAACTCAAAAACCATTCTATTCCACTAACAAAAAAACTCCCCCAAAAAACTAGTTTTGTTTTAACTCAAAAACTACCTTATTCCACTAACAAAAAAGCTCCCAAAAAAAAACCAACTACCCTTTACAATAAACTACAACTAAAAAACCAAAAAACCACTTTAGTGGAACAAGTTGTAGATTTAAACTACAACTAAAAGTTTAAAAAATCAAAAAACCAAAAAACAAGTTAGTGGAACACCCCCTCGGAATGAAAATACGAAATATATGGAGTACTGAGTAATATCATGATGTTAATATTGTTGCACTCTTCCATTTGAAACTTCTAAGTCTTCTTCTTCAATTTTTTGGGGTCTTTTTTTTTACACCAACATTTCCGGTTGGGTCTTCAGAAACAATGTCACAATCGGGATCGCCCACCATCATTGAAAATGTTAGCAAAATTAAAGCTGGACTTCTCATTGACCTCAGTTAGTTTTAACTAGGGTTATGGAAAGATTAACAAACGACCAAATATATCACATCATCCGCATATAAGAAACCTTAGAAACCGCAAGGGATGATCGACATGTTGGTCATGACCTGAGATTCAAGGGCTTGCTTTTTCTCACGTCACTGGTTCTAAACCTCCTAGGTGTTATGGCCTTTAATGAATCTATGCTTAATCGGGTCACTCATTAGTGAATGATGAAATTGTTCTATCAAAAATTGGTTGAGACGCAGTGGTGGCACCCGGAATTTTGAATAGGGTGTTCAAAAATTACCTTTACTCTACAAGCTCTATTAACCAGCCATATATACACAAATTTTTATATATTAGTGTGAATAATGCGAGAAAATAATACGAAAATACATAAGATGTCACAACTGCATATTCTCAGCAAATTCTATAAGTATTTTAGGCCAATGAAAATTAAATCGGCATGCAAAAACATTACTCCGTCCGTCCCCTTTTTAAATTGTGTGAAGCTTCAAGTGTATAGGAAGCTTCATTTATAAGTGAAGCTTCATTAATTAGGTCCCCTTTTATTTTATTTTTTTGGAGAATAGGAAGAAAATATTATTATTCACTGCGCAATACCAGTACAGGTAGACCTAAATGATGCAACTGATCAAAACGCAGGGAGACCTGCAACGCCTTCATATCTAGCCTACACAAACAAAACACAATAAAATTAAACAAAAAACAAAACACAGGCATCCAACTCCACCACCGCAGCATCACCGGAAGGAGCCTCCAGTACCTCCAAAGAAAACCCAGCACAAACCAAAAGAAAAACCCATGGATGAGCGATAACGGGGGCGGGCTCGGACAAGCGGCATGCAAAGCTCTATGGACCGGCCCGACGGCAATGAGGAAACTGGCTTCGGACAAGCATACACGAGGGCAGGCTTCGGACAAGCTGCAGCACAGCTCTATGGACCGGCGGGTCTCAACCGCAACTACATATGAGTAATTGACTAGGTAGTTTGTGAGTAATTCCACAAAAGAAGCAACAAGGATTGTAACACATATGACATGACTCACTTGACATGACGCAGTACTAATTGAGCTTGCCATGTATACCCTCGAGCAACGTCCCCTTCATATTTATGGATCTTTTTGTTTGGAAAGGAAAATTCTGATCTAGATACTTAAACACAAAGAAAAGGACAATTTTCTTCTTCTTCTTCTTCTTCTTCATTTTTATTTTTTGGTGGCTTTTTTCCCTCAGGCGCCCGCCAGCCACCATCTTTGAAAATGTTAGAAAAAGTTAAAGCTGGATTTCATATTGACCACAGCTAGTTCAGTCATAGGGTAACAAAATGTCATATCATCCCTATAAATAGGGATGGCAAATTCCCCAAACCCAATGGATACCCGCCCCGCTCTGCCTATTTGGAGGCAGATATTACTCGATTTTTCATCTAATAGAAGCGGGTATGGTAGAACTTAAAGAATCCCCAGTTGAAAACGAGGCGAATATAATTTTGTGATACCCACCTCCAAATACTCATACCCGCCCCCGTTTCCAATTGTATATATTTTTTTATGAATGTATGTATATATGCGGGCATATAGTAGTATATAAATGTATATGTATGTGTGTATATATTATATATAAGTATGCATATACGTATAATTTGTCGATATTGTTCCGAATTAAAACTATATATGCTAAGCGTTAAAAAAAGTTTAGTAATGGTAGTTGTTAAAATTTTATATATCTTGGTAGACTGTTATTTCTTTGTAATTTTCTATTCTATTTTGTTTTAAATTGATGTTTTTGTTATTATAGGACACATAAATTAGATCTTATCGGTTTTTTTTTTTTTGTTCAACAAGTTTGGATATGGATTTACCCGAATATACCCGATCCTCATTGGGGGGTGGGTATGATAGATTGTCCACTATCCTTTTTGGGTATGGAGGTGGGGATGGGGATGAAATTCTCAATTGGAGATCGGGGGTAGAATAGGGTCCCCCGATCCATACCCTACCCGTTGCCATTCCTACCTATAAAAAAAAACCTTAAAAAAACTTAACGCCAAGCGATGATCTAGTGGTTAAGTTTTTAGATTAGAGGCTGGGTGCTACGATCTCTTATAGGGTTGGTCGATACATGCCCTTAATCGGTCCACCTACTAGTGAACGGTGAAACCGGTCTCCCAGAAAGTAGTTGAAACTAATGTCGCGTACGCTATCAAAGAAAAAATTATAAATAAACCAAAAGAAACCATGAATGCATGCAAGATTAGTCACTTTTCTATAACTAATATGCTTATTGCAACTGAACAGAATCTTATAGGTCACTAGCTGATCTTGTATTTCTATTAAGGGGTGCTAAATGAACAACGTTACTTGGAGCTCAAACTCGTTAAAAATTTGTTCGAGATCGGTTTTTGCATAACATATATACCAATTCAACTTGAACAAAGTTTTCTAAACTCGTGAAGTTTCCAATCCAAACATGAACAACCAACTACTCAACTTAATTAGGAGTATTAAGCTTATATGTCATTAAAAAAACAGCTACTCAAGCTTAGAGTTAGAGTTCCTTGAAGGGGTTGTAAATGAGATTCAAACTTACAATATCAAAGAATTTCAATTATGCAATTTTAAAGAAAAAAGAAAGTAAGAACTTCCCATAAAGCAAATAAGTCAGTTAAATTCATATGGGACTTTGTCACGCTTTAATCGGGGCCCAACTGGATAGTGGGATTGATTTCCAAAAGATCAATCGATATTCATAAATTGGCTTGAACACCCTTAGTTAAAAACTAATTCTAAGAATAAGTCAGGTGAAATGCTAGAACTTAGATAGGCACCACAACGATATTCATATGCTTATGTTAGGATCAAGCGCTTACCATCTCACTAAAACCCGCAGGTGTTAGTGAAGACGCAACTTTATTTCCTTATTCCCTATCACGCCCAAGTGCAACGGGTCAACTGAGACTTAGCCCACCTGGCCTCTACCTTGGCAGGATGCTGGACTTGGCCCACCTAACCTCCACCCAACAATCCACCCTCCAGCAACAACAATCAACATGCTATCTAGGAGAGTTGAACCCTTGACCTTAGCTCTGATACCACTTGTAAGGATCAAGTGCTTACCATCTCACCAAAACCCGCAAGTGTTAGTGGAGGGGCAACTTTATTTCCTTATTCCCTATCGCGCCCAAGCGCCAATGGGTCAACTGAGACTTAACCCACTTGGCCTCTGCCCCGGCAGGATGTTGGACTTGGCCCACTTGACCTCCGCCCAATGGCTTAAATTTTCAACCTGAATTTTCTTGGAAGTTCGAACATTTGTCACTTTTTCTGATCTCACCGACCATCTCTAGAAGAATTTTTTTAAAAAAAGTATCGATGACTTATGCATAGAAAGTCCCTGACAATTTCTCACCAAATTCTGAGCAGGACTAGCCAAGACTTCCTCTAGCTTGTTCAGTTTGCAAGTGACCAGGAAACAGGTTGTACAGTGCATATGTTTGTGTTATAAATAGGGGTATGATCGATCAATGATATAGGATTCATAGAAGCTACAAAGATGTCGGTGAGTGATGTCGCAGGAGAGATGGCACTTCCATCAATGCCTTGTCAAGGGATAAACAAGTGCCATCCTCCTGCGACATCACACCCCGCTACTTCTTTATTCGTTTACATCACCTATATTTATTCTCAATACAATACACTAGAGAGAGAGAGAGAGTCCAAATTAAAGGGGTCGGGGAGTGCTGTCACAGGAGAGATGGCACTTGCATTACTCCCTCGTGGAATTAGCACGCACCATCCTTCTGTAACAGCACATCCCGCAACTTCTTTATTCTTCATCTCTTCCAGCTCGTAAAATGTAATTCACCGACATTCTTTCTCAATACATCATATAAACGTACATAGACCAAGTTAAAGAGATCAAAGATATATGATGCAATTGCTATTGCTTTTGAATCCAAAATTTTCCAAAATAATACTTAAACATGAAGCACGTTATTTAACTTAATTGTTAATTGTATGCAGCCATATCAAAGTATTACATATAGTTGTTTGTTTTGGTTCCCGGTAAATAGATGTAGTGCATGGGATTCGAGCACAAGACCTCTAATTTTGATGATTTATTTCAGTTTCAATCTGTATCCCTGAATTAACCGAGCGGATGGTGTTAATACTTTTGCATGTTTCTTTCTTCTTATATCAAAAATACAAATAAAAGACTAATGTTGTAATCGAGCCGAATGATTTTACTGGTTGCATAATGATGAATATCTGAATGCAGGGTTGGAGTGTGATATAGGTGTGTTGCAGGGATTTCTTTTATGTCTACTAGTTTCTTTTGTCACAAGAATTACAAAAAAAATGAAAATAGTATCATAAGAAAAGAAATGCATCGAGAGAGCTTTAGAAAATGAACAATACTCTCCTACTACTACTACTCGCACATTCTTTACTGACCTCAAAGCCCAAGATTTTCTGTTACCGGGTGCTGCTGATGCAGATACTTGAAGCTGCCAGTTTTTGCGGTTTCTGATGATGTACGTTTCTACTGCTTATCTGCTGGGGTTCATCTGTTCCCAGTAGCTGGTCTTGTTACTATTTCTGAAGTTTTCTACTTTCTACTGCTTCTGCTGATTGGGTCATGAACCAGCCAAGGATCAATTTTCATTGTATTAGGCTCAGTTGTTCTCTTTGTTAATTTGTGTCTCTTTTATGTTTTGGTTTTGTTCCTCTGTTTAGCACTTTGGTTCTGGTTTGCTTTTGGTTCTGTTTGGTTGATTACATGCCAACTCTTACCTCATGGGGCTTGAGTGGCATATGTTAACGTGGGCTAGCGTGCTAATCATGTTGGGTTTGCTATCCTCTTACTGTAATGCCATCGTGCTCTCGTCCCTTTTAATCTTTTGTAACCACTATATACTTGATTAATAAATTTGTTTTTTCACTGTAAAAAAAAAAATGATGAATATCTGAACTTATAACGACTCCAAACTTTTGGGTTCTCACATCTAAGTATTAGCTTTTATATATAGCCTGTGATGATTAGCTCAGACTCCATACTTTTGGGTTTTCACTGTCACAATATTTTGGTTCGTCTTGTAAGTACTTTTCCCGACGGATAGTAAACAAACTATACCAAAGTAATACCACACGGGTGCTGTGTGGAGCAAGATGGACTTGGCCTTCTATAGATAAGCTCTTTTTGCCCTCCCCTTGCGAATCGATTTTCGGGGGCGACTTCTACTTAAATGTTTGTATAACTCGGTATCAAAGTCATCGATCCTTTGTCTCGTCATCGAGGCTCGAAAATGGACCAACGGTAGAAAAGTTTGTATCTTATTCTCAAACAACCAACAAATCATACAAAAAAAAAAAAATCAAGTAGTACTTCGTGGAGTTGAATCAACAATCCACAATTCTAAGTACCTTTCTCTTATTCTCGGACAACCAACAATCATACCAAAAAAATAAGGAGTACTTCGTGAAGTTGAATCAACAATCCACAATCCGTACAATTCTAGGTACCTTGACAAGAGAGAACTCACAAGCCATTGGCAGAAGTCATGAAAATGGTGAGTCACACCACTTTGTATTGATAAAATAGATGAGCCGAAAGGAAATTTGGATTCTCCACAATTTGAGAATTACTCTATATTTTTTGCTCCTTTTTTTAAAAATGAAAATCTACTACAAGAAGGTTCGTATCAAGTGATATCAAAGCTAATCTCACCACGTAACGGTTTGAGCCATGGATCCAGGTTACCTATAGGTTAGATTAAGGTACTTAAAAAGTAGTTGTAAATACATACTGATAGATTATTAGACTTGCTAATTTAAGAAAACGGGCTACCATCGGGTCAATCTCAATAGACTGGGCCACTTTTGAATAACGATATAAATGGTCTAGATTTGAAAGGACTTTTCCCAATAAGAATCGATGGTCAAGATTGTAAGATGACTATTCTAGCTAAGAAGAGTCTTTTAATAAACCGGAACCATTATAATACCTTTGGATGACTGAGATTACACAGATTAGTCCTTGTATAGTCGAAACCTAGACCGCAAAAAAAGTCAGATTTATTACTAAAAAAAGGGATGTCCGGAAACCTCAAACTGCGAAGCTTCATGTGTAGGTGAGTAGCTAGTTTCTGAGTAATTCCACAAAAGAAGCAACATGCATTGATTGGAAATTTGGAACACATGACATGACTTAATTAGAAAGAAAAAATGACAAATTTAATTAGGAATTGGAATAAAAGTATGAAATCTAGTACTGAGTAATATCATGTGATGTTGATATAGCGGCACCCATTTCTTCTTCTATTTGAAACTTCTAAGTCGTCGTCTTCTCCTTTTCTGCCAAATTTACACAAACATTTCCAGCTGGGTCATCAGCAACAATGAGATATTTGATTGGGACCGCCCACTAATGTTGAAAATATTGGAAAAATTAAAGCTGGACTTCCCATTGACCACTGCACAGCTAGTTTAATTAAGGTTATGAAAATATTTACAAACCTGCGGTGCACCCCTCGGTGGTCCAATTGTGTTTTGGACGGTCCGGATGCGTTTGGCAATTTTGATTTAAGTTTGATTTATTTTTACCGGTAAAAGATCAATACACATCCGAGTTGTTCAAAACACGATCAGACGGCCAAGGGATGACCGAGCTAGTGGTGAAGTTTTGAGATTTAGAGGCTTGTTTTTTGTTAGGACTCAAGTTCAAAACCTCCAACATGCTACAACCACTTAATATGGCCACCTACTAGTGAACGGTGAAACTGGTGTTCCAAAAATTAGTCGAAATTGCGCGTAAGCTATCAAAGAGAAACTGAAAAATTAATAGCCCAAAAGAAAGCATAAATGTATGCAAGATTAATCACTGATCTGTCACAAGTATGCTGATTAAAAGTGAAAAGAATTAATCTTCTGGCTGATCTTGTATTTCTATTAGGGGTACCAAATGAACCACATTACTTGAGTCCAAGTTTCGTTCTAAAATTTGTTCGAGATTGCTTTTTATGTGACAAACCAATTAAACTTTTTTTTTTTTTTTTGAACGACAAAAGGATGGAAGTGGGCAACCAGCGTAGCAACTCTCCTTGGGCGTGACCATAAGGGTTTCCGACCCGCTGTGAAATGTCCGGTAGAACAAACCAATTAAACTTGAACAAAGTTTTTTTCAAAACTCGTGAAGTTTCCAATCCTCATGCGAGATAAACTCGATCGACTGATAGACAAACTAAACATGAATACATTGTCAAAAGCAAGCTTAAACAACTTGTACTCGACTCTGCTCAGCTTGTTTACAGCCCTAAATTCCGTTGGTTTTGCAGGCCTCAAAAGATGCTTCAAAAATAATTAGGCAACAAGATCACTGTGATGCCGATCCAAAAACTCATAACATTAATACTCAATAGGGACTAGGGGTGCCTGGCATAGTGCAGATGATATTAATCTAGCATTTAGTTTAATCGTGCTGATAAGTATACAGTAGACAAATCTTATTTAAGGAAAAATGTATTTGCAGTTTAGTCTTCCTTAAAGGGTTGTATATATATGAAATTCAAACTCACAATATCAAATAATTATGTAAATTAAGACTTTTCCATATAAGCAAATAAGTCAGTCATACGGGGTTTTGTCCGGGCTTTAAGCGAAATCTCAAGTTGGACGGTGGGAGTAGTTTCCAGGAGACTAGTCGAGATGCATGTAAACTGACCCGGAAACACTAACTTATCAAAGAGTAATACCAAAAGTCAGTCAGTTAAAAGTTAGCAACTAGGCACACCACAGTAATCGTATGCTTAATCAGATTTCAAAGAACCTGAATTTTCTTGGAAGTATGAACATTTGTCTCTTTTTCTTAATCTCACCAACCATCTCTAGAAGCAGAAAAAAAACAATAGATAAATAAAAAGGTATTGATGACAAATGCATAGAAAGTCCTAAACAATTTCTCCCCAAATTCTAGGCAGGACTAGCCAAGACTTCCTCTAGCTTAGCACAGTTTGCAAGTAACTTAAGAAACAGGTCGTACAATGCATTTGTTTGTATTATAAATAGGGGTTCGATCAATGTGATAGGATGCATAGAGGCTACGAAGAGGTTGGGATGTGCCGTCGCAGGAGAGGTGGCACTTGCATTAATGCCTTGTCGAGGAATAGGCAAGTGCCATCCTCCTGTGACAACAAATCCCCTAACTTCTTCATTCATTGTTTCTTCCTAACCCTAAAATATTCCTTCCCCGTATTCATTGCCAATACACTGTGAGAGAAACCAAAATTAAAGACATCGGGGAGTTCTTTCGCAGGAAAGATAACACCCTCCTGTTACCGCAACTTTTTCTCATTATTTCTTGTTATTACTAAAATATACTTCACCTACGTTCATTCTCAATATACTAGAGGGCTAGAGAGCGACCAAATTAAAAAGGTCGGGGAGTGCTGTCGCAGGAGAGATGACACTTGCACTAATGACTTTGTCAAGGAATTAGCTAGTGTCATCCTCCTGTGACAACAAATCCTACAACTTCGATTTTCATTCTCTCTTTCGGCTTTACTTCACCTATGTTTGTGCTCAATCCATACTATAAATATAGATAGACCAACTTAAAGAGATCAAGGGATTACTATAGTAGGAGATGTGGCATTTCCATTAATGCCTTGTAAAGAAACTAAAGAGACTTATAGATGATATATACATGTTCACAGTTCACAGTAATTCTCACACATATTGATCATATGTATAAATATAGTCATTACTTATAGTTGATATGTGCTTATATGTCATCATGTTCTTTTCTGTACACCCCATGCTCGGTTTTTACATAGTTTTGAGATCTAATGTTTAGAAGGCCAGGTATTTTGTTTTTCTTTTCGGCTAACCCGGGAATCCGGCCTGCGCAGGATCATATTGGACCTACACACAATGGTAAACTAGGGAGTGCAAAAACCAATCCGTTAGACCCAGACCCTCATACCAAGTGAGAGAAGGCATTGCCGCGGTAAGTGGTAGCCGAGCACAGGACCTGTGATGATCTATTCAAGTGTCGTCGTGTCGATGTTTTGAACGGCTGGACTACCTGAGCTGGTGATGACGGTACTGATAATTACTATGGTATCCGGTTATTGGACTAATTTAGAGCACTCTGATACTTGGTATGGTTCTTTTTTCTATTCGAGCCGAGTGACTTTACTGGCAGCATAATGATCAATATCTGAAGCTATGGGGATTCCATATTTTCTGGCTTCTCACATCTAAGTGTTATATATAGCTTTTATAGCCTTCAATAATTAACAAAGCTGTTTCATTAGGCTTGTGTCAGGTACATAAATCAATCCTTTGTATGATTTACCTGCATGCATGTTTGGTGGAGATTTCGCATGCACATGACCGTAAACAACCATGTATCTATTCGAATACAAAGAAAAATTAATAAAGTCTTTTTAGGAATCAATTTATGAGGTTGTGACACAAAAATAGATTTTAGAATTTTCTAAAGAAATAATTTTTTACAGCTGTTTTTAACATGGCATGAATTAGTACCTATTAGGGAAAAGTGGTAAAATCTAAGGGAGATTTTTCGTAAGGCAAAGGGTATGAAAGCCAAGTTACTACCACTTATTTTGAAAAAAGGAATTTTTATAGTGCTAATTAGGTCCTGGTTTTAATTTTTTCAACTTTTGGGTATGGATATAAGATGTCTAGCTAAGTAATTATCTGTAAAATAAATCTCAATCAAACTATACTATAAATGGAATTGCACACGCTCGCATGTGCCTGCCTTATAGTATAAAGAGAGAAACATTGTTCCAGAGGAACAAATTAGTAACATGAGGTTAGACTAACTTATTTTTCTTTTTTATTGTAATTTATTTTTGTTGTTAATAAACTTTTCTAGTATTTTTAATCAAAGTTTTTAAATTTCCGTATTCACCTCAATCAGTCAAGTAAAAAGGTTTAGGAAAGACAAAAATGAACCCGAATAATATTTATTGACTTTTTTTTTTTTTCACTTTAGGTCTTTCTCTCTTTCTTTTTTTTAATGTTTTCTAAGTCCTTTTGTCGAGACCAATCAAAAAAATAAACAAATTCGACATCAACAAAAAGTTCAGAAAAATGCAGGACTCGAGCACAAAGACATGGGAACGATAATAAATTTGACCCTTCTATTGTAAGAGAAAAACTTGTACGCCGAACAAGTACCGTCATGTGGTACCGACGGCACATCTTGACCGTCCAAACATGTCTTGGACGACCCAGATTTAAAAGTGGTATTTTTGTAAATTTTGGAAGCAAATTTACCCCAACAAATCTAGATGTCCAAATGAATACCACGAATAGCCTTTCGGCATACATTTTCTCTGAGAGAGAGAGAGATGTAAGTAATTGTCACCATTTCAGACATACAGATGGATCAAAAGAACCACTAGAAGATCAAATAAGATTTCTCGACCTTCAATGTGGTACAAGTTTATAATTCTCCAGGTTAAACATATTGATCCTTCACTACATAATACAAAAGAAATTCGGTCAAAATACTTGTGGGCCGGGTTCCGTTATCAAAGAAAGATCCAAACTACAAAGACCGAAAAATATTCGACACCATCACCAACTGGAAAGTCGAAACAATTCATAAACTGTATCAATGGAAATGGAAAGTTCCGAACAATACTCCAGCGGACAATGGTTCTAGCTTACTGAAACACAGATCCAGCAAAATAGTCTGTACACGCATCTCCCCCAACATTAGATCTGCACGTTCCAGTTTCCTTGCACCTCCTGCCTGACTTGGAAGAATGAACTCAACTGTCTAGGGCACCCAGAGCCTTCATGTCCTCTAAGAAGGCCGTGTATGAGTCATCAACACTTTGTGGTTTTGGCGCTGATGAGGAATTAACCGGCTCGGGTTTTGTGACAGTTGGAGCTACTGCAGGCTTGATGGCAGCAGCAGGTGCGGATGAGAGAGATTGCTTTGGTTTGGGTTTTGGAGCAGCTGTTTCTCTCCTCACGCGTACTGATGCAGGAACCTGTATTTCAGAAAAAGTTGAACTTAATATGGTAAAGCACCAAAATAAAACTAGCCAAAACGAAAAACAAAACACGGCCATTTCAGAGTACAGATTGAAGCAAGAAGAAACATAATAACTCCAACATGCAATGAGCTGGAGTCATAGGCTCATAGCCTTCATTCTTTGGGTCTATATCAACAGTTTTCTACATAGCTATTTTTTCTGTCTTGAGTCTCTTGACTAATACCCGCGTTTTAAATTCATCTAACAAAAGGAGGGAAAGAGTATATCAACAGTTTTCTACATAGCTATTTTTTCTGTCCTGAGTCTCTTGACTAATACCCGCGTTTTAAATTCATCTAACAAAAGGAGGGAAAGAGAATAAATATACAGACTATTTGTCACCGCGTATGAATTACCCGCGTTTTAAAGGTAAAGACAGAAGGGTGCCAAAAATAAATAAATAAAATTCCTTCCTGGCAAGGGGTGCCAGCTGTGTGCAGAAGTATCGAGGGGTTAAATAACCTTAGGCACAGTGAGCACAAATAAAACCAACTTCAGAGTGTGGTTATTCTTTTCAAGAAAAGGCAGCCAAAGGGACACTGCAACGTGATAATGAAGCACGTTGTTGAAACTCAAAACTCGAAAGTCAGTTAAATGCATATGGGGATACAGGGCGCGTGTCTAGTTCTATTTGGAAAGGAATCAGCCCACTTTAGGAAGGAAGGAGATCTGCATTTAGGTCCGCATAATATGTTCTCTTAACTGCCCAGGAAGGAAGATCAGTTCACTTAAAGGACAGTTCTATTCTAAAGAAAGACCGACAATATGTAGGAAAAATCTTGCTCAACAGTTTCGCTACCCCATTGAAAGTTCTTTCGTTGTGCTTTCGCCAAAGATCCAGAAAACAGCTGACAGCATCAACTATTTTCTCAGAGTACCAGTTCCGGCTGGATATGACACGGTTAAGGGTGTGACGTAATTAATGCAAAGCCCATACCTAATTTTGACACTTAGATAATCCAAGTATTATTACATTGGAAGGGGGGAAAAACTTACACTAGCCATAAATGACACATTGTCAAGCCTTTCAGACAACAGATAGAAATTACATAACATAGTCTAGATGATTTAAAGCACATTATCGAAACAGATAGCACAAGGCGAAGATCAACAGCACTGGGTGAATTAGTCTTGCTCACCCGCCGGAAAGACTTAACTAGCACATTCTTGATCACTCCATGGAACAAAGATTTAAAAGACATCTACGTTACTGGTCCCAGGCTGGAGAAAGCCAAAGAATAATAAACTGACCAATCAATTTGACACTGGGACTCTAGATACTCTAAGACAGGTCTCTTTCACAAGCCTACCTCGTTTCTTGCCCACTCCTCTGCGAGAACTCACATGCACCTGTAATGCAATATGCCAACTTCCCTTCCGAACAACTTGACTACATCCCCCGACATCTTATTTTGCTTCAATTTACATGCTAGGGACAGTAGTACCAAAATAACCATAAGAGGCTTCCTCAAAGCAAAACCCCACACAAACGACAAGAAACTACTATCTAAGAAAATTCCCAACTCTACAATCTTTGACCAAAAGTGTGGCCTAGATAATAAATATGCTATTCGGCCCGACTTCCCATAGACATGCATGCAACAAACAAGTATACTGCAGTTTTAAATCCTGTTCCCAACTCTCATGGCAGTGAAACTGAGAACGTAACCTTAACAGGCAATGGTTTAAATTACAAACTTTCATTATCCAGTTCCAAACTCTCATGTTAGTGAAAGTTAGAACGTAACCATAACCGACAATGGCTTTGAGTTATGAACTCTCATTTCCATCTAAGTTAAATGACCCGTCTACCCTTTAAAACGTTGTTACAAGAACTCTTAGAAAACATCAAATTCAAATTCCACAAAAGCAAATAAATAAATAAAAAAATCCTCCACCAATATAGACCAAAAGTTTTGTTCAGTACAAAAGACAAGCTACCATTAACTAGCCATGTATGTGTTAACATATTTACCACTGCTTATTATGCTTACCCATGAAATAACAATGCAATATACGAATATGCAGAGAAACTCACCATGGACGTAAGTTCTGGAGTGTGCTGAGCAAGTGGCCTCTTAACAACGGTAGATGCAGCCGATTTGATATATGATGGCTTTTGAGCTACAGTAGGTCTTGAAACAAGATCATCCAGTGGGAAAGAAGGAGGAGGGCCAGGTGGAAGTGGTGGTTTCATCATGGGAGGTGGTCCGGGGGGAGGACCAAAAGGTGGCCTTGGAATAAGAGGAACCATAATTCCAGGGGGACCAGGTAGTCCAGTAGCAGCTAATGATGGCCGCATATCTGGAGGTGGGGGTAGAGGGAACCGTGAAATTCCTGGGGGTAATACATCAGGCTGTAAAGTTGGGATTTGGGCATGCATCGGTATTCCAGGTTGAGGCCTTGGAGGAGGTGGAGGGGGAACCATTTTAGAATGATCTCTGGCTCCAGAAGAATTTCTAGCCTCAGATTCAGAAAGCATGCCTTCAGAAAGATCGCTTGCCAACTTCAATGGCAAGCCAGGTGGTGGAGGGGGTGGAGGGAGCATAGTTGGTGCCTGCACAAGAGAGAGAGAGAGAGAGAGAGAGAGTTATCTCAAATTCTTAGATAAAAGCAAAAAGTTAACTTCCCAGCTTTCTTTGAGCTCAGAGATTGGATGAGCTGCAAGTAAATACAAATTTTCACATGTATTTCCCTTCTTTTTTGGGGAATCAATCCTCAAAGGATATACTAGCGAAACTGCCCTCCGAGTGATACTTCTACAATCAAAGCACCTCTTTGGGCAGAACTTCAAGTTTCCATGCCATCAAATGATTAATTCCACAAAGTGAACAAGGAAGAGCTTACCTGAGCAGGCGGCTTGGAGATTGGATCATCTGATTTTGCAGATTGACTATTCTCCCTTCCAGTAACCCCAGTGCCAGGTGGAGGTGGCTGAGTGGACTGATGGGGAAGCGCTGGTGGAGGTGGAGGAAGGGGAGGGCGAGTTGCAACATGTTCTTTGGGTGGGGGGCCAGGAGGCGGTGGTGGCAAAGGAGGCGGAGGCAATGAGGTAGATGAGTCAGCCATGGCAGGCTTTGGTGGCATTGGAGGTGGAGGAGGTAAGGGCAAAGATGCAGGGTTGATTGAATCATCTCCAGCATGTGCATCATCAGTATGAGGCATGGGAGGGAGAGGTGGAGGTGGAGGAGGGGCAGCCAAAGCAATATCCTCCGATTCTAAATCAGATGATGATGCAGCACCACTCGATGATGCTGCTGACAATGGAATTCTTGGTCCTGCGGGTAAAAGCCACGACAGGATCAGAGAGAGAGAGAGAGAGAGAGAGAGAGAGAGAGAGAGAGAGAGAGAGACAGCATATGAAGTACCTATTGTTGATTTAAACATAGGAGGCTTTCCAGGTGGCGGAGCTCCAGTAGGATTCAATGTGGGGTGATAGTAAACTGAGTCCTGCATTGGTAAATAACTACATGAGGGTTACAAAAAAAAGAAGACATTATGGTATACAGGAAAACTCATTTTACCCTTGTGGTTTGGCCATGGAGAACTTCACCTCCATAACATTGAATTAACTATTTTTCCCCCACTAGTCTAATTTATTTGCCGTCGCCCATCCAAATTAACAGAAATTGTGCCATGCAAATATTTCGACAAAGCCTATACTGGGAGGAGGAGCCGCAGTTACTACCTCCCCCTTTCCTATTCCTTACCACCCTTGTCAATCTAACTCCTCTGGCTCACACTGTTGCAACTCCTCCCCTCAATCCCACCACTGCAAAACCGATCATGCGCGGTCAAACACACGGACAAGCACAGACATATACAGGTATGTACTTCAAGCTAGTTCTCCAAAATCACTAGGGACGCCTGGTAAACATTGTGAACCTGAGTTGCTATTCGATAAAATATCAAGCTAGATTCCAATTGCTGATTACGTGTATATGTCGGGGTGTCTGTAACTGTGTATATATACAATATACACATCTACAAACACAAATTGACAAAGTGCATCGTACATCATTGAATGCGTACATTTAGGCAAACAAGGAAGTACATCAATAACCAACTAACCTTAGTGTAAATGTTGTGTTTATCCACGTATGCAGAAAGATGGAAAGAAAAAGAGAATGTGTGAGCATTTGGGAAAACCAAAAGTCTTCCCATTCTGTTTCACTTATCAAAGCGACTTAGAAGATTGATTGGTGATGTGATCCAGGTCGGTTGATTTGCAACATTAATTATGTTAATAAGACTATTATGGTGTTAGGTTAATATTTTTTATTCTGAGGCATGTGTGTAACAAATAAGAGATACTAGGAAAGTAAGAGAAGATAGAAGACCCGGAAAGAAGAAAACAAAGAGTTTAAGTATATAATTTTACATGTCACTAACGGAGTTAGCATTGCACTTTAGACCAAATGACGGAAAACACAAGTTGGCATAGTCGCTAACTGGCTATTTGTAAATGCCAGGGAGGTGAAGAGCCAGACCAGACCATCCACAACAGGGTGAAAAAGAGTTTTCCCTTTAGTAATTGACTGAGTAAAAGATTACTTCAGGTTTAGGGTGTTTGACTCTTTCTTCTTCCTCTGCATTTGTCCGTCTTCGGGGAGGTCCCAAATGACTGCATTGGAAGTAAAACAAATGTACATTGTAATAAGAAAAAAAAAAAAAAAAAACTAGCTTCTTGCACAAAACAACAAAAATTAAATGAGCAAAACCACTCCTTCACCTGAACATGACTGGTGCTTCACCCTTCTCTTTCATTTTCTCTTCATATTCCTGATCAGAGAAACCAGGAAGATTTTGGCCATCAATACAGAGTCTCAATAATGTTAAAAATGCAGAAAAACTTTAAGTTCACACCCAAAATAGTTAGCCAACAACAAAAAGACAAATAAAATCAAAGAAAAAAGTTGGTTGCCAGTTGAGGTAACTGGGTAAATTGATCTGATAAAATAATGATACAAACAACAACTAGCACCTCAATTTTTCTCATTTATACCAGCATCTTCCATGAAAGTTGCAACATTTCTAAAAACTTCAGCCACAATTCTCGTCACTATCTTTTCTTTACAATGGGAACACTAACGTAGTTTGGATGCCTTTGAAACCAAATTCAAGGGTAGTCGCTTCTTATTGTGATGAAACCAAGTATTAATTAACCACTTATTGCTGTTCCAAATATTTCTTGAAAAGGCACACATCACCAGCCCATTTGGAAGATCAAAAAAGTACCAGAAGTCATCCCCGCGCAGAGGAAGTATCTCATCGTATAATACAGAAAAAATGTGGGGTCCAGCCCATTTGCCTCCAAGACCCTGGAAATGGCAATTTGTAAGAGGTTAATTTCCATGTAACAGCGCAAAGTTGGATACACCTCACACCCTCAACCAAGAAATGAAATCTATAGCAGTGTGTATCTGCGCCCTATTTCCCCTTGTCCCCTTCTTCCTTTGCCTTTCTCTGTTAAAACTCTGTAAATGCCTTAGAAAGAGGCAATCTCCCACAAAACAGCAAGACATTTGTTCAAACTCATCTGACATACTACATAATATTAAAAACAAAATGCCATCTTATTAGAGTCAAGCTACAACGAACCAAAAGATTTACCGTGAAAGAGCCCTTCCCTCTTTCTTCTTCTCCCACCTTTCAGCCCCTCTCTTTTGCTTTATTTTCCTAGCCAAATGCCAATTCATTACCTGCCTTTCAGTATTTACTCTAAGTCAAGACTTGGCAGTGAAGTATGTCACAGTTCAATTCCAATTCAATTTCGAAGAACCAGACTCTTCCCCTAAACGCACCAGTGGCACCACAAGCATATCAACATCATTTTTATTTTTTTTTGGTGAAATATGGATCCTATACAGCTCCTATGTTTGTTTTCCTTAAATATTTGGATGTACATGCTTAATATTACCAACTAATACTATTTTTTACCCTTTATCTATATGGCACCCTTCTATTTGTGGCTCTGACATCTATCCACTTTTTTCTCATTATTCTTTAATTGAATCTAGTTGTTGACAGTATATTCCAACCTTGGACAAGAACTACTTTGAAGATGTGAAGCAAAGTTCAACATCACCTGTGTATCAAAGTAATATGAAGTACATAAGCGTGAGGGTATACTCACTTCAATAGCTAGCTTTTGGGGTTGGGTTTTACCCAAGACCATGTAACATAAGGACCAAGAAAAATCTGGCGTGAAAACTATAAGTTCAACCAATAGAGGTGGGCCATCCATGAATGAAGAAGACCACGCTAGTCTTTGGACTTAAGGTTCCAAGAATGTTAAAAATTTGGAAAGATGATGTATCACCAAATTTATGTTCGATTACAGTCACTTTACTGTATGCATTCATATTCTAAAAAGGTTGCAAGGCATATAAACAGAGTTTACAGCGAATGAAAAACAAGCTCCTATAAAAGGATCAGAACCCATACAAAGTCTATATAAGAATGCATCTGAAGGAACTTCCTTCATAGCTGAAAAGTTTAAGATCTTTTGTCAATATTTTTTAGCCTTGGACCTGCATCTCCCCTTGCTTAAGACGGGAGAATCTTTTTTTCCCTTCCGAACACACATAGGAGACATAAAGAAGTGCAACAAAATCCAAGCATGCTCAACATCCTTACCAAAAAATCAATAAAAGCAATGTTAGCATGCTCAACATCCTTACCAAAAAAACAATAAAAGCAATGTTAGCATGCTCAACATCCTTAACAAAAAAACAATAAAAGCAATGTTAGCAAGCATAAACCCTGCGATGCAAACGCAGAGGGAAGAAAAGGGAAATAGGCAGCGTACAAGGGCAGCTCTTAATTATAGGTCCAACATTCTTAGACCAAAACCTTAAACTCAAAATTTGATTGAGTAATACGTCAAGAGAATCTCTTAGTTATAGGTCGAACATTCTAACCAAAAAAGAAGGAAACTAGAAACCTTGTCATAATACTAAACATAAACCAGTTAGAAAAGAAATATCATGATATCCTAATAAATGAGATATCAAAGTTGCAGACAGCGAAGAGATGGATTGGAAGATAATAAGATCCTTGCTTCTTCTGAACTCGAATAGTCCCGCTCAAATCTGTCATTAATGTGATTAATCCCCTTTCCTCCATGAATTGAACTAAACATGAACCAAAGGGATACTTCATCTCCAATTTGGATCTTTTTATTTTTTTCTCCTTACCATTCACCTTCACTTGAGGAACCTCTACCATGGCATTGGACATTGAATCCCTTTTTTTACACCTGCGGGATTTCAATAATTTCGCTTGCATCCTGACAGTTGTCTCTAGTTGTTGAACCAAAGTAGCAACACGAACTATTGAGTTATATTCAACTGAGTTCAAAACCATACCAAGTACATGAACTATTAATGCCTCAATCGTATATTGACTGAACTCAGAAAGCAATTCAATAAATATATCCTTATCTCATGATATCCTAATAAATGTTAGTAATACTGCCCAGTATATTTCTTGGATCAAAATCATCTTCCCGTGTATTTACATTCTGCGAATCCGCATCAGCTTGGAGTCCTGGACACAAGAGTGACCTATGGTAGTCCTGGGGTTTGGGCTGTAAGCATTAGGGTAGTAGAGGATGGTCCCTCTAGGTTGTGGTTATGTTTGGCTTCCTTTTTCTCAAGTTGGAAGGACTCCTCATTCTCCATCCAATATAGGCTGAGTTTCCACTATGGTATTCTTGGTATTTTCGGTATTCTCGCCACTCACATTCTAACTGGCGAAAATCCAAAAATACCGTAGTGGAAACTCACCCATACAAATCCAGCAGTGGCAAGGTAACAACAGGATTATGCAGAATACAATGAAAGGGTGAAGAAATCCTAAATGCGAGTATGAGCTTTTTTAACTAAACACAAGGTTTGCAATGCACAAATTTATATATTCTGGTGAAGTATTGTACAAAAATAGACATGCCAACAAAACAAAGCACCTAAGAACCAAGAACACTTCTAAGAAAGTTTTGAGGATGTGGCAGATGTTGACCGTTGTCAAGCACTCCTAACCACGTGACATCAAGTGTCTCCTAATAACTATTTTTTTCATCAAAACAGATTTCAAGTAGTTGGTACATAGGTGTTTCTTTGTTGGCACACAATATGCACATCCAAAGAGTGAAGTAAATAATTTGGTCATCTATGGTGTAAATCAAACAATTGAATTTGAGGATGTCATTCCTATAATCGCCTCTCCTTCAGGCTTCTCGGTAGTGGAATCTTGAAGGCTAAAACCCTTCCAATTGAAAATGAATGTTGCACTAGGTAATAAGATTTTTGAACCCCACTTATTCTCTAAACCCTACTTATGCTCTAATTTCTTTCATCCGTTAACTACTACTTTTCCAATATATATAAAGCATGCAGCTGATTTCTTTCCCATGCTGAGTTTTTATTAGCTACAAATGTATCTGTAAAATTTACAAGAAGGGAACTGATATTATATCAGTTTTTCCAAGTACTTATATAAGAGAAGAGTGTCTGTGTTGTGTTGTGTCTGGATTTTTTGTCGAATTGTTGAAGCAACATGTTCTTATTGTGTAGTAGCCCCTGTAGTTGTGCTTCCGAGCTTAAAACCTGACCCTTAGGTTATACTAAGGCAAGAGCAAAGCCAATTATGTGATATAGACCTTTCAGTCTCATTTTTTAGCTGTTATTACTGCAAAGAAGTGTAACTACAAAGGTAATTACCATCTAAAATCAACATCCATGAAAAACTTTTGTGTAAGCACTTATCGAAAAAGGTTCATATATGCTTACTAAAGAGCAATTATGCGAGTCAATGTATGAGTGGTAAAAGTTTGTCATTACCTTCCTCTTCTTAAGGACAAGATTCAGTGTGTCTTCAAGCTGCCTCTTCTTGTGTTTTCTCGCTTTATCCAAAGCACCATCTGCCTCTGCACAATTATCATAAAGCCATTCTATCTTATTGGGTAGCTACTCAACAAAGCTGGATATACAATGTAAAGAATGCAAAATGAAGGGGAAAAAAACAAGGAATTTAGATTGCAAACAGCATCCAAGTGTATATAGAATATTTCAAAGTCCCTCAGGAGAATATCTAAACAAACTAAACCAAGCCTCAAGTCCCAATCAATTGAGGTCGGCTAGATGAGCATGTTCTCTCCATTGAGCTCTGTTGAGGACACTCTGTTCCATGATATCCAACAAACCTAGACCCTTTCGAACTACTGCCTCTAAAGTCAATTTTGGCCTACCCCGCCCCTTAGTGCTACCATATCCCTGAAGATAATGCTTTTCAAAACATTTATAGTTCTCTCTGTTTGTGCCTTAACTTATAAGGTAGCTCTATATCTTTACGAAATTATAAAATCAGTGACAGGATCCGTGGGATAAAATGTACCCACTCTACTGAATTAAAACCTCGATTAGATGCCAATCTATAAGAGAAAATGGTTAACCAGACCAAATGAACAACTATGGCATAGACATGTACACATGGTTTAGAACAGGAAACAACCCCAACTCCATTTCCAGGGCACAGCTAACAATAATTCTAATGTGTCTTTCGTTTCTTCCTTTTTTAGAAGTATGAGTTTTAACAAGGCACAAAAGAGGTGCAACTCGAGTACGAAAGAAACACCTAAATCACTGATACATCAAAAAAAGGCTTCTATAACATTTCAAAATTGTTATAAGAATGCAATTACTGCACCCAAGAACCTTAACAGCAATTATCAATGCCTTCAACCTCTCTAAAAGCCACAACCCACTATCCTTGCCACCTATTTTATGAATGGCAGATTGACATCACCACCATGCTCAATTTGTATCGTAATGCGTAAGCGTGGACATTTATTTCTTAGATCTTCTTCTGTACATTGCAACTGTTTTTCTGTCCAAGGATAAGTATAATTCTTATTTTCTCCTCTAGTTTAAAATGTCAATTGCATATGAAAAATCTTTCTTCTTTGCACCCGTTTCACAATATCTTTGGGAAATCCTAACTTGCATATAATGAAGAACTAAAATTTGTACATTTATTGGTGGAATTCAGTATTTCTAGATGGTCCCAAATAACTCCATACGTACTTCAAATGCTCAAGGACAGAAATATCGGATGGCTATTTTATAACTTGCAGTCGTGCAGTTGACATGAGCTACAACTCATAAGTCATAACCCACATTCAGATAAAATGGGTCCAAATTAAAGTTAGCGGCACGGACAGGACAAGGAGAGCCTGGCCCTGCAACATTGCATTCCTAGGCAGTAATTATTTGCTAATCCACACCTACCCCGAATCTCCATTTTATAACCCAAATAATATTGTGAATGTCAAGCATCCACTGTTTGTGCTAGTAACATCATAAATGAAGTTTTAGAGTCGAGTAACTCTAAGTCTCTAAACACTAACTAGAATGCATTGTCAGTTGTCACTTCATTCTGAGGGAAAAAGAACGATTCTTTATGAAGTAAACAACAAATAATTTCATACTGATGACATAACTAACTGGATGAATATAACTAAACTAAATTGACAAGTAATAAAGAACAAATAATTATCTATCTCTTGTAATAATTTAGAATTATGAGCGTCAGAAAATGACTTACTCATCACTTCTAGCTTATCGATCTGCTCCTTAAGTGTCTCAGGATCCTTCTTCAATATCCCCACCTCCCGTACTTTCTTCCTTTCCTTTTTGTTCTGTTAAAGATAACAGAAAGAAGCACAAATAATGAGGTTCGCAATCAGAACATGCATCAAACGCCTGAATGAGATTGGTGAAGAAAAAAACTAACATAAGATGCATGTAAAACTACTATAATATTAGAATCAAATTAAAGAGGGGGTATTGGCTTCAGCTTTCATATAGATTGGAACAAGGCTGCTATGCTAGGCTTCTTTTGGACTATTGCTAAAAAAGCTGATACCTTATGGTTAAAATGGATAAACGCCTATGTTATTAAGAATGTGCTAGAGGACCAAGAACATGCCAGCATGCTTCCTAGATAGGTCGAAAAAAATTCAACTTAAGAAGCTTCGTTCAACCCTGGTTTAGGTATATTATAACGGCTATAATACATTCCTGCGGCTTCACAATTGGCAGCCTTTAGGGCCTCTTAAATCTAGGATTAGATTGTTTAGTGACAGAATTGACTGCAATCCAGGCAGAGCTCTAAATACCAAAGTGGCTTCAGTGATCAGGGAGAGTACTCCCAGTCCCTGGACTTTGGTTCCTAATTCCTCCAAGAGGATTCTGTCATCTGGACCTTAAATGCCAATGTTTTTTTCTTCTAAAATAACCTTGGCAAGCCTTAAGATTCCATATGCCTCAAGTGTTTTGGTGCAAAATAGTGCAGTTCAAACATCATTTGCCAAGATGGGTCGTAATTCAATGGATGGTCGTCTTTTGTGAGTAGCTGCTGGCTCTTTGGTGTCTATCCCTCTGTTTGTTTGTGCTATACTGCTATCTAGCTGAGAAGTAGTGTTTGGTAGTTTATTGGCCTTTGGTCTGATTTGCGTAAATCAGGAGCCTGATATACCCCGGTAATCATGTTTTTTTTGTTTGTTATGAATAACTTAGGTTACCCAAAAATCAATGATGAACCCAATCCAAATCCAAAAGTTGCACCAACAAGCAAGACATGAATCTTTCCGCATAAATCCACAGGAAACTAACCAAACACGAGTAGCAATTGCGACAAAATTCCCGCTATACATATTTTTAGGGCAAAAACGGACCTCTTGAAGAACAAATTCGAAGTATTCATCCATACAATCTACTGGCACACATGATAAACACACATTATACGGTAAGTAAGACCACTACGTATTAGCAAAACAAAACCCTAAAAGAGGAGGAATAACGATATACCCTTTTCAATTCCTTCTTGCGAAGTTCTTTGCGATAGGCGTCCGTAGGGTTCATGACTTTGCCTCCCTTTGTGGTCTTCATCTTCAACCTTCTCTCTCTATATACGTATACGTATATACGAATGTATCGATAGTCTTTTTCTTCTCCTTCTTCGCTGTGGAGTAGAATTGCAGGCTATTGTGAAATCAAACAGAGACGGAGGGGATTTGGTTGGAGGTTTTATAGGAGTACTTGGATTTGTCTCGCTACGTACGGTTCTTTGTTACAGTGCGTTAGGTTCTCGTGCTATAAATAAGAAAAAAAAATACTTTGCCACGACCTGTAGTTAAGTTTACTTTCACTTTGATCCCTCTGCTTCAAAAAGTAAAACACTTCCCCATTTTTACTAAGATTTGGGGAGCTTGTAGTATTCTAAAGCACTACAGGATTGTAGTCTCTCAATCCGATCATTCATCTCCGCAACCGATGGTTCAAATTCACGGATGTATACTCTTACCACTAAGAGTTAACAAAAATATCTGAACCGTTGATTGCGAAGATAAACGGTCGTATCGGGTGACTACAACCCTATAGTGCTTTGGGTCCTCAAATCCTTTTTGCTAGAGGTCAAAATTTCAAGAATATGCCCTCTTTTCATAAGAGATCTGGAATGGGAGACTGGACTAAGGGCCTGTATGGGAGCCTATTATTGTTTGTTTGCATTTGTATTTTGAATTGCGAATTGTATATATTTTTTATCATGGTCAAAATGGATTATTAATCTGTAAAGTGTTTAGAAGATGTGATCAGAAAAAATATTTTGCATCATAGTAGAGTTTAGGAGTAATCATCAAAATAAATTATAATGAAGTTTTACGGCCCTAATGCAGAATGTGAATGTAAAAGTAGCTCCAAGGCTAGTTAAAATTGTGCCTCTAAAGTGTGGTTTTGACTTTTGAGAATACATTTGGAAAATGCACTATATAATTTGGCTCTCAAACATCAAAAGTGAAAAAATACAAAATAGATAATCCACGAGTTGGCTACCAAACATTCCCTTAATTGTTCAATGAGGTCCTTAATTTCTCTCTCATTAAGTTGAATCCCTAGGTGCCAACATTGTAGCCAACTACTGGCGGAAAATAACAAACCCACAAAACAATTCTAAATGCATGCTCATGTAGGTGTTGATATTTCCAAGGTTTTTATTCGATAATTGGCACAATTGAGCATTGGTCGGAAATTTATCCTAAGATAGTTCTGCTGATATTGAGTTTTTATTTTGCTGAAGTGGAAAACAATAAAAATGTTTTTGTAAAGAAATGGTAGAAGTGGAAAAATGGAGTTTAATTGAATCCACTTTCTGCAAATCATTATCATGAAGTAATTCTGCGCAAAACAAATATCCTCATCCTCATTAATAATCTCAGATCTTTGTTGGTCTCAATCATAAGTCATAAAACACTAGCTCGTTAGCAATCCCTCCAAAACACAACCTTGTAACAAACATGCCAATATAGGAGTAGTTTTATATATTGGCGTGTTAGTTAGACATGATTAAAGTTGGAGGAATATGGATGGACTTGAGTTGCTAGGTGGATGGAATTTTTGAAATTAATAATAGTATTTCGTAAATAGAAGCCGAATTTAGAGGTGGACTGTCCATAGACACGAGAAGAGTGAATAAAATTGCACAGTGTTCAGTTTGGGGTTTCCAAACCTGTTTTAAGGACCCATTCCTGTTCGGTTTCCCCCAAATGGTTTCCCAAACTAACTGTAACAGTCAAAAAAGGTACAAGAAAGAGAAAAATAAATTCGAAAAAATCAAAAAGTAGAAAAGGTGGTTTGTTGTATTTGGGAAATGGAGAAAGAGAGAGAGAGAGTTACAATAATCATGGAGAGAGAAAAGTGATTTGGAAGAGAGAGTACTACTATTAACATGGCGGGACCCACATGACTAAGCTCAGTCTGACTTTAGAGAACCCATTCTGAAGCCTTTTTTCAAAAAAGGTTTTGAAAACTGGGTTGGAAAACCCAATCGAACAACTCTTTAAGGATAAATTTTATGTATTGTTGATTATCTAACAACAATACTATTCTTTTTGTTGTATTTAACTAGTATAACTATACAGTGGGGTAATTTTTTTTTCCCCCACATCATAAAATATATTTCTAAATTTTGACTACTTCGTCATTCGTGTTTTTGCAGTCATATTTTAGCAAATTGTTTATTATTGTTTACCTTCTGAATGTATATGGCATAACTCTATTAAAAAGGTAATAAAAAAAAATTGTTAAAATGTTTAAAAATTCACAAAAGATGACAAAATACGCAACTCCGTAAAACCTTTTTATCTTAAAAAATTGAGATAAACTTATTTACAGAAATGGAGCAAAACATGGGATTTGCGCCACCCATTTTGGGTCTAAGCGTGCGATCATTGCAATGATCTGAATCATTTAAGGCCCGCAACATAATGTATTCACGCAAAAAATCAGCTTGATTGGACATCGATAGGTATGTCAAAAGTTGAAGTTTGATTTAAAACACGGATGGTCATGTACATTTTAGCTCAAAAACTATTGACAGAATCTAGGCCGTCTGATTTTTAAACCAAAATTTAACTTTTGACAAACTTATTGGCTATTGATGTCTGATCATGCTGAATTTTTGCTGGATACATTATTTTGCAGGCTCTTAAACGATTCTAATTATTGCAATATAAGCTCGATGGGACTCACAAAAGTCGATGGCGCAAACCCCATTTTTTCCGTACAAACAAAAAGTGTTAGTAATTAGCATGTTAGAGCTAGTAACTTATCTCAAACAAATGACAAATAAATATTTGGGACAAATACCCACAACTAACTTTAAACTCAAAGGGACTACACTGTGTTTAATTAGATAGTTTAGTTTAGTTTTGACGGGGTCATCAGGTGTAATGAGTGTAGAGAGATAGAGACAGAAGTGAGGGAAATGATGATGTCATGAAAACTAAAACTAAAACAAAAACTAAATTGGGAAACGAACAGGGCTACTTTCTCCGACAAAACCTTAAGAGATAAACTTATTTATGGATATGGGGCAAATCCCACCATTTCTGTAGGCTCCACTTAGTATACATTGCAATAATTAGAATCGTTCATTTCATAAGGCCTGCAAAATAATTGTACTCATGCAAAAAAAAATTAGCTTGATCGCACATTGATAGGTATGTCAAAAGTTGAATTTTGATTTAAAAAACAAAAGGTTTGAATTCTATTAATAGTTTTTAAGTTAAAACGTCCATGACGGTCTGTTTTTAAAACCAAAATTTTATTTTTGACGTGCCAATCGATGTCTAATGAGCTGATTTTATGCGTGGATAAATTATTTTGTAGAACCTACAAGATAAATGATTCTAATTATTGCAATGATTGCACGGTGAGACCCGCACTTGGTGGCGCAAACCATGGGGTTTACGCCACATCCGCAGAGAAGTTTATCTCAGACCGTAAACCCTAAATATTTAAACCCTACTGAAAATTCCGCGAAAAAGACGCAAGATAAAAATGGAAGATTGAGCTTCAACTCCTCCTCCGTACCAAATATACATATAGTCAGTCGTAGGGGAGTTTGAACTTTGATTTCTCATGCAATCCTCCTTATACTTCGCTGCTTCCAATCCTCCAGTACTATATTCCCCATTCCCATGGAAGAACCCACACAGAACCAACCATCTCATACCCATTAAACCCTCTCTTAAACCCCTCACTCTATATAACTCATTGAAAACCTCATTTGATTATCAATTGCAACAAGGAAATCTCGACAAACCAGACGATCCCACCTCGCCGGCCCGCCTTCCTGTAGTAATTTGCGGGTCCGGAGGCGTTTCACGGTACGTTTGGGACGGTAGTGAGCTGAAATTGGTTCCTGTCGATGGATATAATTCTGTGTCTTTATCGCTGCTCTTTTCGGATTTCGAAGATGGGTTTCGAAAACTGTTTAGAATTTGTAGTTTGGGGGTGTGGAATTTTTTTCTGCCTCGGGAAGTTTCTGGTAATTACTTGGAGTATGTCAAATGGAAGTTCTTGCACAGGGTCTTCAGCTCTGCTCTTCAGGTTCTTGCCACCCAGGTATATTCTTTTGTACCCGCGTGCGAGTCTACATATACCTTCCGGCCCTGGCCCTGTAAATGAATGGTTCAGATTATTTGCATGTGGTTTGGTGTATAAGGTTTTTTTTTTTTTTTTTTTTCTGTTCTTTTTTTGTGGAAGTTACAAATATTACTTACTGACTTGTTTTATTCCCATTTCATAATGGAGTTCCTCTTCGGGGATTTGCATATAGACATAGGTTTTCAGGCATACCACGAAAGTTCTTTTGTTCTTGTGTGGTTCTCTGTTTTCTGTTCTCGTTTTTGTATTCCATCACAGCACCTACTTTGCAGCTCCTTCGGATTGTGAGAAAGGGTGAGAGAAGAGAGGATTGTTGTTTCTCACCAAAAATTTTAATTGCGGTGAGAATGTGAGATTTGGTGTCAAGGTAGACCAATAAAAATTAATCACATCTATTTTCCTCATACTTTGTGACAATTTCTCACCTCTTTTATTTGTTCAAACAACTAGAGGATTCTCCTTTGTTTTGTTTTCTTTTCTCTCGTTGCTCACAATCCAAAGGGCCTGGAATTCTGAAGATAGCATTTGTCAAAATATATTCTTGATTGTCGGTATATCTATTATACTGCCAAGAACTGGAGTTGCCACTATTTTGGGTACTATATAACTACTTACTTTGCAGCTGTAAGGTTAGAATGTTCATGTCAAAGAAAACAACTCAGATGATTTCCTTATGTAATTTGTTACGGGGCTATGTTCTTTGTGTTCTTTCCCTTCAATCCCCGCCGGATTGGATTACGCAACGTAAAATTGGGTTACCCCCAGGCAATGTTTCGAGCAATTGGAGTTGGATACTCTCGTTCACTTCCATCAGCAGCTGCCCTGAATTGGGTCTTGAAGGATGGGCTTGGAAGGCTCAGTAGGTGCATCTACACTGCAAGTTCAGCATCTGCGTTTGATACCAATTTGAAGGTATGACTTTGCTCCCAGCAGATAAGGGTTTAACACATCTATTTTGAGCATTCCTGCTGTTTCCAACTACCACACTTCATCTTTTGAATTTACGCAACCATAACCTTGTATATGGACCATGGTACCTATTACCACTCGTTCTGCTTGATGAAGTGTGGTAGTGGTGAATTCTAGTCCAAAGAAAGAAATAGTGGCAATCTCAATTACAACATATAAGTGCTATAATTTTGTATGTGAAAGAACTACAAAGCTAGAGTATGTGCCATCGAATATAATGCTTTGTTAATTATCTGTGTTATTATCTCCTCTGCAGAGAGTGAGGTTTTCAACATCTGTTCTGTTCAGTTTGAGCATTGGGGTTGAGTTGCTGACGCCTGCATTTCCCCAGTATTTCTTGCTTCTGGCAACTGTAGCTAACATCGCGAAACAAATAAGCCTAGCATGCTACCTGGCTACTAGTGTAAGTTTAAAAGCCTTAAATTCCCTGTGCTTGAATGTATCTTTTAAGTTAAGATTATTTCCCATTTCCATAATATTGGTCCATTTTGGAGGATCCAACTATTCAAGGATATCGCACTTTGAAAGTTTTAACTTTCTGGAAAATACCCTTTATTTCGCCCATTTGCTAGTTTGAAACCTGAATTTAAGATTCAAACAGAGAAGGGTAAAATGGGAATAATGTCTATAGTTTCATGTCCATTGTCTTTTCAAAACGGACAATTATTATGGCATGTTCCGAAATTAAAAAATGAAATCAAATTAAGGGACAGGAGGGAGTATTTTCTTGCCATCACGTTCCATATTGTTAGTTCACTTTCACTATTACGGAGCTCTCAAAAAATTGTCTATATTTTACAATTTATAATAGTTTATACATGCAATATGGTTCTTGTTTGATTGATCTCAATTGGTTCTTGTTTGATCAATCTCAATTTGCTCTATTAGACAAAATTTTAAAATTACGTCATAAATTGTGAGATATAGACGATTGGAACAGGGAGTGTTGCGTTTTCAAGTGATTCAAGGTGATCTTTCTCATTATTCCGCGTTGCACCTAAGTTTTATTCTGAGCGCTGAAAGAGACTAAATCTAAAAACAATGGAAATTTGACTCAAGAAACCATGTAAAAAGCCACTTCCCGGGTTATATGAAATACCACCACTTCTCAACTAGAAGCTCATTTGCACATGGATATATTCATCGTCAACTTCTAATAGCTAGAATGTATTAAAGTGCATTAAAAATGCTGGCTGGGACATACATGCATGTAAATTTTGCCATAGTTATTACCTTCCCTGGGTCAAAGGACTTTATTCGTGAAGGATTATGGTGATGACCATGTTCAGCTCCTTACAAAATAAGTTCTATTTTGGGGAGGTCCAGTTGAGTTCATCTTGTCATGTTGAGTCTAAATGATTTCATATTGTACTGGCAGACTGCTATTCATCGAAGCTTTGCATTAGCAGATAATCTTGGTGAAGTTTCTGCAAAGGCACAGGTTATACGTTTTCTTATCATGTTCGTTGTATTCTGCTTTGCATCTAAAATTCATGTCAAGTGAATGGTGTTTTACTTGGGTTTCAGATTCAAACAGTGTGCTTTGACAACCTTGGTCTTATGCTTGCCGCAGCCTTGAACATTCTTTTTAGAAACAATCAAAGGTTTTTTCTTTCCATCTTTAGATTTTAAATTAGTTCCATTGCAATACTGTGGGTGTCTTGTCCCATTGTTACTGTATGAATTTTCTTGCCGTTTATGACCGTAAGTTGACCATGTTGTAGATCTTATTGCTGCTATTCGACATTTTAAATATCTTGTATCTTTTCCTATGTTAAGAAATATCTTACCATGCTTAATGTGATTCCCAGTACATACTGGATATGTTAGGGGGTCAAAATGCAATTTTTGAATGTCGGACACTTTCTCCAGTATAGGGGTGTGGCATGCCCAAATAGGTTCTCCGGTCAAAATGCAATTTTTAAATGTTGGGGCAGGTATATGTTAGGGGGTCAAAATGTAAATTTTAAATGCCGGGGCAAGGTCAAAGTTTCCATTGATGCTTGAATATTGTTTAGTAAATTAGTTATTTTCCTTATCTACAGAATGCATTATGTATGCGTTTTGTTCCTGATTCGACATTACTAGTTTTTGTTATAAGAATTCATGATATTTACTATAATATATATGCTTTCCGTATTCAACCTGTCCCCGAGGTCCATGTCCTAATTGTTGGAAACTGCTTGTCCTTATTTGTATATTTAACTCTTAGATCCCCATGAATGTCATCAGGAGATACCAAATACTTGTGAATTATTAGCTGATGTGATCAAAATTTGCTGAATGGATGATTACACTTGTTCTTTTCCTAGCTCCCTATCTGACTTGTCTGTCTTACTAATTCGGCAGGTTGCAAGCAGGTTTGCCTTTTGTTGTGTACCCAATCTTCTCGGCCGTTGACCTTATTGGAATTTATCAAGGGTTGAAGCATGTGCATTTGCAAACATTAACTAAGGTTGGTCGTTCCCCTGATTCGATAAGTTTCCCTTAGAACTAACTTCTTTGCTTGGCAGCCATAGTTGTTGCCCCTCGCAAAGAACAGTTCTCCAATAATGTTGAAATGATGAACTCCTGATAATGGTCGTATATCATGGCATCCCTTAGATAACTTGTTTCTCTGTGAACTTCTCATTTTTTGCTTTTGCTCATCAGTCAAACCACTTTCTGGTTGTGTTTGCCTTTTTTCTCCCGCTGATACCACTTGTTTGGTATCAAAACCATTTTGACTATAAATAAAAGACAGTAATTAAGTGCCATTGCCTTCAGCAAATAATCATGGCACCGACTCTCCCTATGGCCTCATTTGTGATAGGGAAGTACTTGGGCCTTCACTTGGAAATGAGCCACCGTTGAAGTACCTGTTTCCCAATGGACATATACTACTAACGTGTTTTCGCACTCGAAATTGTTACTCCCTGTCCCCATTTTTGTACCTCGTTCTATCCTAATCTCATAGAAAATTGGTTAATATTTTTCAATTGGTAATACTTTTTATGTGTAATATCGATCTTGTTTGATAAATCTCAATTAGTTCTATTAAACAAAATTTTCAAAATCGCCTTAAAACAGTATGAAATACAAGATATAACCGTTTAAAAAGTGGCATGAACTCCCCAAAAGGACTAAAATTTGGAACGGAGGGAGTACTATTTTCCTTACCATGGTTGGTCGTTTAGCGCCTTATTATCATTTTTTGTATTCAGGATAGGCTTGAGATTATAATCACTAAGTGGGTTGAGTTGGGATGTGTTCCTTCACCTGCAGATGTGAGTAAAGAGGAAGGTATAGATTTCATGAGGAGCAACGGTGAGGCCTTGTACCTTGATTTTTCGATGATGTGGTTATTGTGTTTTTATTAGTTGCTTAAGTATTAGGTACTGGTATTTAGAGAGATTTGGCTCAGGCAGAGGATTGTGTCCAATAAGAATTGGTTGCTTGGATCCCAAGCGTCAAATACCAAGGTTGTCAATGATGACTATGCAATCGTTGAAGGATGATGACATGTACTTCCTATGCTTGGAGATCTTATTCAGCGGACTGGCAGCAACTCGCCAAGTTAGTATATGAAATAGTTTTTGGTTGGAATCTCTGACAGTAAGTTAACAAAAACCTCTTACCAAACTTCTCACCTTTTCTTTTTCAATTGATGAATCTACAGCATGGCATTGTCCTTTGTATGCGGGAAGGGGCTGGCACTACTGATATTATAATGGGTCTACTGCAGGTAGAAGATTCTGTTTGGTAAATTCACACAATGAAAGAAAGAGAAAAGAAGGGAAAACTAAAAATTAAATTGAATTCCCTTACAACTTGTTCCTAGTTAGGGAAGGAAAAGATAAATTAAACAAAAATCAGGGGAAAACAGTTCCCCCTCAATTTGCATCTTTTTATTTGTTCATCAATCTTATGATTTTGGGCGCGGTTATTTGTACTCCAAAAAGAAGCTAAATTCCATGCTATCCTTTGGAAAGAAATATTGCTCTTCTATTAGTCCCCTAAATCTTATGTTATACGTGGACTCAGGTGCAGGTGTCAGGTACTGGTACGTGACTCAGTAATCAATTATTTAACTTCTACAAGTTAACATACAACTTTTTAAACGAAGCATGAGAATGTTTCTACTCATGTACTCTAACGAAACCTGTGAGTTACACGACTCATTTTCTCTCCTTGTTGCTAACCCTTACTCAGTCTTGAGCTATAAAGCAAGAACAATTCTCAACACCCTTACGGGGGTAGTCATGAGTTAAACTCCTTGTGTTGGCAAGGAAGTCAGCCCGGCGAAGTGATTCCATTCTGCTACTAGGTTCCAAACCTTCCCTTAGCTGTATATAGAATTTTCTGTATCCAGAGAGGCCAATTTCTCATCTGTTAAGACCGCCTTTACCATAGGTCGTATGATGGGGTCCATCTTCTATCTGTGGATAAGTAGCAAGCCAAGCGTCTAATTGAAAAGCATGAAGGGACAAGTGCTCTAGTTTTTGGAAAATTTTGTCGGTTTTGTAGGGTGTATCTAATTAGTGGTATCAGACACATATCCCATACAGACATACAGTAAAGGTGTCAAGTTTCTGACATAGGTGCTTTATAACTTTAGAATAGTTAACATAGCCTGTCCCCTTCCACCCTTGGGTATTTTTTTCCACAAGAATTGAAATGGAATGCAAGAGTATTTTTGTTGGAGTACGGAAAGCCACTCCTTTGTTTTCTTGTTTTCTTTCTTTAAAATAAATTAAGGCTTTCCTCCCCTTCTCATTGTCTTTTCATTTCTCTCTTTCTCCACACCCACACACTCACTCACGACAGAGACATGTAGTTAGTTTCCCTTCATTTCTCTTCCCTTCCACAAGTTTGGGTGTGCTGGATAAAAAGAAATATGTTGGATCTCGTTATTAATTTTTGTCAACTCCAGAAGGTTCATGTCAATTGTGGTTAATCTCATTTCGCACATTTTGGTTACCATGCAGGTGTGCCATATCCGCAAGGCTATTTTATCTGGCAGGTGTAGGTGGGAGGGCAATTTACAAGACTGCTATGATTCCGATTCAGTTTTGAGACACTGGTTTAAATTGGTTGTAGATAGCAAGCAATGTGCTCAGCGGGATTTTAACTTGATGAATGACCAGATGTTAGAAGTAGGGTGGGCTTGTAAAAACATTTTATTGAGCACACGAGAGCAAGCTCGTTATAGTTTTGTACGTGACTGAGAAAATTACGTGCACACCGAAGCAAGGTAATTAGAGTTTCTATTAAAGGTTTTCTGGGCTTTGTGTTCCAACCATTTCAAACGTTAGATGGAAGAGACATGGCGGTGGTGTTTTAGGGATTCTCTATTCTATTTTGTAAGTTGTTGATGCTGCTGGATTAATCTATCAGTACTGTGTTCTAACATTTCTTAAGTATTGTTATTTTGGTGTTGTAGAGAGTACGCCCGACGAAGATGATGGATGTACCTGCGTGAATCTAACCGGGTTTCGCGGTTGTAGAGGGCAGTCAGATGAGATTTCAAAAGATCTTTATTTCCCTTCAATTTTCGCAAAGGAGCTCAGGTGGTGTCTGAGGAGAGCTTGTTCCATCAGACAAAATTTACCTTTTTCATTTTTTAGTTTTGACATAAAAAAACGTCCCTGTAGATCCTTGGTTCTTGGAGGTTTTGGGGGGTCACTATTTCAGTGGTATTTTGAGAGCAGCCACTTTGTGCATATTGCCAAAGGTTAGGTCTGTCTCCAATCATCCCCCCCATACCCTTATGATTGGGAACTATATGGGTTTTGTTATTGTTGTTGTATCAAAAATGCATTTTTTTCATAAAAATCAATAGAGGCTAAGGTTTATGTCAATGGGGGCAAAACGTTTAGCTAAATCTTTGTTATTTCTAACAAACTTGAGAGGCATGAACACAATGTTGGTACTTGCTTGTCTATTGTAAACACCATGGCCTTTTCATTTTTTACTTGAGTATCCAATCTACAGTTCATTATTCAACTAAAAGACAATTACAGATTGTTTCAATTTATGAAATTGGTTTAACATGGTGTATATGTTTGTATTTCGCATTTTTGTAGTACAATAGTTCTTACTTGATTTGCGATAAGAGATATATTATGCTAGATAAGATGCATCGTGCTATTAGATGAATCATGTGATTGAGACGATCCCTGCTAGAAGACGATTCGTGCTAGGTAAAGATTTATCTATCTTTTGGTGAGTGTTTGTGGGCTTGCAATCCCTAATAGTACCCGAGAGATCCAAATAATTAACTTAATAAATCAGACAATTGTCCAAAAGGACAAATTTGAAGCTTTAAAGGGTGTTTAGTCTATCTTAACTTATTTTAAGTCTTCCAGTACATTGATAGGAAATTTTTGATGACTCAAGGACAATACTAGACAAAAATACCCCTAATGATAAAAGAAATTTACAAACTCAGTTTCGCACAAAAGGGAGGCGACAATGACCTATCACTGTGGACCCCGACAATGTCCATTGACCTTCAATGCTGAGTTTAGGCCTTCATTTGTGGATTATCGAGGTGTTAGACCCTCTGTCCCCCTCTCTCTCTCTCTCTCGTGCGTGTCGCTGTCAGACCCCATCTCTCTCATGCGTGGGACAAGATTAATGGATGAGACAAAATTAATTTCTCTCTCTTCAATTTTGGGGTGGGTTCAATTTTGGGATTCAATTTTAGGAGGTTTAGGCTCTTTGGGGTAGGGTATAATGGGTTTAGGAATTTTGGGCTTAGGCACTTAGGGTGCACTTTCCAATTATAGGGTTTTAGTGGTTTAAGCACTTTCATAGAGTACCCTAGGATTTTAGGCACTTTCATAGGGTACTCTAGGGTTTTGGTTTATGCACTTTCATTAGGTTTGGGGGTTTAGGCACTTTCATAGAGTTTGGGGGGTTTAGGCACTTTCATGAGCTAGCGGGGACATTTTTGGAATGTGTAGGTGATTTGTCCTTTTGGCATTAAAGAATGAATAATGATACAGACACACCCTTTCGGCCACACTCTACCACACCCTCACTCACATGTGGGTGTGAGGACATGTGGTAGAGTGTGGCTGAAAGGGTGTGTCTATATCATTTTTGTTAAAGAATTAGTTCGTGTCCTATTTCCATGATTGACTCTTATACCATGTCCTTGTCGAAATCCTATAACGCATTTCCATCCATTCAATCTCACTTTGAATTGCGTAATCCTTTTCCCGAATTCATTTTTGAATTATTTGAAATCGGTATAACTCAGCCTCTTAGTCCTTGTGGAACGATACTCGAAGTATTTACCGTTATTCTCTCGAGTGATTATAATTATCCTGGTTTAATAGGTATTTTCGGTCCAACAATACACTGGTCGTTCGTCCTCTCAAAATATTATTGATTTCTAATTTTGTTATATGCCTACAAACAGAATAACCCCTAAATTTGCCCACCTAAAAGAAAAATAATGTGTCCGTACTGATGTCCCGAAGTAGTTGCCGGATCAAAACAAGACTACTCTGCCGTCGACATTAGTCAAGCGGAGTAAAGAGGCAACTAACAAACCAGCTACCGATGGAGATACACATTTACAGTGGACAATGTATGACATGAAAATCATTCACATCTCTACGCAAGAAAAGCATTTCATTTTCCATGTACAATATACATCTGGGCAAGTCCAAAATCTTTGTACTAAAAACGCTTACAAGAAAGCATTCTATTTTCCATGTACAACATACATCCAGGATAATCAAAATCTTTGTACTTACAAAAGCTTACGAGAAAGCATTCCATTTTCCATGTACAATGTACATCGACGCAAGATCAAAATCATTACTTACAACGCTTACGACCATGACTTTCATTTCACAAGTGCAAGGCATGAGAGTTAATTTGTAGAGCATCCATTCAGCCACTGTAGGAGTAATATATACAAGCTGATTTGTCACAAGCTGCCTTGTGATCGTTTGCCAGTTTATATCAAATTTGGCTTTCAAGAGAGTGATGCGATGTAGAGCGTCCAATCAGCCACCACTACATGTAAGCTGATTTGTCACAAGTTGCCCATGATCGTTTATAAGTTTATACCAACTTTGGCTCCGAAGAGTATACCGACTGGTACCCTCACCTGTAATACAGAATCAGTAGCCATTTTCATTAGCAAAAAAATTATATCTAGCAAACATCACAAATACCTGGTTAGGGAATTTAAACCATCCAACCCTAATTATGTCTGATCCAGAATTCAAGAAAAGAAAAACAAAACGACGAAACTCGATTTTTTTTTTTTTTTTGCATTATGATGCCTCTGGTGATGGGGTATCTGGATTTCCAAAAATTAACACTACCTCACAAAACAGCATGATTCTTCTCTTGCAAATCATTCACATGGTTCACAACAAATCTAGCAGAACGAAAGCTACTCTTCTATTAGTCGCGTCCTTACTACTGTGGAGTACACTCAATGCAACATGGCCAGACTCTCAAGGGTCTACGTACAGTCAACGCAAGCATCGGTTCTAAACAACCTCATGTACCTTGGTGTAAACTAAAAAATATAGACCCCTACTTTGGATGATAAACTAATGTGTCGATTTCCAATTTTTGCACAAATCTAACAAGCCTTCACTCAAACAAAAGAGCAAGAATTATCAATAAGACAATAAGTAGTCTAGTTGAGGAAATTATTAAAGATTCATCAAACCAAGGAACTAACTTTCGTACTCTCCAGTTCCCATGGTTACTGGTCTCCTTCCCTAAAAGGTAGAAAACTGCTTGACTAACATCTTGGATAGTGAAAATGTTCCGCTGCATTATCAACACCATTAGTAGACACAAAATCTCATCTAATTATTATGTGCTCCCAGAGCACAGCCACGTGGTGCTCCAGGGTACTCCAACACCACACATTCTTGTGAGACCCACGACTAATGTACGGAGCACCACATAAATGTGTGGTGTTGGAATGATCCGGAACAACACATGGCTGTGCTCCAAGACTACTGAATAATTATCTTGCTTTCACATTCTTATACATAAATGTGTGGTGTTGGAGTGATCCGGAGCACCACATGGATGTGCTCCAAGACTACTGAATAATTATCTTGCTTTCAAGTTCTTATACTTACCTCCACCCCAACTTAAAGAAGGTTGACTGCTTCCTTCTTGTTTGCTATAATCTCTCCAGTAAAAAATGAAGGCCAGACTTTCATCCAAGATTGCCATTCTATTGAAGATTTTCATGGATTTCTTTTTGATCTTCCTCCTTGTATCGTATCATCTGACACTTTTATTCTTCATCTAGTATTCTCGAATGACTAATTAATTTGGTCTTCCCTCCCACCATTATACAATTTCCGACTGCTAGAGTCCTATTTCCGTTAGGCCATTGCTTTAACTACTTACACCTACAAGTTGACAGAGAGGCTAATTTGGTCTTTCCTTCCACCATTATACAATTTCCCACTGCTAGGTCCTATTTCGGTTAGGCAATTACTTCAACTACGTACACCTACAAGTTGACAGAGAGGCTACCGGCCACCAAATATTAGCATTTCTCCGCTACGTAGCCCACGCCACATTACGTGATTATATTTATTGTGCTTGTCATTAATAGTTAAAATACAGTTCTCAGACCATTTTTATTTTGTTGGAGTAAAATTTACCAATTAATTGTGTTAGGATCTTCTCCTCAAAAGGGAGACAAAAGCACCTGTGATTGAATGGTGTAGCCAACTCAATGCTTTCCAAATATAGATGATAATTCACAGTATTCTAAGATCTAACATTATATATTTCCATTTCCCATAAAAATATACGAAGACTGAATGTGTACTGATAGATGTAAACACAGTTTTTGAAGAATTTATTAATACAGAGCAAGATCAAAGACAGTATATCACAAAATGCCCAATAACCAGAAACAAAGAACATTTCAGCTATTACCTTTCATTTGGGTAGCTACAATATTTCACTCCCCAACAGAATGTTGTAGCCTTCTTAGTATAGCCTGCTGGTAGAACTTTTTTGTGAGGAAGTACAACATTAATGCAGAAAGAGATCCCAAAAGAGCAGCAAACGCCATAATTAAGAAGGATAACCTGAAGCAGTGAGTTCCACTGCATGTGTTACCCTCCCCCGATGCTTCTGCATCGTAAATATACCCAACAACCTTCACAGAGAGAATATAAGACCCAATAGGACTTGCAATGGCAATGGTGTTAAAAATTGTTCCCATATGCACTACCCCATATATCTCGGAAACAATTGTGGGCATTAATGACCATTGGGAACCATAACAAACACCCACAAGAACGGAACCAACGTATAGGGCACCGGGAAACCCAGAAGCAATTACAGCATGGCCAATGCTCATAGCTGCTAGAGTAATGGTCATAAACAATGGCCTCGCCCATCCATTCACATGTAAGAAGTATTCAGATAGGTAACCGGCTCCAAAACGTCCTAGAAAATTCCAAATGCTCCACAGGGAAACCAAACTACTTGTCTCAAAAACTGTGTAACCAAGAGATCCTCCTATTTGGCTGATGTTATTCACCGTGGCAAGTCCTGAACCCATACCACAAGCCATGGAAATAACTAAAAGCCAGAAGCTACTAGTGCAAATTGCTTGCACAAGATTCATATTTTCTCCCCATTGCAAAGCCTTCTTGTTAATAGCATCTACGTCTTTACTTGTACCACTGGAAACCTGATGATACCCACCATGAACATGTCTACTGTCTATCTTCTCTGCAGCCAACAGGTGGAGATCATCAATTTGATGTCCGCTAAAAGAAGTACCTGAAGCCCTTGAATCACTCAGATGGGCTTCCATTGCAACATATAAAGGTGATGCTAGCAGCATAATGAGTATGACAAGTGTGGCGACGCGTGCTAGTAAGGGCAAAGAGAGGGCTTTCTCGAATATTATGATGACCATGATATAAGCAGCAATAAACAGAGAAACCAATGATAAATGATCCAGTTGCTTCTTTTCATCTCCTTCACTTTTCCGGTAGATTCTTACAAACCACATGAGCAACAGAGTGTTGCAAGTTGGGAAAAGCGCCAACATCAGAATAAATGAAGTAGGCTTGTCCTTGAATGTTGTCTGATACACTTGAATTAATATTGCTCCACTCAAACCGAGAAAACCCTAGCAAAAAATTCGGGCACTTTAAGGCACCACATCAAGCATGGAAAAACTAGTGACAAAGTACAACTTTATGCTGGAAAATTAACAAAACAATATGGTATAGCTAGTGCTTCACAAGCATCTTCGCCTTTAAGTGAAAAATCTTATGATAAATAATCGTATAAGCCTTTTTTTTTTTACTCCAAGCAAAAAAGAAAAAATGAGGTATTTATGAAAGGATAAAAGATTAGGCCACTTCTTCCTTCTTTTGTTAAAGGATAACCAGCCAAACAATAGCACATAAACTGTAGAAGGTAACATATTGTCATTGGAGGAAAAAATGAGAAAACATACCTACAAGAGAAAGCTGCACACTAAGCCATATATAAAACAGCAGCTTTACCACAGACACTAAAACTTGTACCTACATGAGTGGTAGGTCCCACATATCCATATGAGAGAGTTTGTGTAATTGTTGGTACAAGTGTCAGTGCCTCTATCTTTTCTCACCTAAAGAATTTGGCTCTACAAGACATGATTCTATATATGTGAAATTAAAATAGGCCCTCAGGGGAAATGCCAGGGGACAAGACAGACTGAAATGTTGGGGTGGATGTCAGGAGATAAGAAATTTTGATGGACTTAATTTCCACAGAGCATGAGTAATTTCAAGTTTACTTGAGAGCTTAAAGGCTGCCACATTTATTAATTTCGAGATTTGTTTTACCGTGTCGTAAGAGTAAGGAAAAAGAATTTGGGAAGTCGAAGAAATGGCAGGAAAAAGAATTGGGCTTTTGGGAATCCATTCATTCCATATGTGCTCTGTGGAAATTAAGTCCATCAAAATTTCTTATCTCCTGGCATCCATCCCAACATTTCAGTCTCTCTTATCCCCTGGCATTTCCCTTGGGGCCTGTTTAATTTCACATATATAGAATCATGTCTTGTAGAGCCACATTCTTTAGGTGCAACAAATGGTGAATAGATTATTATATCGGTCAGTCGAACAATCTCATAAACCATGGGATATAAAACCATGCTTGGATTTGGATGCAATATTTGCAATCCTACTATGCTCACATCTTATTATTGTCAGCCATTCTAACAACCTGTCAACCACACACTAGGCAGTGGCATTACTCATAACATCTTTGTACTTCCCACAACATGTCAAACAAAACCCTAGGGTCTCCAAGGTACTTGTAACTTAGGAGTTTGACCTTTTAGGAGCTATCAACTCTTATGGGGTACAGTCCATATAGGGCTTTGTCCCAGTTTTAATTAGGTCCCGCTAGTGGGAAGGCACAGACAGATAAACATGGGGGCACATGACCCACTCAAAATTATAAAACTCTATTAATACTCTCATGTATTTAGTATATACATTGTATACATCTCGCTAATAAGATTCATGATTAACTCTATGCTTCAACTTTCGTTTTGTGGTTGATTTACAATTATTGGTTTACAACTGTCTATTTACATTTGTTTCTTGATTCCCTTTATTTTTAACTGTCCTGGAGAAAGATTTTAAAAGAAAGCCATCAATAAAACCATCTCTATCATTGTAAAAACTTTTCGACGTCAATGTAAAACATATTCTACAGAGTTTTTATGTTATTTTTGGATACATTTATAAAAAGTATGCATTATCACATTTTCCAGTCAGTAATGCATGATCTAAACTAGTACTACCATCTTAGTGTGGTTGACAATGGAAACAAATTTTCGTGATTATGATTAATAAAGTGTCCCCAATAGGATAGATTTCTGGATCCGTCCTGTGTTCGGTGTGATTGGTGAGGATTGGTCTCCAGCAATTACTCTGCCAAAAAGTTCCACAGTAGGAGTAGTTCCATAATTATAGGTAGATAAACCTTTCCACACCAACTTTTAGAGCACAAAACCACAAATGGCAACAAATTGAGATATAATTGCACAAAAAAAATCAGAAAAGAGAAGAAAAAACAAACCTTCATGATGCCAACTATAGTCCCCCGGTAATTGGGGAAGTTATTAACACCAGTCACCACATTCGCCGTATTGAAAAAGCTCTGGGCGTGAGCCGCCATCAACATGTAGAAGCACATGAGTGCCACGTGCGGCCTCGGAACCAATCCGGCCACCGATAGCCACATGAGCAAGTAGCCCGCGAAGCACTGGATTGCCCCCGCGGCGAGGACAATCCACGGCCCCCTGCAGCCGGCGCCGCAGACGGTGGTGTGAGAAGAAGGCGGGGAGGAGACGGCGGTGTAGAGGAGGCCGGAGAGGAGACCGGCGTTGGCGCCGATGTCTTTGAAGACTGAGACGGTGTTGAGGGTGGATTGGTCGTAGAGTTGGGTTGATTTGAGGGCGGCGGAGTAGATGCTGAAGGTGTAGAGTGAGCCGCTGGTGCATTGGATCCATATGCTCGCCGCCGTAGCCGTCCACTTGTTGTCCGCTACACTGTCCATCTCTCGCTCTCCCTCTTACTCGAACGGTTGCCAATTCCAGTTATCCAACCTCTTTCATGCTTCAGAGCACCTCTGTGACCTCACTCCTTCCCCTCTCTTTAGCAATTTTTCAGTGCTGAGTGGATACCATGAGTGGATACCACGTGATATCCGTACGTGATTTGGACCGTCCATTTTGGTCCGTGCACGATTTGGGCGGTTCATTTCGGTTTTAGACGGTTTGTATTATGGAGAGAGAAACAGGAGAGAGAGAAAGGGGAGAGTGAGGGTTTCAATCTGGACCGTCTAATACATTTTTGATGACCCGAATACAATGTTTGGGTACCACGTAGGCTCGGCCACGTGGTACCCATTCGGTCATCAAAAAAATTTCTCTTTTTAGAGGAAGCAGGATACATCAAAACTTTTCTCGGTCGACATTAATTTCTCTTTGTTGGACTATTTTAAGGAAAGTATTTTGAACTATTGATTTCTCTTTCTAGACTCATTTTGAGAAAAGTTTTCATGTATCTAACATTTTCGCTCTTCTTTTACTCAAAACTAAAAAATCTACTCCTGTAATATTTAAGTAAAACCCAATTTGATACTCCCTCCGTCCCAAAATTTTAGGCCATGTTACTATTCTAACTTGATGAAAAATGTTTATATCTGGTAATATATAAGACTTTATATATGCAAATGGATTTTGTTTGATAGATCTCAATTAGTTTTATTAAAAAAAAATTAAAATCTTAAATTTTTTTATAAATTGAAAGATATAGACAATTGAAAAGAAAATTGAAAAGTGAAAATGGGCTACAATTTTGGGATGGAATGAATACTATAAAGTTGAGTAAAAAAAAGCGTAAATAGTCTTTTACACTATACGACAACGGCGGAGTTTCCACAAGTCATTATCCTTATAAACATCAAGACAATTTGTAGTCCGAGAATACTAAAAATATCGTAGTAAAAACGCAGCCAGAGTCTTCTACGTTTGTACCTACTTCCAAGTCTAGTTGAAGTATGCTAGTAGTAGTTTACAAAAATGGATTCTTTAGGATAATTTTGTTCACCCTCATCGGATTTTGCTCATTCTATGTCGTATTTTGATGATTGAAAATTTTCATTTTGTCTAAATCAAAGTTAGTAGTTGGGGATCATACAAAAATAGAGCCCAATCAAATTTTGGTAAGCGTTTAATCTAAAAAATTAATTTTGGTCAAGAATTTTGAAGAAAAAAGTGAACTTATAGATTAAACATCAATCAATATCCGAATGGGCTGAAAACATCAATCAATATTCGAATGGGCTGAATTTATGTATATTCTCCTAACAAACAAATTGAATAGTTACCATCTTTTTCTTTTTTTTTTGGTGCAACGGATATTAGTTACCATCTTTTTTGATAAACAATAAACATACCTTTTTTTTTGTCTTTTAGTAGTAAAAGCTACACACAAAAAATGAAAAGTCTGGGTGTATTTATCAAAAATCTCTCTTGATGACAGCACCCAACTACCCAAGGGATGTCGAGCCGTCGAGGACCTTGAACATGAGACGACGGAAAACTCAGGGGCGGTGGAATTAAACTTTTAGTCCATAAGTTTTATGTATTTACAATTATCTGTAACGTTTCATTCATTAGAAAATTGAATCACTAAGATGATTTTGAAAGATAATATTGGACTTTCAAACTCCCTTTTCTAATTTTGTTCTTTTTTCATATTGCATGGGAATATACGATGTTATTCTTTCATGTTAAAAAGATGAAAGGATCTTGGCAACAATCCAATCATAATTCGTGAAACCAAACAAAAGATTAAGGGTCCCATCAAGGTGAACCCTTAAGTTTGAAAAATAAGATCTAGAACTTTAACTGTAGGAATAAGGAAATCAATTAAATCCATTTTTCAATAATAAAAAAATGTTAATTTGACTTGACTTGGAGAGGCCAATCAGGTTTGATTACCTTAATCAATTATTGAGGCCTCCTTTGGGTAAAAAACTTAATCCAGATTATTGGTTTTTTGTCAAATAATCCAAAAAACCGGTTTGGTTTTTTCTTAAACTTAATCCAAATTATTCCCTCCTTTGGCTAATAATCCAGATTATGGATTATTGGATTATTCGTTTGTCCTTATTCAAATTTTTTTTGCATTCGTTAGTTTTGCATCAAGATTTTGTGGTTTCTGGATTCCTCTCGACGAGACGAATCTAACAAGTATAAAATTATGGTCAGAACTCAATTTTTTTTGAATAAAGCCAAAATAGGTGGATTATTGGCTAAACGAATAATCTGGATTATTGGATTATTACCCAAAGCACTCTGGTTTTTTGGATTAAGATTATTACCCAAAGCACTCACCCAAAAAACCAAAAATCTGGATTAAGTTTTTTACCCAAAGGAGGCCTGAAGTGGTTAATGGATGCCGGGTATGCTATCTTTATCTTCTTCTTTTCTTTTTTTTTTTTAAATTACGATTAGTAATTCATTTTTGGTGCACCATATACCAATGGGGGGTTTTGGCAAAATAATTGGTCTTGATTATTTTTGTCATTATTCAATTTTTTTTCCACATTTGTTAGTTTTGCATCAATTTTTTGTCGATTATTGGTTCGTTTCGACGAAAAAAATCTAAAAAGTAAAAAAAAAAAATCAAATACAATGGATTGTTGGATTTTTTTTGTCTTTATTTTAAAATATTTCAGTTTTGAGCATAATTTTTTACTTTTTAGATTTCTCCCGTCGAGACAAACCAATAATCCACAAAAAATAGAATAAAAACTAATAAATATGCAAAAAGAAAAAAGAAAAACATTGAATAATGACAAACAAATCCGAACAAATTATTTAGTCAAACCACCAAGAAGTATGCTTTGAAATTTGACCCAAGCAGAAGAATAGCTTGCTTGTAAGACTAAGACCAAGTGTTAGGATAAAATAAATATATATGCAGATAAATTGCTTTTTATTTTTTAGGAAAAGAGAGAAAATTTATTAATAATAATGGGCATTACAACTGTGCTATCATCATTATATAAATAAAAAACGCCGGAACAAGCGAAGACCAAAACGAAATAATCTGTCACTAATTATCTTCTAGCTTATGGAATAGAGCACAGTGTCACAGAACCGTTACACACTATGTATATGTATCGCTAGAAGATAAAAGGCCAAAAGAAAGTCTAAGGGTATCGACGACAAGCGATGGCCAACAAAAGGCCAAAGGAATGGAGCACAGTGCGAAGCGAAATGAAACCCAAAAAAAAAAAAAAAAACTAAACATAGAAACAACATAAACATAAAAATAAAACTTTGCTTTGTCCAGATAATTGCTTTGTGAAAAAAAGTAGTATTGGATTTGGACTACTCGGAACAAATAACAACGTAGTTTTGCCGTACAATATGACGCACAACTCCTACCGCACAGCGCCTTCCCCGGATTCCATATTGATACATGTAATATTATACATTTAACAATATAATTACTATTTTAAGGTGCCGTGAATAGTGTAAATGCGGGGTGATGTGCATCCCCATGCACAGTACCGTGCTGTGCAGTCCCATGGCGTGGCTGGCAGACATTTTTCCGACAATCGGAGACGTTCATCGCATAGAGCTCGTCGAGTACTACAATCAACTTGATCGGATATCTTTAAGCGTCTCATCGGAAAACAAATCACTTGAAAAAGTGGTTTTAATCCAGTATTTGTATCCATTTGTGTTCCATTTCTTTTCAAGATATCTGTGTTTCGATGACGCACTTAAAGACATCCGATCGAGTTGATTTTTGGTACTCTAGTAGTATTCGACGAGCTCTACGCAGTGAACATTTTCGATTGTCGAAACGAGGCCGGCACAGCCGCGCCATGGCTGCACAACACCCCCAAGGTCCATTTGGGACGAAGGTTATAAAATTTCAGTTTTTTAAAAACTAACGGTTAAAAATGTACAAGAAGAGGGTACAGGTAAAACCCGAGAATTTGATTTCGTGGGAAGTAGGGCGGAGCTACCTTTGTGCAGGGTGGGCTTTAGTCCAGGGTAGAGTAAAAAAAGAATAAAAATTATACGAATTAACCAGGACAAATTAGGTTCTAGCTCCGCCCTCGGAAGAAAGCAATAAAGAAAACAAATACAGAGAGAAGAACTGGCTGTAGACATGTAAAATTTCTGGCCTATCACAAGCTGCCACGTGTTGCCAAGTGTCACAAGTCATAGTCAAAGTTTTACGGACGAGCCAATTAAATGCTGCCAAGTGTCCGTAGGTCAAAAGACTAAGCACGATAAATGGCGAATCAAATGATGCCACGTGTTTACAAGTCAAAAGTCAGAGATATGTGTGAGGACCAATTAAATGGAGCCACGTGTCAAAATGATGCAGTTATTAATTTATCAAGTCTGGCCAATCAAATTGTGCCACTTGGTGAAATAAATTATATATCTCTTCATATATAATTATCTTTCTTAAAATAAATAAGAAGAAAGATATTTATTAAGTTTTAATTATTTTCCTTTAAATGAAATAAGGAAATAATTAGAGAGAAAAGTATGGAAAGAATTGCAGCCTTGCCATAACTCTCCATCTTACATGCCTATAAATAGAGGTGCTCTCTCTCATATTTTTGGGAGATCAAGACATTGAAGCTTCAACAGCTCTGAAGATCAAGCTTCAAAACCCTTCAGAATTTCTTCAAGTCTTCAAGCATCCAAGTTCCAGAGCTCTGAAGATCAAGTCTCAAAGCCCTTCAGAATTCTTCAAGTTCACATCAAACAAGACGGTTCTTCGATCAAAACCTCAAAGCTCCGAAGAACATTCAAGTCTCTATCCAACACACAAGCTCCAGAGCTCTAAAGATCAAGCCTATAAAGCCCTTCAGAATCCTTCAAATCCACATCAAGCAAGACGCTTCTTCAGATTAAAGCTTCAAAGCTCAGAAGATTGCTCAAGCCAAATCCACAAGTCATCAATCTCCTTCTACCAAATTGAAGAAGATCTCCAATTCCGATTTGAGACCAAGCTCCCAAGCCCTCAAATCAACATCTGCAAATCCGCATCTCCTTCTACCAAATTGAAGAAGATCTCAAAGACCGATTTGAGAAGAAACTCCACAGCCCTCAAGTCAACGGTCATAAATTCGCCATCTTTTTCCAACAAAATTGAAGAAGATCAACCAAATCAACTTGAGAAGAAGCTTCAAAGCCCTCAAGTCAAAATCCGTCAAATTCGTCATCATCTTCGCAAATACCGTAGATCTCGCCATTTAATTCGAGAACAAGCATCAAACCCTCGAATCAAACTCTTGAAGAGAAGAATCAGAGGATTATTTTCATTCATTAGAAATTGTTACAGAGATTGTAAACCCTAATTTTTCAATCAATAAAATCAACTCTTTGGTCAACATTTTTCCGTCTTTTTTGCAGACTCGAAATTTGTGTGATACACTGGCGTATGGACAAACCGACAAAGTTCAAGGGGAAGAGAGAGAGAGAGAGAGAGAGAGAGAGAGAGAGAGAGAGATGGGGAGTCGCAGCATGACGGACAACAAATGGATAGCCACAGCAGCGAGCATATGGATCCAATGCAGCAGCGGCTCACTCTACACCTTCAGCATCTACTCCGCCGCTCTCAAATCAACCCAACTCTACGACCAATCCACCCTCGACACCGTCTCCGTCTTCAAAGACATCGGCGGCAACACCGGCCTCCTCTACACCTACGCCGCCGCCACCTCCCCCACTTCTCTCCTCGCACCACCGCCTGCCTAATTGTGGGTCAAGTGTGCAACTTTCTATATACCTATGTGTTCGCGTTTATTCTCCAATTACAATGTCTATGTTCTACAGTTTATGTTTTGTAACTATTGTTTCACTTCTTATCACTGGATAATCGAAGGAATAAAAGAAAGGAAAAAGGTCAGACAATATTCAAGGATGAGCCTACGGCATATATTCTAATGTTGGCGCTTTTCCCCCCTTGCAACACTCTGTTGTTCATGTGGTTCGTAAGAATCTATAGGGAAACCGAAGGAGATGAAAACAAGCACCTGGATCGTTTCTCATTGGTTTCTGTACTTATTGCTGCTTATCTCATGTTCATAATAATTTTAGGCAACGTCCTCTCATTGCCATTACCAGCCCGCATCTTCACACTTATCATACTCATTGTGTTACTAATGTCCCCTTTTTACGTTGCAATAAAAGCCCATCTGAGTGATTCCAGAAGGATTTCAGGTACTTCTTTTAGTGGACGCCAAATTGATGATCCCAACCTTTTGGCTGCGGAGATAGACAGTAGACATGTACATAGTGGGTATCATCAAGTTCCAAGTGGTACCGGTAGAGAGTTAGATACGATTGACAAGATGACTTCGCAATGGGGAGAAAATCTGAATCTTGGGCAAGCGATTTGCACTAGTAGCTTCTGGCTTTTATTTATTGCCGCGGCTTGTGGTATGGGTTCAGGACTTGCTACGGTCAATAACATTAGCCAGATTGGAGGATCTCTTGGTTACACAAGTTCTGAGACAACTAGTATGGTTTCTCTTTGGAGCATTTGGAATTTCGTTGGTCGTTTTGGAGCCGGTTACATATCTGAATACTTTTTGCATATGAATGGATGGGGGAGGCCGTTGTTCATGACCATTACTCTGGCAACTATGAGCATTGGCCATGCCGTCATTGCTTCTGCATTCCCGGGTGCTCTATACGTTGCTTCTGTTCTAGTCGGTGTTTGTTATGGTTCCCAGTGGTCATTAATGCCTACAATCGTTTCCGAGATATTTGGGGTAGTACATATGGGGACAATTTTTAACACCATTACCATTGCAAGTCCTGTTGGGTCTTATCTTCTCTCCGTGAGAGTCATTGGGTATATTTACGATGCAGAAGCATCGGTTGAGGGGGGTGACACATGCAGTGGAACGCAGTGCTTCAGGTTATCCTTCTTTATTATGGCGTCTGCCACTCTTTTGGGATCTCTTTCTGCATTAACATTGTTCTTCCTCACAAAGGAGTGCTACCAGCAGACTATACTCAGAAGGCTACTACATTCTGTTGGGGAGTGAAATAATACATGGCTACCGGAATGAAAGTTAGTAGCTGGAATGCTCGTTTCTTGTTGCAGGCCGTTTTACGATAGGATGTGTATAATGCTTGATCTTACTATGTACATACTGTATATAAGTACGCGTTAAGTCGTCATATGGTATATCTGTATAGGGAAAATTCCTATATACGATATTCGAACTTTGAATACAAGCTGCTTCCTAATATGATGTTGCTGAAGAAGATGGGAGGATATTTTTGAGGCTGCTGGGCTGCTGTTTGTTTTGGATGCTACTACACTGAATGCCGAGGATGCTACTTGTCGTTCCTATCTGCTTTGATGCACTGAGGTTCAGGTCTCTTACGTGATTTGTGGTGCCGCTTAGGCCATCTTTAGTGGTAGAGTTAAATTTGTGTAGTTATATGACACAAAAGTGTAAAAAGCGGGACCCAATTGTGTGAGTTAAGTTGTTATTAGTTAGTTAGATGCCGTTGTGTTAGAATAGTGTAGCTAACATTTTGCTAAATTAAATGTTCCAACCAAAATTGGGTCCCATACCTCCAACATATATTTTTTTCAATGGCTGTTGATGGTTTGTTCAATGACGAGATGCATGAAGTTCAACAGCTACTGCGAAAACTTTTTTACTTTTTCAAACGGTTGGGCCCACTTGACTGTTGCTCCTGCTGGAGTTACAGTTGAACACTGCTGTAACTTTTTCTAACCACTGACCCAACTTAGCGACAAACTAACTACAATATTGTGGGTCAAGAAAAAGAAAGTGTTAGCTAACTGTGCTAATGACTGACTAATTCTTCCATTTAACTCTACCACTACAGATGGCCTTAGGGAGGTTTTTTTGGCCAAGGGAGTTTTGGTGCTTCTTAATGTATTTTAATTTCTTTTCTTACATTCAACTCTTTGCTGGATGTATTATCTATTTCTGGCCATGTACTTTGCCTCATGACTCAAATTGCCAGCGTGGTTTGTGTTTGGCTTGGAATTTTCTTTCTCAATGTACCCTTTTTCGAGTTTTAATGTATAAAATTTTGCTGCCGATAATAAAACAAATACACCGTGTTATCATCCATATAGGAGAGCATTGAGTTGACAACAGCATTCAATTATAGGTTGTAATGGGATTCAGGTTTGAGTTTTTTATTTTAAGTTCTGGGTATTCTTGGGCTGAGACAAGCTGCATTTGCTGGGATTCAGGTTGCATATGCTGGAAAATGCTGGTCACGATACTGGGCTTTAGTAAACTGTTTGCTGAATATGCCTCTTGCTAAAACCACCTACACCTAGACATGAGCATTTTCAGGCTAAAAAGAACAGATTCAAATAGTGCCATTCAAGGAAGAGGAGGTAGAGACCCCGGCAAATGGGTTGTCCGAACCAATGGAAATGATAGACACACGAAAGAACACAAAGATAACTTGAAAATTAAGCTCTACAAAACAAAAGACTTGATTGTTGAAGTAGAGTGGGTATTTGGTTGGGCAAACAAAATTGCACTTGACATGTTCAAAGTTACGGAAAACTAGAGGCAGAGAGTAGCGCGAAATTAATACAGCGCAAAAGGCAATCTTTTTGGAAGTTTATACTCAGGCATCAATTTGATTAGGCAAAACAAAAAGTGACCGAAACTTTAAAAAAAAAAAAAAAAAAAAAAACCAGTCTAGTCTATACTACTCTTCTCCTAATTTGTTTTCCATTTGATGATCAGTTGAGGACATTTTGTGTAGAATCCTGCTGTTGTATCTTTCAACTTTTAATCTAAGCTGCACATTGATTTAGGTCACAAAATAGAAGAGCAATACATAAACACACACACACAAAACTGGAAAATATGTACTAAAATAAATACTCGAAAACGATAATGTGAAAACTATTTTGATATAATTGGGGTTGACCCACAAAGACTCAGTTTTCCAAAACAAATGTGCAAATATATTAATTGGTATTCGACCAACATGATTTTGTGACTAAATTGATCGTCAAAAACCCACAAGTGAACAAATCCGTTTCCTTGTTAGTATTTTTTTATGTCTGCCAAGGTAAAATCAACACTCCTCACATCATCCTGCTTTATTTCATGAAAACAAGTCTGTTTCCGTAGCATTACTCAAGAAGTAGGCGTACCAATTATATGGTTAAAAAGTTGGAATTTGGTAATAAGTACCTATTTGATTTTATTTTAAGTGCACTAAAGATATATATGGTTAAAAAGTTGGAATTTCAGAAAAGGACTAAAGTTGTGGGGCGGAGGCAGTATAATCTATTATCAATGCAGTTGCTTTAAGAATGATTTGAATATCCTCTAACCAAACTACCAAAATTAATTTGTAGATGTAATAGCTCTGTAATGTAGAAAAGCAAAACTTGGTGTATCATCCGACAGAGGTGGGAACCAGTAGCATTGTTCATTCTGGATTTGTTTTTTCAATCATCTTATTCTATGGTTTAATGATCTGGTCGAGCAGAATGCTCCAATTTGGAAAATGTTAATGAAATGTGTGTACAGGGGTTTTGAGGCATGTGGGAGAGAAGAATTGGAAAATGGATGTAACGGGGAGGGAAGAATTCAAGGCGGGATTGCAACAGTCCCAGGATTTGGTTGGTGGCCGATAAAAAAAACTAATTTGAGAAGATTTGAAAATAGAAGTTAGATGGCAATGTATAGCTCTACCTTGATTTAGCCTCAATGTTAGTCCCCATAGAAACTGCTTTCCCCCGAGTTCCGGAGGCAACCTTATCCATGCTTTGCCCATGTCTTCGATACCTGCCACCAGATAATACAAATCCAGGACAAGGCCTGAAGGCTTTTATCGGCCACCAAATTTATGTATTGCTTTTGAGTCTTGCATGATGGATGCAAGAGCTGCAAAATTTCTTTCAAATTTATGTATTGCTCACTTTTTACCATTGACAAGCAAGCCGGATCAGATTCTTCCTTAATAGACAACTTTCGAAATGCCAAAAGTTGAGATTCCAATGCCTCTGACCTGTTACTGTTGGAGGAGTGATCATCACGTGCTGCAGTTGACAATGTGGGAATATCCATGATCCATTGCTGGGGATCATCATCCTGATTGGATGGGTCCCCATCATCCTGATTGGATGGATGGGGTTGCAGGGAACTTACCATTCCCTGGCGACCCCAATCCAAGATCCAACGCAGGATCACATGCACCGGATGGGAAGCAATACAGTTTAAGCTGTGTACGAACCTCACGGAGTTCTTTAAGGGCCAAGTCCGTTTGACGCGTCACCCGGTGGATCACGCCGCAGCAACGACCGTGGACAGGGAATTTCTCGTGAAGGTCTCCCTCTAAGATGATGGATTTCATGGCCTCGGCCTTCTGATTCATCGACCGGAGTCGGCTCAGTGTTTTTAAGGACGTTGGTGATGCCGAAGAGCCGGTGGACGTTTCGGAAGGTGTTGGGTTGGTCAGGGAGGAAGTCGGGTGCGGGTGGACAGTCAGGGGAGCACCGTCTCTTCTGGTAGTTGCACGCCGCGCAAGATGTCATGCTTTCTTCTTCGTTGTTGGAAATCTTTTAGAGATTGGACGGGAGGCTAAATGGATGATATGAGTTTGAGGGTGAGAGTGTGGAGTATTTGAAAACGGTTGGGATATTTGCAGTGGCGGAGCCAGGATTTTCAAACCAGGGGGCCATTAGCCATAGGCATTTGATAGCTCGCCGATGCCTCTGACGAGGCCAGAATTGCCCACTCATGGGTGGCATTACAGAGAGGGACGAGGCTTGGATTCAGCCACGGGGGTGGAACCATTCAATGAAAAACTAGTTACATGTTGTACGGAAAAATATGAAGAAAAAAAAATTTTACTAGGAAGTCATATAATTAGGTTTTGTTATAGGTTTTTTTTGTAAACAATAAATCAAGGTTCCCTCCAACTTTCTTATGGTATTCAAATGCAAGACATTACGATACTAATTTATTCATACAAATATTTAAATCAACATGTTTGTGATTTCAAACATGAAGTAAAAATGCTAAATTTTGAGAAACAATTTAATGTTCAAAGTTGTCACGTTTCTCTCCGTTTAGTAAAAAAAATTTGCAAACCTTTAGAGAGAGAGAGAGAGAGAGAGGAGTATTCTAGTTGGCAATTAAAAGAAAAAAAACATCAAGAAACTCTGCACCTTAGGAGTTTCAAACTCCAGATGGGAAGGATAGAGTGAAGCACACCTACTTTAACATTTATAATTCAGCGTCACAGAATTCCAAAAAATAATTTTATTGAAATTATAAATAGAAATATAAATTGCATGAACAAATTATAAGAACGAGATACACAAACAGTAAATCGAATTAAAACCGAGTCCTGTGTGATACCAGTCTCCTTAAAGTGGATTTGCTGCCTTCCGTGAGTGTTGTAGGATTTGACTGACGTCCGTCTCCCCGGATAAAACGGCTAGAATCACAAGTCGCTGGAACACCACCGTCGACTGCCTTGGCGAACTGAACGTTGTCTGTCTCTCTCTCACAAAAAAAAAATGGAAGCTCATTGAGAACACCGACTTTATCAAAAATCAAGTATATTGGATGCAACTCCATAACAAAACCCATTTCTACTATTTTTGCAATATTAAGTGTTTCGGAATCATACCAAACGATAATCGATCAACTTGATTTTTGGCATGTTTGACTCTCAATGAGTTTAAAAATTTGAATGGTCCGAATCATTGAAAGAGGGATTGGAAAAATGTTTCCGGTCTAGAATTGGAGAGGTCCTCTCTCCAATCCATTTGAAGGGATTAGAGAGAAGCTCTAGTCTCCGGATTCACACTGTCCTATTAGAAGAGTTCTTCTTTTAGAGTTTTTCGAATATCAATGAAAAAAAACATTTTGACCGGTCTTGTAGTTTGACAAAGTTCACACACATATTGGTTAGGTTTTGATTCTAATTAATCTACAAGCGTTAGGAATAGTCCGTTTACTAGATTTCTAGAGAATCGGACCAATCCGTACCATGTGCACCCCTATTAGTTGAGCTGTCTAAGTTTACCCAGACACCCGTAAACAAGAATAAGCCACTAAGCATAGCATAGGAGTAGTTTTTCCTTCATTCTTTTGAAGTCTGAACAGAACACAGAACATAGGTACTGATACAAAAAGTTCTTGAAAAAGGTGCTCCGAAAACTACTCAACTCACAGCCCAGGCAGAAAGCAGAATCCATAGCCCTCCCTGTGGAAAAAAATGCTGAATTTAACATATCTCCACAACTATTTCCATTTTCCTACCGAACAAATAAATAGATATATTAACCCCAAAAATAATGCAACTCAAAATTAGCCACACTGCGAGAGAGTGGCTTTTGCTAGAGCATTGAGCTCTATAAATAACATCTCAGCCAACGTTAGTTACAAAAGCCGATTACAAATAGCATAAACAGAATTCACTCAAAGAAACACCAACAAGAATCAGCCATGGAATTCCTCAAAGCTTCAAATAATCGTCGGCTTCGACTCTTCTGGATCGCAAAACTGTACAAAAAAGCTAAAATTGGACCACAAATGTCGCGGACTACAGTAAATGCATCCGCTCGACATAAGACTGAACTAACCATTGACTAAGAGGCTCCCCGTACCCCACGAAACACCCGGTATTATTATTCTCCGTGTAGAACGGAGAGTAAAAACTCCGGAGCAAGTTATCCACCGCCTCCCTCACCAGCGAAGCGCCAGTGACCCTGCTCCTTCGGCCCCACCCTGTCACGATATCAATGCGTCCTGGACGAGTCCCGGATGCAATCATCTGCTTCCGGAACCATGCGAGAGTCCTTGAGAGTGCCGTCACGGCTGTCCCATCCGACATGACGTGGAGGTTAATGAGCCAATAACACGAGCTCTTCCGTTTGACCGCGTCAGGGTAAACATTCTTTTCAGCCGCCACCTCCCAAACAGAACCCGCCTCCTCCTTGAGCCCTGACTTGTGAAGAAAGTCAACCACCGCATCGACAAGTCCCCTCTTGCTCTCCCTATCCTCACTGTGCATCAAGTCCAAGAAGTTGGTCATGTGGTCTCTAACATTCTGGCCGTCAGGTCCAGCCGACGGCATTGACAGTAGAAAGGTGTGGGCCGGGTGGTTAGTTACAGCCATGAGCTCACAGCAAAAACCCATGTCGAAAGAAGTTTGGGCTTCCGTACAACAACTGAGTAACAAAGTGTAGGTCTGAAGGGAAGGTTTTAGGCCCAAACTAAGCATGCTTTGAAGCAAATCGTATGCCTCAGACAAACGGTGGACCCGGAGAAAAGCACTGAGCAGAGAATTACACGTTGGAACATTAGGGCACAAACCTGCTTCGAGCATGGATTGATACCACCCCCAGGCCTTTTTGACATTTCCGGATTTGCCCCAGAGGTCAACTAGGAGTCCATAGACAGGTTCGTCCGGTACCCAGTTCTTTCGCTTCATTTCTGCATAAACTGCTTCTGCTTCTTCAAGATGCCCACAATGACCAAGAACCTCCATCACAATACTGTATGTCACATTATCCGGTTCAAAACCCGCATTCTGCATCTTATGATAAAGATCTAGAGCATTTGAATAATTCCTCGCTTTTGCATGCAAAGCAATCATGATATTATAAGTCACCAAGTTGGGTTCACAGCCCTGACTCACCATTTCGGAGAAAAGTTTCTGGGCATCCGCCAAATGACCACCTTTCCCCAGGCAATTGATGATGACGCTGTAGGTGAAGGTATCAGGAGAAAGGCCTACCTCCTGCATCCTTTGATACATGTACATCGCAAAATCAAGGTATCCAGCTTTTGCATGGATGTCAATGAGTGTACAATAGGTTACACGGTCTGGTTCACAACCAAACTCCTGCATTTGCTTGAAAACATCTACTGCTTCGTTTAAATAATTCGCACGGCCATAACTGTGAATGATACGGTTATAAGTCACAACATTGGGCTTACACCCCTCCTTGATCATCTGGTCTAGCAGCTTGTTTATCGCACCGAACTGCCTTGCACGCCCAAGGAGGCCAATCATGGTGGTGTATGTATGCCCATCATGCCTAAACCCATTTTGTCGTTTCAACCAGTAGAAGAAGGAAAGGGCAACTGAATGGTCTTGAATCTGCTTAAGGATTTGATTTGCCTGATATGCATCCATAGACCAGTTAAGCTTCCCAAGAGCTTCTTCTGCCGATGGACCCCACTTCAGCTGCCGCAATAGGTGAGAAACCGTTTCCACCACACGCCCGTTGCTTGAAAACTGCCTCATGACGGGAGCAATTCCATTAGGTGTTTTTCTCTCTCTTGGGAACCTGTCCAGACCTTCTGCAACATTTCCCAAAAACTTTCCTTCGGAAGTTTTTACAGTGGACATGAAACGGGTTGAATGGCCTTTTGATCTCTGTGGCAAATTCTTCTTCCTATCGCGTGAAACAGAGGGTACCCCATTAGTCTCTCCATTATTTGAAACAGTATTGAGACCATTCCCCACACCAGACCTCTCCCCTCTACCTTTTGCAACATAAGAGTTGACTTTTGGGGTTGGACCAGCTTCTTTTGGGGTTGGAGCAGCTTCTGTCTCAGCGGAAGATTTTCCTTGGCCTATGTCTTTTCTGTAGGTTTTCACATTCGAGGATTGGATGTGTGTTGCACGATCAACCACAGAATTCTGGCGTGAGCTAAGCATTCCACTCCCATCAGACACAGGAATCTTGTAGTTAGCCAAATCAGACAAAAAACTTACAGCCGCGATACCCGCCTTAACAAATTGGTCGCCAATAGGAGGTGATGAGTGCACTACTTCAGTACTAGCATAATTGACACAATCTCTTGTTCCCAAAGAATTGGGAGCGGATATACCTTGTGGTAGAGAAGCTGGGTATTCGACTCTCTCTGCTTTGCGGGAATTCACCCCTTTAGCTGCATCTCCAGTAATCAAAGAGCCTGCTACTGCTGAGGTTTTGGATACTAAGGTGGATGGTGCTTGTGCATGTCGCACTTGGTTTCTGGTATTCTGTTTTCTTGAAATACAAGTTTCATCATCGGTACAAGTGCATGAACTTCCATCTCCCGCATTGCAACGCGACCCACTGAGGAAGAAGGACCTAGCAGATTGTGAAAGGGTCCCAAGGTGCTTTGATCGCAACATAACCTGTACAGAAATTTGATCGAACAAAAAGTCACCCTTTATGTTAGCTTGCAAGCATCTAAAAACAGAATATTCTGTTTCAAGCAATATCACAGCCTCACATCCCATCAAAAGGCAGAGAAGAGTTAAAAAAAGAAAAGTAAATATCGTAATACATCACAGATACAGTTGTGAAAATTATGAAAATCTGTTGGCAAGATTTATTGGCAAGAACACAAATGATGGAGGCCAACAGCACTAGGCACCTTAGAGCTAAAACATAACAAAGTCAACGGACGTGAATGAAAGAGACATACCAGTAAACAAGGAGACAGGATGTGTTTAACCAATACACTGATAACCAAAATATGACAACCATTTGTAGCCAACATAAAGCAAGAATCAGAATCACAATGAAGCTGTTCAAAGTTACCATGACTAACAGTCACATGTCTCTTGTAATACACCATTACCTCAGCAGACATTAACCTATAATGCTAAAACATATGTAACATATCTAATAGGTTTTTCTGGACAATCACAGTCCCATACTGAAACAAAAGTTATATATAAAGCTCAATGACATTGGTCACAAAGAGAGGTGTAAAAGCAAAACGGAGCCACAGCAACCATTGTTCCTCATAGACTGCCACAACAGTCGCGTGACCAGAACAGCTATATCGATGTTGTTCTTTTGGTCATCCTGTTCAGCTGGTGACAAACATACTATAGATACGCACTATGATGCTACACAAATAAACACTCATGGGAAAATGAAAGAATAACATGAGTAGATTGTTTACTCATGACTCATGAGTATATTGTGACATATAAGAGTACAGCTTGAAACCATTCACAGAAATTGCAAGTCACAGAAGCAGAAACACACTTCGCTGCCTCACCCCAGAAAGTTTTTTAATAAATAACGACCACAGACTCAAAATTATACAAACGCATGTATCCAACATATTGATTAAAGTAGCATACTTCACTCAAACCATTTAGTTAGCCAAAGGAAACAATCCAGAAACTTCTGCAGCTCATGAAAATAGTACAGGTGCTAGCAAAGCAAGCAGATCAGACATAAATGCATCCAAACTCACACATCTACCTTTCAGTTACTTCCTCTTGGGTTGGCCACCATTCCAAACAACATTCACGCAAGTTGTACTCAACATGTAGTGCATCACCCAATATATGTAAATGCCAGTCAAAAGTAAAGAGATCCTCTCGTAGTTATAGAACAGGTGAGGCCAACTGAAGCATAATGGGCAATACTATTACTAATATAATCCCGGGAGGGGTTGTATTAATCAAGGGAGTTCCATTATCTATCAAAAATCATTATGATTGTATAGGACTGTTTAACAATGTTTTGACATTAGTCCCTTCCCCAGTTTGGCGCTTGGAACCTCATACCAACTCACATTTAACCAACTTGGGGGAGCTAAACTGCATTTATCCAATTTCCCATAGAAAATTCAAAACCAAACTGTCTTGGACCATCAACATTCAAACGTATTATTGGGTAGTACAGAGCTGACCAAGTCTATGACCATTTGAACAACCTAACTCATATAAAATGGATCGAAGGATTTTCCCAAGACTTCAATTTAAGTACTTCTAAAAAATTATAGACAAACCTACGCCACGAAATGTGCAAACGATGTCGAGTAAAATGTAGAAACAAACTAATGGCTTTTTGAAAGAGGGGGAAAATGTGAACTTGAAAACCTCTCCCTTCCGAAAAGACAAAGTCAATAAATGTATAAAACTATATGGTAAGAGTATTTGATTTTGAAAGAATATCTCTTCCCACAGGAAAACAAAGCAGTCAAAATCAAAGCAAGGGTCATGAGAACTCGAGCTTTCAAAACCAAAAACACTGCTCGCACAAACATTATACAACTAACCAACAATGAGTACTTTGATCCGTTCATACTCATTTCAATATATGAATAAAGGACCCCTTACTCTTGGAAATCAATAACAGTAAGAGTTTTGCTTTCAAAAGCAAAGATACTTTTTTTATATCAATAAGAACAGTACAACAACAAATTACTTTGATCCGGTCATACCCATTTCAATCTATCAAAAAAATGCCCCTTTCTCTGGTAAATAAATGACAAGACGACAATTTTGACCAGAGAAATTTGCTCTTTCGTTTTGATCACGTATATTCAGTTAAGCATCAATCTTTTAAGATAATCAACAGAACCCACATTCTAAATCACCAAAATAAACACAAAAATGCAAAATCTTCAACTTTGTAAAGCTCCGAAAAAGCAGAACAAGAAAAAAACAGCTAAAACCCAGTAAAAAAGAACAGAGTCATACACAGCAAAGGAGAGTTGTAGAACGATTTACCTGAAATGGTGAGACGTTTATGGAGAGAGAAAGAGAGTTTCAGAGAGAGAGATAGACAAAAGGGGTTGGAGGCGGCTTCTTCACCCTGCCATGAACCCCGTGAGTTTCCAAGCAACTTGGGCAAGGGGAGACTGATAGTATATTTTTCCTTTTTTCTTTTTTCTTTTTTCTTTTTGTGTGTGCGTGTGTAAAACCCTCGCACACTATTTGACCTAATATTTTTCTCTCTCCTCCTTTTTTTTTTTCTGTTTTTAATGATTTTCCTCTGCTCTTTTTCTGTGCCACGTGTTGCAGCCTTCACGGTTTAAATCTGACAGTCAAAAAGTTCTAATAGGATCCCTCCTTGCCTATTGTTTAAGGGACTTTTTTTTCACTTAAGAAATGTCTCTATGCGGTCGTCTCCATTGAGTGAGGGTGGCCGTGAATTTTTGCTTCGTTTTTCCTCATCTCTATTTTTTCAATTTTTTTGTGAAAAAAAAAATGATGCATGGGTTTTTTAGTAGAAAATAAAATAGAAATATATGCGTCCAGGGTAACCTTTGAATGTTTTTTAGTTTTTTTTTTTTTTTTCAAAACCAACGTTAACAACTTATTTCAAAAACTAGGCAATCGATAGGGTTGCAAACAAATTAAACTATTTATATATGCAATTCAATCTCCACTCAACTCAACTAAGCTCGAGAATACAGGAGAATAGTAGTCAACGTTTATTTTTACTACCACGTGCAATAATTTACGGAAATCTATGTTTACGCGCTTGTTTTAAATTTAGTTCATGCGTGCTTAGTAATGTCTTTCTTAAACTCAAGTTCGAGGTTGAGCTTGGTTCCTTTATAGTAGCTTGACTCGAACTCTACCAACCTTTAGGTTTTCCAAACACTGAAAGAGATTTCGCAGCCTAATTTTATTTCCATAATTTATCTCACAAATCCAAATTTTAGTAGTCCATGGCATCTTTTGGTTGTAGAAAATTACAAACGGTATGTAAATTATAGTAGTCAAAAAGCATCTCTAATTTTAATTCTTTTTGCTTTAATTCATAATGAGTTGTGTGCATTTCTATATAATAGTACATTTTTTGTCCCTCAATACTTTCATGGTCACGGCGGCTTCTATGCGTAAGAGGGACAGACTACATCTCTAGAATATGGCCGAGCTATATAATTTGATTATTTACATTTTTCAATATAATAATAAAGTTTTTTCAAATTGTATAGCAACTCCTACTTGCCCCCTTGCTCCATCCTTGGTCTTGAAGTTATGTATTTTTTCTTTTATTTTTTACTTAAGAAAGTTAAATTTCATATGTAAAGGTTCATTGCAATTTGCAATCATGTGTAATCAATCATCTCCTACAACGGCGTTGGGTATGGTTGAAGTTGGGCCAATGAATTGGTTTTCTTTAGCGTAGGGTATAAACACTGTTCCTCCCAAGTTTAGTTAACTTATTATAGCTAATTTGTTTCAAGTTAAAATTAAAGCTAGGTCTTGAGTGGTCTCAATTCGCGTGGTGGACAGGGACGGAGCCAGGAATCTCCCTATGCAGGGGCGAATTTTTTTTCCAAAATACTTTGCAGGGGCGAACCTATATAATTCGTGGGAAATTTTTTATTTTTCTATATAATACTTGAGGTTTTTCTTTTTTCTTGTAGGGGCGATCGCCCCTACTGGCCCCCCTCTGGCTCCATCCCTGGTGGTGGAGTTTCCCCCTGAGTTAATTATCTCACCTTGCCAATTCATACATCCATGTAAGTAATTCTATCCCACATCGCTCATTTAAGTTACCTAAGTTCAGTTAAAATAATAGAGCGTACACCACTTATAGTTATTGATTTTAGAGTTAATTGGTTGAAATTATTTATTTATTTATTTTTGAACTGGCTCTAGAAGCTCCCATTAACTTCTAGTACAAATTTATACCTTTCATGATCCAGCTATAATCCAACGGTTGGAGTGGTGCAGTGTACCCCAGTATACGAGGAGGCGCACACACACTATAGTAACGCACCTGTTCTAGAATATATCTATTGTCAACGTGGACTAAGGTGACACCCCATACGATGTATGAACGACAATCAGGAAATGTGGCTTCGCCATCAAGAAAGCCGGCCGATACGCGGAAAAAAATTTAGGCTCTGTTTGGAACTCGTAGAAAATAAGAGAAAATAAAATAAAATAAAATAAAGAAGAAGAAAAGGATGAGGAAAATTTTTTACTATTCCTAACACCTTATTTACTCATTTTCTCAGAAGAAAAGGGAAAAATTTTAAACTTTTCCTTCTTTTCCTTTCTTTTATCTAAGTTCCAAACAAAGCTTTAACAAATGCGACATCATCGAACTGGTTTGGAGATAGTTGGGTTTTGGAAAATACTAAAAGAAGCCCAGTGGGCTTATGTTAAAATTAAAAAAATGTATTTAAATGTATGAAAAGTATATATATATATATATATACACACACACACCGGTGATCCAGTCAAGGATCCCGGATTGAAGGTTTTTTGGTGTTTTGAGGGTTTTAAAAGATGTTTTTGCATGATCTGAGCCGCTCAATGTGTCAAAAGGTGTTTTCCAATGCCCAAGTGGGAAATCTGCAAAAAAAATACCGGGAAGTGCTTGATCTAAAGCAGTTTTTCGCAAAAATTGTATATTTACAGTTTTGCGAAAAACTGTTTGGATCGAGCCCTTCCCGGTTTTTTTTTGTTATGATTTCCCGTGTGGACCCTTCAAAACACCTTTTGAACACATTAGACGGTTCGGATCATGAAAATTTGATCCGAAACTATGAGTTCCGGACTAGATCGGGACTCTCTCTCTCTCTCTCTCTCTCTCTCTCTCTCTATATATATATATATATATATATATACAGTAAGCTTCCCATCAGGACTCCCTGATAGGCTTCCCATCAGGACTCCCTGATGGGCTTCCCATCAGGGAGCCCTCCAATTCTCCTATTTTCCGATCAAATTTTCACAATCCGAACAGTCCAATGTGTTTAAAAGGTATTTTTAAGGGTCCCCGTGAAAAATCAGTGAAAAAAAATACCGGGAAGGGCTTGATCCGATCAGTTTTCGATAAAAATGCATATATAAAATTTTTATCGAAAACTAATCGGATCAAGCCCTTCCCGGTATTTTTTTTCACTGATTTTTCACGGGAACCCTTAAAAACACCTTTTAAACACATTAGACGGTTCGGATCGTGAAAATTTGATCGGGAAATAGGAGTTCCTGATGGGAAAGATTTATATATATATATAGGGGCTGGTTCCCCTCACACTTAAAAAAACACATAAAAAAACACCTCATTTTTCCGGGCCCCACTGTGATTTTCTGAACCGTTGATCTTGTTTAAATAAGTAAAATAAAAGGTCTTGCAAAATTTTAGCTCAATCAGATATCGGTAAGTACTTGATCCAAACAGTTTTAAAAACAATAGTTCCTGTCACAGTTTTTGCAAAACTGTTTGGATCAAATACTTACCGATATCCGATTGAGCTAAATTTTTGCAGGACCTCCTATTTTACTCATTTAAACAAGATCAACAGTTTAGAACAACACAGTGGGGCCCGGAACAAAATCGTGTGTTTTTTTATGTGTTTTTTTAAGTGTGAGGGGAACCGGCCCCATATATATATATATATATATAGAGGCCCGATCTAGTCCGGGAGTCCCGGATCCGGGACTCCACCTTCCCGATATTTTTTTGACGATCCGAACCGTCCAATGTGTTCAAAAGGTGTTTTCCAAGGCCCACGCGGGAAATCTTCAAAAAAAAACACCAGGAAGGGCTTGATCCAAGCGGTTTTCGCAAAACTGTAAATATGCAATTTTTGCGAAAAACTGCTTGGATCAAGCCCTTCCCGGTATTTTTTTTCGAAGATTTCCCGCGTGAGCCTTGGAAAACACCTTTTGAACACATTGGACGGCTCGGATCGTCAAAAAAATATCGGGAAAAGCATCAAAACGCTTCAATCCGGGAAATCCGGGATCCTTGATAGGATAATTCGTGTATATATATATACATATATATACATATATATGGGGGCGGATCCGTGGACACTTATTTTGCACACTATTTTTGACACTCCATCCCAGCCCTTGAAATCAAGGGCTGAGATTAGAACTTAAAAAGATACTCACGTGCTCTCTCTCTCTCACACACGTATACTCTCGATCTCCCTGCAGAATACACCCAAATGTTTTTTCTCCCACTCCCACGAGTCCCACCGTAGCCATGGTCGGCGGCTTCCGGCACCACCCTCGGCCTTCTCTCTTCTCCCTTCTCCCTTTTCTCCCTTCCTATTTTCCCTTCCCTCCTTTTCGACCATCTCGCGCTGCCGATCGGGCTCGGCTGATGCGGAGAACATAAGGGAAAATGTTCAGTGTTCCAGAAAAAGGCATCAATTAGTTGATATTAACGAAGTGATTTAGCATTAACGATTAGACGAAGGAAATTTGTGTCTTCCTTTGATTATCTTTTAGTTTTCTGTATATAGATTTATAGTTTAGTTTGGGTCTTACTATCCTGAGATTATGGTTTGATGATTAACCTGCACCAGCTAATGAATTCGTGTTTTGTTTAATTCGTTTGGCTGGTTTGCTAGTCACAATTTTTGCTTGGTTTTTGGAATCGCCGGCCATGGCTTCTGCCTGAGTGGAGGAAAAAGTAGGGGTGTGTTGGTGAGAGAGAGAGAGAGAGAGCACGTGAGTAAGGGGCATCTTTTTTAAGTTTTAATCTCAACCCTTGGTTTCAAGGGCTAGGATGGAGTGTAAAAAATAGTGTGCAAAATAAGTGTCCACGGATCCGCCCCTATATATAAGTCGATGAAAGTGTATTGAAAAGTGTAAAAAGTGTATTAGAAGGTGGGTGTTTTTTTGGTCATTTCTTGTGCTTAATGAAAACCGTGTGAGCTTCCGTTAGCAGGACTATTAGAACATTATGTCGACACTTAAGTTTATTTTAAAATTTTTTATCTTAATTTTATTCGTGTTGATAGGGACAATTTGAAAATATAAAATTATGAGCAATAGTATAAAACACCAAACACGGGGAAACATTTATTTCTCTTTTTCTAACTTTTTTCATTTCGCGGTTCATATTTCTACATTTTCTTATTCATCTTGACGATGAATGATTAACCTCAAATAGTCAAATATTTCAATACATTAAATAAAGTTCACGTAATGCAAACTGTTTTTAAGAATAATTAACGATTTATTATGGTTACGTGAAGCTAATAAATGTAAGCTCATTATTATGTGAGAACTGAGAGACAAATTATGGGGGGAAAATTATTGGTTGCTCTCAAGTATAACAATTCGATATTCCACTTCAAATTTAAGTTGCGAATTCATATTTTGCCAGCGGCATTTAAACGTGATTTGGTCACGGGATGAAATATTGCTCCAAGCCTCTGATGACAAGTAATAATTTTTCCAATTTATAAGGCTTCTATCAAAAGTGATCTCGATGGAAGCCTTATAAAAGTGAAGAATCAAAATAGAATATTTAAAAAGCCTCATAATTCTTCAACATTCTTCATTTTGAAAAATTATAATTTTATATTTTTTAGCTAAAAAATTATTCTGAAGAATACAAACATTTACATTAATATGGTGTTTTGTACTAGTAGAAGTTTTTAAACTCTACTAGAAGTAAGTCGAAATTTGACTCCAAATCCCAATAGCATTTTGTACTAGTAGTAGCTTTTCTGCTCCGCTGAGGTACGTGTGTTTCCAAGCTCCATTGTCTTAGGCCCAAGCCTATAATATAATTGTGAAGAACCTACAAATTACTATTATTCCATATGGTAACTTCACCACACACCCCAAAAATCCACAATCCAATAAGAAAACGAACGGAGAGAGATCCAAGAAGCAGACTCGACTCAAGTTCCAAGAAGACACAGAGGTCATGCAGACTAGGGGGTAAGAAGAAGAGAACAGAGGAAGACCAGATTGGAGGCTGGGGGTTAAAGACAGAGGCTGCTCCACCCTATTAGAAGGGTGGTCACTTGAACACCCTCAAAAAAAAAATGTTTATAAATACATGTAAAAATTTCAGTTTTAGTTTAGTATAGCCATCGTTGAACACCCTACTCAAAAATATTTGAACACCTAGCTCAACAAATCAGCCAACAAATCAATTTTATGTAAACAACCAACTAAAGCCTAAAATCTTCTCGTTGATGGTCAATGTACACTTTAAAGCCTTTGATATTTTTATATTACATGTGATAATATATTTATCAGGTTTTGTTTGAACATTTATACTATGAATACTCACCAATTTTGGTAGTTCACAATAGAATCCTTAATACACCAGTTCAAAACAAAGTGCACTCTTTAAGATAAAAATTAGGAAAATCAAGAAGAAAAAAAAAAGCATATATCGTATTGATATTATCCTATGACTTCTCTTTGAGCAATGATCAACTCTCTATATTAAAAAATAAATATCCGTGCGAACCTATTCGGTACACAAATTTCTGCAATAAATATTAGTGCATTTATCCCCCCGATTTTATTTTACTTGACCCAATAATATAGAATTCGCTAAGAAAATTTGTGACATCTTATGTATTTTCATATTATTTGGCCTCATTTTTCACACTAATATATGCAAATTTTGTATGTAAATGTTGAACACCCTGTCCAAAATTTCTGGAGCCGCCACTGGTTAAAGAAAATGAGAACCCCCAAGGAGGTGGTGGGTGTTGTCATCCGAGTGCCCGATAATGAATCGAGAAGGAGGAGTCCAAGAAAGAGGATCATGGCGGTGGTACCTCGGTGGTGGTAGAAGGGGGAGGGGGGTGCTCGATTGGGATAGGAAGCGAAGTAGAATGACGGTTCTTGGCGGCGGCGGATTGAACGCCGGTGATTTGATCAAGCATCTGGGCAACCTCAAGAACGGTCAGATGACGCTCCTTCAAGCTGTCCGACTGGTAAAGGAGATGACCAAACAACGTACCGTCTTGCTCGATGCTTACAAGAAGTTTATCAAAGGGGAGATTGGTCTCGAGTCCCTTTCTCGGGAACTCGGGATGCTTGGTATGATCGCGGATACACAGATTAAGAAGAAGGATATGGATGTTAAAATGAAGAAGGCCAAAGATCACATGAAAGATTTGAAATCAAGAATGGGTGATATGTATGTTGAATTGGGACAGATTCTAGGCTTAGAAGACGTGACTTCTCAAGTTCTTATTAAGGTATGGAAGAAGGAGATGGGGGTGAAGGAAGCCGCGCAAAAGGAGATGACTCTCATCCAGGAGTAACTATATCCTTCCCAAGTTCCCATTATTGATTTCATATACATATCACCCATTCTTGATTTCATGTACATATCACCCATTCTTGATTTCATATACATATCACCCATTCTTGATTTCAATATACATATCACCCATTCTTGATTTCAAATCTTTCATATGATCTTTGGCCTTCTTCATTTTAACATCCATATCCTTCTTCTTAATCTGTGTATCCGCGATCATACCAAGCATCCCGAGTTCCCGAGAAAGGGACTCGAGACTAATCTCCCCGTTGATAAAATTCTCGTAAGCATCGAGCAAGAAGGTACGTTGTTTTGTCATCTCCTTTACCAATTGGACAGCTTGAAGGAACGTCATCTCCCCGTTCTTGAGGTTGCTCAGATGCTTGATCAAATCACCGGCGTTCAATCCGCTGCCGCCAAGAACCGTCACTCTACTTCGCTTCCTACCCCAATCGAGCACCATGCCCTCTCCCTTCTACCACCACCGAGGGTACCACCGCCAGGGTCCTCTTTCTTGGACTCCTCCTTCTCGGTTCGTTATCCGACACTCAGATGACAACACCGACCACCTCCTTGGGGGTTCTCATTCTCTTTAACCCCCATCCTCCAATTTGGTCGTCCTCTGTTCTCTTCTTCTTACCCCTAGTCTGCATGACCTCTGTTTCTTCTTGGAACTTGAGTTGAGTCTGCTTCTAGTTCTTGGAACTCTCTTCGTTCGTTTTCTTTTTGAATTGTGGATTTTTGGGGTGTGTGGTGAAGTTACCGTATGAAGTAATAGTAATTTGTAGGTTCTTCACAATTATATTATAGGCTTGGGCCACTTAACCGACAAAAGGAGTAAGTAAGGGACACAACAAGTTTGGACTTCGCAGTATTGATTTAAATGAACAAACTAATCAACGGAATTCGAAAATAGAATTAGGGCTTCAAGCGTTTATCAATCCAATTGTAGTATTGTGTTTGGAACTTTCACTCATTAGGGTTAGATTTGGTGGGTCAACACATAACTTCACAGGCCCATTAGCCAATTTTTTCAGCTCCTAGAAACACTCCTATATATAGTACACACATTGGCTGACACAAAGAGGTGTTGGGGTGCCAAAGCCCCTCTACGACTCCAAATATTCTCACATACCACAATAGTTTTTCAGGTTTATTTGGAAAAATTCTATGAGATTAGCCTCTGCATGATGCTACAAGTCCCTACTCACACCCACACGATAATAACTTTAGATCGTCAACTATCGAATTTTTCTCTCACCGCCTGACTCGTCATAATATTACAACTTAACTAATCTCCGTGTGTTTTCTCGAAGTCCAATCAATCGGTCCAACAGCCCGCATAAAACCATTTCTACAATACCGTAATGTTCACATCAACAAAATACCCGTTTTCTTCCTATGTTTCCAATTACTCCTATAATCATGATTTTTAATAACCTATATCAAGGGGATTTGGATCCCTTAGCCGATGATGCAATAGCTATAGAGGAGGAGTATTTTAGGCATTTTAAGCCTAGGGTGGCAAAATTGTAATTATGCTGCTTTGGAATTTTGCATTGGGCCCACTTGGGTCAGACCCGAAACGGCCCAATGATCAAGACCCATCGCCTACGGCCATGGCGTACATCGTTTTTTGGGCTTTCGTCACTGTTTAGGGCTCTGAATGGCCAAATTTGCCGTTTAAGGAAAGATTTGACTTGCCAATTACTTGGGGAAGGAAAATCCAAATTAAGCTGCTCTTTTGGGAAACATTTTGGAATTTTCTCTAGTTTTTTATTTTGTCATTATTTTTTAAGTTTCCATTTTTGGTAATTTTGCGTTTTTTTTTTATTGATTTGGCTTCCTTTTTGGAGTAAATCAATTGGAGTTTCCGGTTTCCCATATAATAAGTTATAAGCCTTAAGGGCAAAACAGTTTTTGAGTATTATTGAATGATAAAAGAGTCTAGAGAGCATTTTCTCTAAACTTTCTTGTTTGTGTTCGATTGTTGCACGTCTTTTCTGTAGTTCATAAGGCGCCCTACATCAGCCGAGTTTCATGTGCCTCGTTCGCCTTTGCCAAGATCTGCATGCGTCAATACCCCTTCCTAGGGACGCATCGAATGGTGGCCCTAGTGACCACAATTTCATTGACTTTCATTTACACAAAAAGGTATTTAAGTATCCTCTATAGAATATATCAAATATATCCATTAACTCACACAAATCAATATCACGTGTCCAACAAGTATTTGATAGCATGCATCCGTCACCTGTTCAAGTATTTAACAAGTATTCAAGACATTCCAAGTATCCACGTATCCTAAATGTGTCCACGTATCCCCAATATATCCATGTGCCCCACAAGTATCCGTGCATCCCCCACGTGTCCGCATGTCCCACAACTACTCAATAAGCGTCCCTTGTATCCCACAAGTAACTACGTATCCCACCATACTCAACAAGTGTCCAACGACATTCTAGATTCATTCCATTCATTAATCTAACATCCAGGATTCGAAAACCCTCTATCCTTTCTCTGTGTATTATAGTTCTTGTGATACTGTTCCTAGCGACACACCAATTTGTTGTCCTATTGGCTTACATCATCTCCATGTCATTTAACTTTCTCTGTCTTTCAGTTTACCATGTGTCTACTCACCTCATCTCAATTGTGCCAAGGATACCCTTCGTACCACATTACTATGTGTTCACAAGTATCTAATAGATTTCATTTCGTCCCACTACGTCCTCACATAGTTTACGAACTCCAATATATTTTAATAAGTTTCTAAGTTAGAAACAAACACATCACAACAAATAGTGCAAACGAGGACTACGAGCATCAAGGGAGGGCCAGGGTCGCAAAATAAAACCCGATGAGATTACTGCCAAAATCGTCCGAACATCAAGGGAGGGCGGGATTTCCAGAAAAATAGAGCACGCACAGATTTTACAAATTTTTGGTATCTCCAACAAGTATGGTTTAAACTGGGCAAATCGTTGAATTCTAAGGTTAATTCCATTATTCATTTGGGAAGATGGTGTTAGACTAGACAAAGAAGTCTGGTAATCATGGAAATTATAAATGGTACTCCGGTTACTTTCCTTCCTGATTCTAATTCTCTTGATTAAGTTGTTTGGGTCCTTATGGTAAATGGTGAGTATTCTGCTAAATTTGTTTGGCAGGCTCTTACGACTCCAAATCCTCCTTTTCTTGGTATAACATGATTTGGTTTCATCCCTATACTCCACGATGGGCTTTTATTCAGTGGTTAGCAATTCTGGAGAGACTAGCTACGAAAGATAGGCTCTCTTCTTGGGGAATGCAAGTGGATCCCAATTGTGTCCTCTGTCTTCGAGAAGTTGAGTCTCATTCCCACCTTTTCTTTTCTTGCAGCTATGCCTTGTAGGCTCGGTCTTTTATTCTGGACTGTAATGGGATTAGCAGTGGTTTGATGAATTTATTTGAGATTTTGTCATGGGCAAGACAGCATAGGGGTGGCTCTTCCAGGTCTCATATTTTTTTCAAGCTCTCTGCGGCAGCAACTATTTGCTAGTTGTGGAGGGAACGCAATTGCAAGATTTTCAGCAGCAAAGCATGGATTGCACCTCTTTGAAGGGTATCATTATTCGGGACATTCGTGCTTGTATGAGTTCTTGGAGAGGTATCAAAACGTCCCCACAGAATCTTTCCATTGCTGCAATTTGGGGTATTTCTCGGAGACTTTTTTCCCCTGATTGTTTTGGGTTAGCTTCTTATCTCCTTTGTTTGTTTCTCCTAGTTGTTTTCTAGGCTTGTAAGTTTAGTAAGGGCAAGATCCTTATGATTTCTTTTTGTTTGTGCTTAATGGAAATCGTAATTTCCAAAAAAAAAAAATTAAAAATAATGTTTAAACTCATAAATTTGTGGTACCAAGAATCAAAATGCATCTAGGAGTATATCACAATCTAAACTAGGAGATCAAACAATCAACCAAGATCTAACCAAAACCCAAATCAAAACCCTGGCAAATGTGGGTTTTTAACAAAATCCAAAGACCAAGATTAAACTTGAGGTTTATACTACACATACATCCACAAACACATAGAAAAAACATTCAAGAAACCCCTACCTCAAGTGGATCTAAGCCTTTTACAAGCCTTGAGCTAAAAACCCTAGCTTTCCAACTTGAAAACCATCCAAAAATCTGCCCCCTCAAGCTTTCAGACGCAAATTCTGAGCCCCAATGGTGTGTATATGAAGTATAGTGTGGATCTACAAATATTTACATTTTAACCCAAGGCCAAACTATCTCTCACATTAACCCATTTCCAACTATTAAATGTAATTTCACAAAATTCCCAATTCAAATTCGAAAAATATTTACGTGAAATTCCAGGTCTTTACAACCACACACCCACTTAATAGTTTTGAAGCATATATAAGAGAGAGGTTCTTTGTGTTGTTTTTTACTCCGTTTCTGTTGGAGTATTCCTTGATTTGTTGCATTGGGATTGTTTTAATTTATTACTGACACTCACATGATCAATATAGTGTCATTGCATTATTGGAATCGTCATATATAACACATCAAATGTACTCTTTTTCCACAAGAAAAATAAACTTTATATTCTAGAATAACAAAATTATCACAAATTAATATCGGAACACTTAATGGAAAATTCCTCATATTTTTACTGTTTAAGTCGAAGGAAATACCTAAATAATTATTGACAGGCTAAGGTGAATCAATTTATCGATCCTTCCCACCTTTCGGTAATGATTAGTGTGCACTTGCTCGGATCATACGTGGTCAAGCACAGGGAGTCACCACGGTGACTGGAAGGATTCCAAGCAGTGGCGGACGCAGGATTGTAGCTGCGGGGGGGGGGGGCCACTCTATAGAAAATATACAGAAAAATTGAAAATGTACTAAAAATACACTGAAAAAATTGAAAATATGTCGAAAATTGGGGGGTTTGCAGGGGCCTGGCACCCCCCCAGTACCGCCCCTGATTCCAAGCGTGCAAGGACTTTCTTTTATCGCCTCATATCCTAATAACCATTAAGGGTATTACCAATGACATAATCAAATTTGAATAACCAAAACTTGCCACATTAGCCTTTGATTATCCATTTATTGCTTGGCTAAAGTTAACACCCATAAGCTCCACAATGGCATAATCAAAATGAGTTGGTAAAAATTCAAATGTAACGGTCAAAATTATTCTACTCAATATAATGGTCTACATTGAATGGCATTCACAATGGCCTAATCAAAATGAGTTGGTAAAAATTCAAATGCAACGGTCAAAATTATTCTACTCAATATAATGGTCTACATTGAATGGCATTCCAATAAAATAAGTGAAAGTGGAGAGTACTTGTTAAAATACATAAAGTGACTGACATTGGTAAATGACATCCACTTGCAAAAGTGGAGAGTGGGATTCACCTACCAATAAAACATTTGTTTTATGGAGGGTGAGTTTCAAACAATAAAAAGCATATGTAGTAACTTTGTGAGTAGGCCCCACTACTTTTGGTTATTGAGATAAATGTTGCTAACTTTGATTATTGAAAGGCTCAAATTTTTGTATTGATTAAGAGCATATGTAGTGGTATAATCAAAATTGGACAACCAAAAGGTGCCACGTAAGCTTTTGGTTATCCATTTTAAGGATAATCAAACTTAACAATATAGACTTCCACATTGGTCATTTTTTGTCAAAAATAAAACAAGTACCCTTCATTTTATTTTCGTTGATAAAATGAGCATAACTTTAGACTTGTACATTTATTTTTTATAAACTAGTACCATATAAAAGATATTCACAGTTCAAATATATTTGATAAAAAGTTTAAAAGTTTTGCAATTCAAATTTTGGAGGAAAATTTGGATTTTAATATAAGTTTTTAAAAAGAGGAGAGAGAATGCGTTGGTGGGAAGAGAGAGAATGCACATGGGTGGGGGCTACTCAAATTTGGTTTTTGGAAAAGGTTCCTAATTTTAGTTCATCCAAAGGCCAAAATCTGATTATTGACTAAAATGTTGCTAAGTTTGATTATTCCATTTTAAAGTTATTCTAACAGCATACTCAAAACCAAAATATTGCTATAGTTAACAATGTGTGGCCCAAACCGTGCTCACAATGGAATAATCAAAGTTAACATCTTAACCAATACTCAAGTTTTGGCATTTGCATACTCAAAATTACCAACATTTTCACAATTATCAAATTTATGGACCCCATAGTTTCTCAATAAAGTACCCCTCTCTCTCTCTCTCTCTCTCAACAATATTTTTAAAAACTTAATTGAATTTTATTTTCAAAACCGTTTTCTCGAAAACTATTTGTTTATTAAAACTGAATTGTGTCTTTTTCAAAAACTGTTTAATTTTCAAAAACGTTTTTTTTTTCCGGAAAACTCTTTATTTTTAAACCTGAATTGTTTTTTTTTTTAAACAAAACGGTATTTTCGAGATTTTTTTTTTAAACTGTTATTTTGAAAAGAAAAAAAAACTTTCAAAAAAGGTTTTTCAAAAAATTGAATATCTTTCGCAACACTATTTTTTTGTCGAAATCTGTTTTTTTTTAATGTTTTGACAAGAAAAACAGTTTTGACTAAAAAATAGTTTTTTTTAAATATATATATATATATATACGGCAATTATCCAATCAAGGATCCCGGATGGGAGGTTTTTTGGTGTTTTGATGCTTTTAAAAATTGTTTTTGGGAAATCCGAGCCATCCAATGTGTTCAAAAGGTGTTTTCAAGGGTCCACGCGGGAAATCTTCAAAAAAAAAAACCGGGAAGGGCTTGATCCAAGCATTTTTTTCGCAAAAACTGTATATTTACAATTTTGCGAAAACTGCTCGGATCAAGCCCTTCCCGGTATTTTTTTTTGAAGATTTCCCGCGTGGACCCTTGAAAACACCTTTTGAACACATTGGACAGCTCGGATTTAAAAAAAAATATCGGGAAGGTGGAGTCCCGGATCCGGGATTCCCGGATTCCATATATATATATATATATATTTTATAGTTTGAAAAGGTGATATAGCACACAATTTTGATTATGTCATTGTGGACCTCTAAATTGTTAATTTTAGCCATCCTCTAAATGGATAATCAAAAGGTGATGTGACAACTTTTGATTATTTAATTTTAAATACCCCAATGGTATACTAAAAAGAAAAATGTTGTTAAAGTTAGCAATGTGTGAAAAAAAATGCTCAAAATGGAATAACCATAGTTAACAACATCATAACCAATAATCAAATTTTGGTATTTTGATACTCAAAACTAGCAACTTTTTCACAATAACCAAAAACCTTCTCTCTCTCAATGTCGGCCCTGGGCTAAGGCCCAATAGGCCGACATCTTAGGCCCCCCAAAAAATGATGCAAAAACAGGGCCCCCTAATATTTTTTAGTGCCCAGTATACGACCCAATTTTTTATTTTTATTTTCATAGAGGCATTTTAAAACCCAAACAACCAATTTACACTTAATGGTCACGGGCCCATAGGCCTAATCTGAGATTCTTATTGCATCATTGAACAAAAAGGGAAAAAGGAACGAGAGAATTGCAAATCACGGTTCACAGAGGCCCCCTTGAGGCTTGTAAATACAAATTTTCCTCTCAACTCTGTCACAAGAGAGGTTAAATGAACTAGTCATCCTATCCATTGAAAATGAGATAGTGGAAGAGATTGATTGTGAGGGCCTTTGCCGCTAAAACTACTAGAAGAGTAATGTTTTCGTGATGATGGTGGGTGATGCTTTTGATTCTTATAATATACTATATTTCTTGGGGTTTTTTCTGTGTTAAATACGTGCATGTAGTTTTGAAACGGTAATTTATCGACTTTATATTTTGTTTCGCTAGCATTTTTAAGGGCCTCCATTTTCAAACTTCGTCTTAAGCCCTTGAAATGTCAGGGCCAGCAGGCCCAGCCCTACTTTCTCTTCCCTATTTTCAATGATTTCGTACAATTATTTTAAAAGCGGTTTTTTTTTTCAAAACTATTTTTTCAAAAACTTTTTTTAAAACTATTTTTTCATTGAAAAACAGTTTTTTCACAAACTTTTTTTTTTTGGAAAATAAGTTTTCCAAAAAAAATACTATTTTTTTTTTCTTTCAAAAATGTACTTCTACAAAAACTGGTTTTAAATTTAAAAAAAAAACTTTTTTCAAAAATCTCTTTTTATTTTTTTTTAAAACTGCTTTTTTTAAAATTGTATTGGCACACTTTTTTGTAGTTTGAAAAAGGAATGCAGCGAGTTTTGGTTATCCAAATTCGAAAATGTAAGCGGGGACCCTTTTTTTTTATTATGGTTTATCTTGGACAAAACACACCAATGTAGGACTCGACATTGCTAACTTTAGCAACGTCTAAATGGATAATCAAAAGCTAATGTGTTAACTTTTGAGTATTAATGTTTAATTATACCATTGGTGATACCCTAAGCCAAATTTTGAACAAACATTGTTAACTTTGGTTATTCCACTGCGGATGCTCTAAAAGGTAGTGAAGTTTGGTTATCCTATTGTGAGATGTTTTTGAAGCCAACATTGTGAACATTGTAAACGTTTTGCTTTTGGTTATGCCATTAAGGATATCCTAACAGTCCTAGTTTTATGGATTTAACTAATTCTAAAGTGATTAGGATAGCTACGGCTATTGGACCACATAGGTGCCAACTTGATCCACATCCTTAAGTCCTAGCGACCTAATCCTTATGAGATTCTACCTCTTAAGCCTATATAAACATACATTTACCATCTGTTAAGGTATATGAAACTCTCTATGAAAAACCGTAGCGCTTACAATGTTCGACTAACTTAAGTATCGGAGGAGTATTGACGGGTAACACACCTGCGTCCTTAGGTTTTTGCAGGCGAGGCGATCTGAGAGCACCCAAAACGATATCATCAAGAAAGAGAAACTTGGGGAAATTAAGATAAAGGAGTTCAAGAAAAAATCAGATTTTTGAGTTGCAGCTAGTTTTTCTGACCGAGTAAATGTTATGGGCCATCTTGCGTCGGCCAACACAGCATTACAAGTGCTTTTTGTAAACCAAAATGATGTTCAAATTAATGGGCTTGGGCCACTTAACCGACAGGGGAATAAGTGAACAAACACATCAACCCAATTCCAAAAGGGACTTGGGGCTTCAAGCCCATTAGCAAAAAAAATTAAGCTTGTAGAAACACTCCAATAATTTGGCCCCTACAAGTTCCTAGAGGGGAAACAATTCTTAAAGTTCTTTTACATGTGTGGAAAAATTCCTAAAATTTCAACTTATCAATCAATTTTTTTGTCGCATGTAAAACATCAAATGGCAGCTATGCCCCCATCTCATCTCTTTCTTGGACCTTCCAAGTAGCAATATACATTTGAAATAGATTTATTGTTATCTATGTAAAAATATATGTAGTTCGGACACCTGCTAGGCACAAAATCCTGTGTCCCCAACTGGTTACAGTGCCCAAATTATATAAAAACATTGAGTGATATATATATATTTTTAACATCTTCAAACAACAAACATGAGTAACATTTTGTGTGCAAAAATGGTTGTGAATCACACTAAAGCTAATATGACCTTACTTCGTTAAAAGTTCGTTTGAGATTACCTCGTTATCTAAATGAAGAAAGCCAGATTGCACGTTCTGAAGTACGTGATAAGTTTATTTTATTTGCCTTTCCGATAACGTCTTTCTTTTTTTCCCGTTTTTTTACCGACATTCTATAAATGTCAAGTGATAATATTTCCCGTCAAGGGTGCCATTTTCTTGATTTCGGTAATGGAGAAGAATTTTGAAAAGACCACAAAAGAAAATCTTTTTTTTTTCCCTTTCGTAGGACAAAAAACTTTTTTTCCAAAAAAACGTTTCTTTAGACTAATAATTAAAGAAGCTAAAACCAAAGAAAAGAAATTTATTGGCAGGTCCTATTATTAGGAATTTTGGCCCACCGGGTCCTGGGCTAAAATTTATTGTTGGAGAGGTCCTGGGGCACAAATATGGTTGGGGATTTTACTTTTTTGCCCATCCTCCTCGTCGTTACTCTTTGTTTTTACTAACCGTTTAGGCACTTTCATAGGATTCCCTAGGATTTTAAGCCCTTTTATAGGGTACCCTACAGTTTACGGTACCCTACAGTTTAGGGTACCCTAAATTTAGAATGTACATTTTAGAATTTAGACCGTACATTTTAGAATTTAGACTGTATATTTAGAATTTAGGGTACCCTACAATTTAGGGTACCCTAAATTTAGAATGTACATTTTAGAATTTAGACCGTACATTTTAGAATTTAGACTGTATATTTAGAATTTAGGGTACCCTACAGTTTAGGGTACCCTAAATTTAGAATGTACATTTTAGAATTTAGACTGTATATTTAGAATTTAGGGTACCCTACAGTTTAGGGTACCCTAAATTTAGAATGTACATTTTAGAATTTAGACTGTACATTTTAGAATTTAGACCGTATATTTAGAATTTAGAATGTACATTTTAACACTCAAAATGTACATTCTAATTTTCAAAATGTACATTCTAATTTTCAAAATGTACATTCTAATTTTCAGAATGGGGTAATTTCTGAAAAAAAAGTGTAAAACTTATGTCCAGGACCTAGTGAACTATGCGCATTATTTGTTCCGGACCTTACAAGCTATAAGACTTGTTTATAGGACCCGCCCACAAAAAGCCCACCAAAGAACCCGGGGCTCTACTGTCCTTGAGAGAGGGCAGACCCTGCCAACTTTAAATCTGAGTCGTCCGTCTCTACAGTCAACGGTTCAAATTCACATATGCATTATTACCAATCAAAGTGCAATATTACCGGTAATAATGCATCTGCGAATCTAAATCGTTGATTGCAGAGATGGACGACTCAGATAGATTGACAAGAACAGCAGAGCCGCCGGGCTCCAAACGAAACAAGCCAATTTCAACTTATTAGAAGGATGATGGGCAATTTTGATCATTGTGCAGTGCCCTATATCTGAAGCAGGGGAAATTGGAGTAGGTGGCCGAATTGGTCAAGGAGGAGAAAGAAAGTTTGTGAAGAGCATATCGCTATCAAACATCTAATTAGAACAAATAACGTCATCTACCACCAACCCCTGATGGAAAATTTTATAAAGTCGAAACCAAGGAATCATTGGAGTTTTGGACCATCATAATCCATGCAAGGACTTATAGTCCTTGAATTGAATTGAGTTAGTGCAGTCTTTTCACTTCACTATTTCTTTCTTTTTTTCTTTTTTCATCAACGGATGCTTAGACCAATTTGCGTACACCTCAATTAATTCTAGGAACTCTGATGTTAATGATCAAGTAAATCTCGAATAGTTACAAAAAGAATTTTGGTGGTCTCTCTGACCCCTTTATACAATGATACACTTCCAGTTTGATTAAACCCTTTATGGCTCGATTGGATGCAAGATTAGTTTTGAGTGGATAAAATTGTAAGAGAGATAAAATAGTATTGGGTATTATTTATGGATAGTGCACCTACATTGATGCGAGTCATGTGACATTTACCTACATTGATGTGAGTCATGTGACATTTACAGAGTGTGGATTAAATAGTACTTGGTTTTAGAAGATTTTGGTAATAAGGGAGGATATAATATTACTTGGGTTTTGTAGTTGAAATGGGGGATAACGATAAATAAGAGGGTTTGAGGTGGATTGGCCCGGATTAGAGAGGAGTTATTCATCCGGAGGGCTAGGCCGAATTAAATGGGAGGGGGGGATTAAATGTTCAAGTATACAAATGGACTCCCAAACCAAGCCATCGGAGTGGACCTACGATTAAATAGTTTGGGATTCCTTATACGACAGCACAATCTGGCATCCAATCAGGCCCCGTTTCTTAGCGGAAAAAGGGAGGGTGTGGGAGAGGGAAGGGATAGGGAGAAGGAATTCGATAATTGGAAGGTAGGTCACACCACCTCAGATAGTAGGATTGGTCCCCCAAAAATTAATGTGCGCATAAGTTGTCCGGAACATTATGAGTTATCCAAAGAAAATACATTCCTACCTATTTTATATTAGAAGTTGAGGTAGATCAAAACGCATAACCTAACTCATTATAGTGCTCCAATTAAAGGGCCAAAGTGCATTGGAGATGGCATTGCATGGTGGTGTTATAATTATCCTGGAAGCAAAGTTTGCTTTAAGGGCTGTTTTCATAAAAGGATGTCTATATTCTACTCTACTTCAAAGGGGGCCATAGGCCAACTCATGATTTTTTGGACAGGGGCATAGGTCCCTTTTGGTTTACGGTCATAGTTAATTTGGTGCCAAAAGTTGATTTTTTTTCCCAAAAATTCGTATGCTTTTCCCTGAATTTGTAAATGTTATCGCGATGCGATCATATTATAAAGTTAGAATGACTTTTCTTATTTAATTTGAACTAAGGAGGGGTCTTGTTTAAATTGTTGTGAACTTGGTACGAGTACTTATAAAATGATCAAAGTGTTCAAAAAGTATAGAACACATTTGCTTTGTTATTATTTTATGATAATTTCAATTATTTTGGATGAAGTTTATCTACATTTCAAGCAATATTTGGAAGGTGGAAATCTTAAAAGCTAACAAAAATGTGATTTCGGATCTCTCTCATTCTTACAAAAGTGATCCTGATGACTTGTTTAACACAAAATTAAATATATAAGCGGAGTATCATTTATAAAAAATAAAAATAAAATTAGAGCGGAGTATGAATCCGATACCCCTTGGACTAGACACTTAATCCATGACAACAATGATGACATTTCATAAAATTCTTCAAAGTTCAAATTAATGATTCGTAGTTAAGATTTCTCTGATAGTGCATAGTTGCATACATTTTTATTGGGATCATCTCAGAGGTTAAAATTTGGACATCCGAATATAGCCTAAGAGAAACATTAAGGGCTTGTTTGGTGGGGTATAAGATTTTGGGTGAATATGGTATAGTGGTGGATTAGTTAAGAACAGGGATTAACTTATACTTTCTAAATGAGAGTGGAAGACAATGTAGCTACTGATTACATTTTTGGGTTCATATAGAATAATCACTCCAACAAAAAAGGTTTGAGGAGTTTGTGTGGTCATTTGATATTGTTATCGACTCGAGGGCCTAAATAAATTCGGGGCAAAAACTCTTATGGTATAGTCTTATGGGCCCGATTGGATGTGGGATAAGTTTTGAGTGGATTAATATGGAGGGGAGATAACATAGTAGAGGGTATTATTATGGACGGTTGGCCCACATTGATGTGATTTTTATGGAGGGTGGACAAAAAAGTACTTGGTTTGGATTAGGGTTGTAAACGAGCTGAACCCTACTAGGTTCAGGATCAGTTCAGTAAGGTATTGATTGGGCTCAAGTTCGATTCAAGCCTAAATGATTGAGCTCGAGTTCGGCTCGTTAAAAAATTTCAAAGCTCGGGTTTGGCTCGTCAAGGCTCGTTAAACTCAAAAGAGTCGAACCGAGCCGAATTTAAGGTCAAATTCAGGCTCAAAATTAGGCTTGAACTAGGAGAATACAAAACAAAGAAGAAAACACTAAGAGCATGAAAAGATTGGAAGATCTCATGAGGATTGATCGTGTATAATTTGGGGGATCAAATTATTACATATACCCCTAAACTATGTCATATTTGTAAGTATACTCAAAGGAATTATTAATTATATATTTCAACTCTAGGTTCGCGAGCCTAGCCGAGCCGAATACAACAAAGCTCATGTTTAGCTCGTTTATGTAATGAGCCTAAAATTGAGGTTTAAGTTCGGTTCGTTTACTACATAAACCGAATTTGAACGAGTCTCTACCAAACCGAGCTCCGAATAGTTCACGAACGGCTCAGTTCATTTACAACCCTAATTTGATAAGGGATAAATTTGATGGATAAGGTTGTTTTTGTAATTGCGGGGGGGGGGGGGGGGGGGGGTGGATTTTATCCCACCGGGCCGCCCTTCGGCCGGATTAAATCGGAAGGGGGGGAAACCTTATCCGATGCACTTTGTGTACCCAAATCAAGCCAAATCCATCCAATCAAGCCCTTATCCGGGTGCCTTATACCCCATTTAATCAACCCCTATACGAATGAATATATAACACTTACGAGGAAATATAGAACACGAGACCTTAAAAATAAGCAAATCCCTATGCATCAGATGTAGACCATTAGACAAACCCCTGTGGAGTTATGTTCTTATAGATAGGAGTGGACTTGGACATGCTATTGTGGCATTGGCTTTGAGCTCATATATATAAACTTATTAAAAGAGTTCCTTAAAAAAATTGAGAAAAAGAAGTCAGGCAAGGAATGAACTTTTGTAGATGAGGGGCCGGGGCAAAAGGAATTAATTGGCTCATAGGGCACATGAGCAATGATGGGAATTAAAGGCCCGTATCTCCTACAGGTAGGCAGCCTTTATGCCCTGGCAAAGGGCCTAATTTGCTAAAGCTAGTAGTCCAACTCAACTCATGGAAAATGAGATGCACTACTCCATCTACTACTACCCCATGTTGTGATTTGGGCGACACCACTATCTTCATCTCTTTTTCTTTTACTAGTATTACGGAATTGGGGTGTAAAATCAGGAGTGTCCGGACCAGCTTATATTCATTTCAATTAATTCTCTCCTCAATCCAATTAGGGACCGGCTATCCATTGAAGGACTAAAAAATTCACTTGAAATTTATTTTTTGCAGCCTAACGTCAAGATTCGAATATTGGTTAATTGTGTGAGGAACAAACTCACCGATCAAAATTAACTCGTGATATTTGGGGATTGGTGTTTTCATCTGCAAAAGCAAATGTTACTACTATTTACGTCACAGCTCATACTCTCGCGCTTACCCAATAAAGAAAGATTTTATAAAGCTTTTGGTAGATTCTTTAAATTTGGGAAAGTATGGGAACCTGGTAATTTGGATGCAAACAATCTGAGCTACTTGTGCGCGAGTTATTTATAGCTTGGCTTGCTCGACTCGTTTTGTAATATTCAAGCCAAACTCGGACTTGAGTTTTAGGCTTATTTAGTAAACGATCTGAACTCATCACCCTTAAAAAGGCTGGTTAGAAACGATCTGAGCTCGACTACTATAAAGCTAAAAAGAGTACTTTCGAAAAGAATTGATGTTTTGCTTTAGTATTACTATAACTTTGTATCTTCATTCTGAATGCGTGATTGAAAAGTGCAAACGTACGGCGTCTAGCTTCTTTTAGGTGGTTTCTGATAGATAATGAGCTCCGAAGTAAATATGTACTACAAGAATTATCAAGAGAACATAAGGTTGCATTCATTTTTCAATCATAGTGTAATCAAATTGAGCTCGAATTTTAAACTCACTTAGTACAAAAAATCGAGCTTAACACTCTAAGCTTGGCTCATTTATAGAAACTCGTTCGGTAAATAAACATGGCTCAACTCCTTAAGGACTAAACTCATTTATAGCTGAGCCGAGCTCGAGTTTTCAGCTCGTTTAGTAAACGACCGAGCTTGAACGCAACAAAGCTCAGCTTAATTGCAGCCCAACCTCACCTGTTAACCACATATGTTTGCAAAAACGCTAATCCGTAAAGGTGATTGTTTCCAAAATAATTTTTAAAACAAACAAACAAAAACACATTTGAGACACACGTACATTGATCTTGTAACAAAAAAAGTGACACCACAGTGTAATTCGCAACTCAATTAATTTCTGAAGATATATTCCACCATGCACTAGCAAGGTTTTAGAGATCTCAGGCCTTTTTGTCAACGCTTTTTGTTACATCGCAAACATTGGAAACAAGAAAATCAATTTCATTTCTCCCTCTCATTTCCTTTCTCCTCAGAATCAAAATCATCTTGATATGAGTATTGCATCATATCCGATTTTGATGATCCACGTTGTTTATTTTATAGATCTCGATATATGAATTACTAATGCAAAAATTGAGGATAACCAAACATCGACGACCGATTCATCATATTACATTTACATCACGCTTTGTTTTCTTAATTTTTATTGTCATTTTTCTAGGAACAAATCTGATTCGACCAAACTTTTGTCTGACATCTCTTTAGCTTATCTTTTACATGAATAAATTACTAAAATATACAATCTGGATCATCAAATGAAATTACAAAGTGCCTAATCGTTCTCAAATTTGTACGATTATCATATGAGAGTTGAACGAGGAAATCACATTAAAGGATCCTATATCCTTTAGGCAATCCCAACAAAATATGTTATTTATTTATTTATTTATTTATTTTTAAATTATAAATTTGCAAGGATAAGGGGTCTATGTAGTGTGCTAATGCACTGTATAGAGTGTCTTAATATGCTCAATTGGAATCTCATAATCATAATCTAACCCGTTCAGTTTGCAGAGTTCACTTAACACCATGATTCTACTAAAACTCTGAAATTAATTAATCTCCACAAAATCAAAGATGTGTCATACAGTATATCTTTTATAGTTATTTTGACCACCCATTTTTTCGTTGTAAATGACATCTTATCCGTTGAACGCTTTTTTATTATTATATGTATTATCTATTCAACAAAATCTATGAATGGAAGGGTTCATCGCGATGAGATGATCTTGATAAAGCACACCGAAACACACTACGCCCCATAGTAAATTAGCGCACTATGAGGACCCTTGTCGGTTCCATACAATAATTTATTCGTTATTTTAGTTTTTAGAAAGACCAATTAATAAATCTAAGAAAATGTTAAAATGACGCCTCGGCCTTGTTCGTTTTGGTTTTTAAGAACCAGTTTTCTCAATTATTATTTAATTATTATCCCTATTTTTAAATATTATTTTTATTTTTCTCTCTATCTCTCTCCAATCATCAATACCTATTTTTTTAATTATTATCCTTATTTCTCCCTCTAATCATTACAAAAACCAAAACTCAAAACCCAAACCAAACACAACCCTTGTATCCCTACAAAACTTTAGCACAAAAAAATTAAGAAAAAGAAAGGTGATAGAATATAGTACTAATGAAGAGAACCTTAATCCACATGATGTGTCATCATTACTAATTACATTGATGGTTGACCCGTTTATGACAGATTAGCAACACAAATCGCAATTTGTAAGTTCTATAATCAAGATTAGTGATTATTTATTTCAGTGGGGCCCAATTCTAGAAGTTGTAATTGGTGAACTACTACAACGACAAAATGTTTCAAAGACTTTCGGCCCTCCAATTCACCACCTAGACTCTTAAGCACTAAGTAAAAATTACCAAACCGAGCCTAATATCCCAATCAATTGGGGTTGTTTACATAAATCATATTTTTCCATTGAGTTCTGTCTAGGGAGACCTCTTCACTTAGGTTGAGTAAGCCCAAGTTCTCGTATGACACTATGATGGCATCCATTCGAAACACCCGAAGACAGGCGCAACGCGTCGCTTAAGTGGAACACCCTAGCATTTGCATATTCATATTAGAATTCATGTCATAGAGATCAAACGGGTTTTCTACGTGTTGGGTGTCAGCTACCTAACACACAACCCTCCTCCTTTATCCGGGCTTGGGACCGACTGGAAATAATATAAGACTCTAAGTACACAGGCGGAGTTAAGCACTAAGTAAAAATTAAATAAACAAAAATGGCTTATTTGTAATCCAAAACAGAGAATATTGTTGGAGTACATAAATGAACGAGTGAATATACATAATAAAGAATATTATTATTTCTATAATATTGAATAGGTAATATAAAAAGCAAGGTTGGAGATATTCTTAACCCCTTATTACACGTAATTCGAAATTGTAAATTTTTACCCCTCTTTTACTACTACTATCTTATTGGAACCCATAGTAAAAAAGATTATCCGTTATCTCCTATGAAACATTCATTGAATAAGTGTTGCTAGTCGCTATATGAAACATTTGTTGGATAAGCCTCAACGCGGCAATGCCTTAACTCGGGGAAAACTCTTTTGTCGATTTTGTGCAAAACAAATAGTATTATAGTAGTACGAGATATGCTGTCATAGGTTTCTAGATAGATCGGGACTCCGAATGACGATGAAGACGACACCATTACAGAGATTTCAGGGGAATTTTTCTTGAGTAAAACTTGATCACCAAATACAAGAAAAACAATAATAATAATAATAATAATAATAATAATAAATCCTTAGATAATACTACTTAAGGTACAGTTCTTACCTATGACTTTCTTTATTATTCAAAGAATTTTCTAAAGTCTTGCCTTATCTGAATTTGACATAGTTAGGAGAACTACCGATGTGAAACCGGTTTTTAGAATTATGATTGAAAGCAAGTGGGGCTTTCTCAAATCCGCTTCTCGATATAGCCAATTCAAAAACCGGTTCCCAAAACCATTAACCAAACATAGATGTACAACACATCTCTTGCTGTCCAAAAGTGTTTTTCGACGGTTCGTAAATTATTGAAATAAACGGTTGAGATTTGTGTTGTACATTTCTATTGTACAACCCCGTTGTACCTATAGCATGATTCATTTTTCTATAAGTACATTGTAGCAGAGTTGGTTGTCGTTGGGGTGTGGTGGTGTTTTGTTTGTACTATAAATTTTCTTTTTTCTCCGATAAAAAATAAAAAGTTCATAGTTTTTCTGCTATTTTTAGTTCTGAGATGTTAAAAAGCTTACGTATGGAGCAAGGGGACTAGTAGGGGCTTCATGTCACCCCTACTACAATTTGAAAAGATCTAACAATTACATTGATAAATATAGTATCATCAAATTATATAGTCCCGCCCCTTCTCCATAAATATCAATAAAACTATGGGTACATCATTTGGTGTACACCAAATCCACACCATGTTGTGTTGAGTCCATTTTGGTATTCCACACAAATGATCGAAGCCACTCAATTTATTTAAAAATATTTTTGAAAGGATCCATATAAAAAATCAGCTCGATCGGATATCGATTGGGGCTTGATTAGTTCCGTGTTCAATTTTCTAACCAGGAATTTGAGCAAAGAATCGATCAAGCTCTTAGCAATATCCGACTGAGTTGATATTTTATAGGGATTAAAAACATATTTTGAATGAGTTAAGCAGCTCCAATCACTTGTGTGAAATCCCGAAATGAGTCTCACACAACGTGGTATGTATTTGGTGTTTACCAAATAGTGTACCCATAGCAAGGCTCCATAAATATAGCTAGCCACCCCAACGCAAAATCCTGACTCCATCCCTACTTATGTCCTATGTTGTTTGTATGTATCAGATTTTTTTATTTTTTTTTTGTGGTTCCAGCAAAAACATAAAATTTTGAAGGATCCAAACACCTCCTTAGCAACAAAGAGTAGGATAAAAGTACAAAATTTTCTTTTAATTCGTGCAATATCACGTCAAGCCATTTTTGTTCCGGGCTCAAAAAGCTAAAAAGTCAACTTATTCCAATTTTCAAGACAGGTCATTCTCTCACAATACATCACATAAAAAGCTCTGAAAAGCCAAAAAACCAAAATGTCCCCTTTGTGGCACACCCACGGAAGAAGATTTTCAGGTCCAATGATTTCTCACTTACTAGTGTAAAAACTATTATTGAACTGGGTCTATTCAATATTGCCAAGACAATTTAGGTTGTGTTTGGATACCTACTTTTCCATCTTGATTTTTTCCTTTTAGGTTGTGTCCTTTTGTTCTTGCCACGGCTGTTTGGGAGTATATATAGTAATGTTATTTTTGTACCTAGTCATCATCATTTATGAGACAACCTTATATTTTTTGGATAATTCAGAACCTTATATTCTTCCTTCTAGAAACATATGTTGTTGTCTCTCAATTAATCACCTAAGTTATTTGTACGTATATCCTACAAAATAACTCATAATCCAAGTGTTTGGCAGCCTGCTTTAACCAGTGAAGACCCATATAAATGTTTGTCTCCCATATTACTATCCCTCTGTCCCAATTTATTTGTCTCTTTTAGAAGTTCGTGTCACTTTTCAATTGATTATATCTCGTAATTTATATTATTTTACGTGATTTTGAAAATATTCTTTTATAGATTTAATTGAGATCTACTCCTATCAAACAAGATCCATATTAAATATAAAATTCATTACCGATTTAAAGTTATAACTAGTTTTTTTATCCGGTTAGAATAGAACGAGGGACCAAAATTTGGGGGCGGAGGGAGTATTTAAAAATATACCAGCAAAATATATAGTGGACAGTTTAGAAGGTCAACAAATGCAGGTCTCCCTTTGGCTTTACTCTCCCAAATTGCTTGTCTTTTCTGGGTTTCTGTTCATTTTGCACGCAAAATTTAATGTGTTATCATTTATTTTTTTTCAAAATTTTTTACACCAATTTAAATATCTCATTGAGTAGAAAAAATTGGTGAATTTTTTTTAAAAAAATAATTCTCATAAACACATAATTTTTTACGTGTAAAATGTACGCTTTATCAAACGGGACAAGTAATATTCGATGGAGGGAGTAGTGGCATGGAGAGGTCAAAAAACCATTTTCTTTGACAAGAGAATAGCAAAATCCAAGAAGAAGACAGAAGAAACCAAAATGGCCACAGTTTCTGACAAGTGTTGACAAACCAAAAATTTCCACCCGTCAAAGTAAAATCCAAAATTCCCATGGTTTCCAAAGGGGCATGAGTGAAGGACATTCTTGTAAATTCATTTTAACTGTAACTTTCCCTTCTTTGCCCAATAAACCATGATTAAACTGACTCTCCCGAGGTTTGGAGAAATTAAAAGTAACCCCGTAACTTTTGACTAATTACTCTAATATCTACGGAGAATTCAACTCTTTTATGGTTATCATTAGTTTATGGAAAATTAAACTGAGTCTCCCGAGGTTTAGAGAGATTACAAGTAACCCCGTAACTTTTGACTAATTACGCTAATTTCTCTTGAGATGAATTCTCATTATACTAACCCTATAAAAGAGATTTTCGATGAAGTTCAAGGGCAGAGCATAGTAGAGGCTGAGTTGGGCTATAGCCTAGCGCAACCTCACAAAAATTCAATATATATATTAAAATTTTAGAACAATACTCATTTTAGCCCACCCCATTTATATGAAAACAAGTCCTCTGCCTCTTCTGGGAAGAAACAAACCACGAAGAAATTAGCAGAAAGCTCTTAGATCTAGAATGATTTTCGGATGTTACAGATCGTTAATGGAAGCCATGCCTCATCTTCCTTTTGTAAGTGAAGACCTATGTATACATGATAGAAACAGAGAGAGTGAGTTTTTGCCTCATTTTGCCTATGTATACAGGTTGAGGAGTAGTTGGCATCCACTTTATTCCTTTTCGTGCCATGTTAATTCAAATAAATTGAAAAATAAGTGGATTAGCACAACTTTTCAACATATTGTGATTCTCACTACTATATTTTGGTATATGGAAAAACATGACATCATGTATATAAATGTATTGTTGTTAGTATAGGTATTGCATTTTTAAGGTCCATAGGTTGGTTTTTACATTTGAGAAAACAATATATATGCACATAAATATAGATATTTGTACGTATAATATAGGTATTTATGTTAGCTAAATTGATCTTCGTAACAAAATGGGTGACGTTTCTTGCGGATTCTTGATCATCTTCATTGAAAATTTGAAATAGAACTTGTTATACATATTTAGTACTCCCTCCGTTCCATAATATTGGTCCCCTACGAAACTACGTGCAATTTTCAAACTAAAAAATAACGCATCTATAAAATAATTTTTGGATTTTTTTCCGCACCGTTTAAAAGTTCACAATGAGATCTATCAAACAAGATCCATATTGATGAACAAATTATGTTCATAAGTACATTATTTTTTAGTTTGAAAATTGCACGTAGTTTCGTAAGGGACCAATGGAATGAAACGGAGGGAGTACTAATTTTGGGTTAGCACAGGGTAAAATAATGTTCTAGCTCCGCCCTAGGTGAGGTTACTCTCACAACACTGGTGTTTCGAGAGCTTTTATATAATATGAACTTGATTTGATCTTTGAAAATAATTCGAAGCTTAGGATTGATTTACATCTCCCTTCTTATTGTATTCCTGCAACTTCTCTCTCTTCAGTTCCTCCTACTATTTTTTACAACCATTCCCCCCTTCACCAATGCCACTCATAACTGTAATAGTTTGCTCCACCACCGATGAGAACCATCACTCACGTAAATTAATGGCATGTTCTCTCAACAAGCTCTTTGCAATATCATTCTTAAGTTTTTCAATTAAATTGCATAAAATTTGATAGAAAATCTATAACCACAAACCCTAATCTCAAAAATCTAGTAAAAGATTGAGAACATGAATTTTTACCTAATTCGGATTCAACTCTATTAGCTTTAACAAAATGACTTTTTTTTTCCCTTTTATTAGAAAATGATTCGAATATTCTTGATTTTATGTTGGGGCAATGAAGGTGTATATAGCTTATCGATAGTAGATGTATGCTTTAATAGTTGCTTGCAGTAATGAAAAACTAAAACCTAAGAAAATGATAGCTAAAAATTAAATAATACAATCTGTTTTCAACAAAATTGATTTTAGTCCTTTTTTATTAGGACGTTATTTTCACACCACCAAATTTATATCACATACCCTATTTTATCTTTTAGTGAAATTTTTATGTATAAAAGTTACAAAACTTAAAAAAGAAAAGAAAAGAATTAATATCAATTTAAGGGTGTGAAAATCAATTACTTTTTTATTTAATAAAAATTTGATTTACTCCAAAAGCACACTTTTTATTCCAAATGGGTGTACAACCTGTAATTTGTCCAACCTTGAGGGGACTCCAGTCTAATACACTCTTTATATCCTCTAGCTTAAAAGTACTCCCAACTTTTGCTTAAAAATACTCAAAACTTTTTTCATAGAGAAAAGAAACACTTCCCTCTAACTTTTTTTTTTTTATCTTACTTTTCTCTCAACTGACCCCCCCGCGTTTTCTCCCACTCCACCCCCTGTCATGCCAATCAACAACTCTCCTCTCTCTTCCCCCTCCACCACCACCACCGCTCACGGCGGAGTGACAACTCACTGAGTCATCATGGGAAATTGTAACGCCTGCATAAGACCCGACCAAAAAAAGACCCAAAAGAACAGCAACAAGAAGAAGACCCGAGAGCACAGACCCAACCCGTACTCGGACTCCCCCGCCCCGATCCGGGTCCTGAAAGACTTCATCCCGCTCGGCCACCACCGCACCCGCATCACCGACAAGTACATCCTCGGCCGCGAACTGGGTCGGGGCGAATTCGGCATCACCTACCTCTGCACCGATCGAGAGACCCGCGAAACCCTAGCCTGCAAATCCATATCCAAGAAGAAGCTCCGTACGGCTGTAGACATAGAGGATGTCAGACGAGAGGTCCAGATCATGTCGAACATACCCGACCACCCGAATATAGTGAGGTTGAAGGCGAGTTATGAGGATAATGAAGCAGTGCATTTGGTGATGGAGTTGTGTGAAGGTGGGGAGCTTTTTGACAGGATAGTGGCGAGAGGGCATTACAGTGAACGGGCGGCGGCGGCGGTGGTGAGGACGGTGGCGGAGGTGGTTAGGATGTGTCATGAGAATGGAGTTATGCATAGGGATTTGAAGCCGGAGAATTTCTTGTTTGCGAATAAGAAGGAGAATTCGCCGTTGAAGGCGATTGATTTTGGGCTCTCGGTGTTCTTCAAGCCTGGTAAATAAAGTGGTTGATTTAGAGTTTTTTGGTGTGGGTTTTTTCGTTGGTGTGTTGAATTTATGTTTTTTTTGTGTACGTTTTCGGGATTTGGATTTTTGTGGTGGTTTTTTTGGGCTTTACTGGGTTTGTTTTATTTTTTGCTGAATTTACGGGCGAAAATTGGTTAATAGTCGAGCTTAAATTTTCAATTTTTGTTTCTATTTTGGTCACATGTCAAGACTGGTCATGGGATTTTGAGAATTTTACCGAGTTTTGTGTGTGTGTGTTCTTCAAGTGTGGTAATAGTGGTTGATTTATGGTTTTTGTTCTGGGGTTTTTAATTCGTCTCTAGATTTTTGGGTTTTGGTGTATGTATTTTGGATTTTGATTGTTGTTTGGGGAATGGGGTTTTTTTTTTTTTTTTTTTTTTTTTATCTTTTCTGAATTTTCGGGGGAATAGTGGTAAATAGTCGGGCATAATTTTTCAGATTTTGAAATTTTTGTTTTCATTTTGGTTAAAAATCAAGACTGGCCATACGTTTTGGGGGTTTTTACTGGGTTTTGACTTTTTAATGAGTTCTGGGGGAAAAATTGGCCGAGATTTTCCAAGTTTTTCTTATATCGAATTGCTTCTTTTTTTTTTTTTTTTTTTTGACCTATCCACTGGGTTCTTAAAATTTGGAACCTATTGAAATGGTTTTCGAAGGGCTGCTTAAGGGTTTCAGATTTCATTATGTGATTGTGGCAAGTGGTAACTATAGTGAGAGGATTGCTGCCAGGTTGCAAGGGCGGTGGCGAGGATCTGTTATGTTAATGAGTTTATGCATAGGGAATGAAGTCTGAGAATTTCATGTCTGCGAATAAGAATGAGAATCCATGGGTTGGAATCACCTTGGAGGTTTCGATTGGGTTTTTGACTCAAGGAAAAAAATTGTTGATTGTCTAGCTTAGATGGGCTTGGGTTTCTGAACTTATCACAATCGTCTGTTGAGATATTCAATTGTTTTGAGCTTCTTGCTCCTTTTTTCCTTCCGTAAAAGTTAGCTGAATTTGCAGCGACAAATTGGTTAATTCTCCAGCTAACTTGTTTGAATATTGGGTCTTTTCGTACTTCTCAGGGAACCGTTCTTGGGTTTTGGTGGATTTGTTCAGCTGTGTACTCAAATTCTGAAATTTTCAATCTGGGGATTTGAAATTGGGGGCTTCGATTGGTTTTTTTCTTTTTTATTTCACTGTTTGATTAAGTTTTGTAGTGTGGTATTTTCCCCAGATATTCTGAGATTATTAATTGGTTGAAGTTCACTTTTCAGTTTGCATTTTTGGTTTCTTACAATTTTGTGTTTGGACAGTCATTGATGACTTTATATAACCCACATTCCCGTTTTATTCAGGGGAGAGGTTTTCAGAGATTGTGGGTAGTCCGTATTATATGGCACCCGAGGTTTTGAAGAGGAATTATGGACCAGAGGTTGATATATGGAGTGCCGGTGTGATTCTTTACATTTTGTTATGTGGGGTTCCTCCATTTTGGGCAGGTATGGCTTTTCTTCATGTCATGGAGTGCGAGTTTATAGAAACATGATTTAGTTTATTCATCTGATTTTCGATTGCCCATTGTTGAGTTGATGAGGTTTCTGTTGTTTTCTTATTGCAGAAACTGAACAGGGTGTTGCTCTCGCAATTCTGCGGGGGGTGATTGATTTCAAGAGGGAACCATGGCCTCAGATTTCTGATAGTGCCAAGAGCCTTGTTCGACAGATGTTAGAGCCTAATCCCAAAAAACGTTTGACTGCCCAACAGGTTCTTGGTAAGTCTTTATTCCTTTTATTCCATGTTTTCATTTAGTGTTCTAGTTAGCAGAATTTTCTATTTGGGTGTAGTGAGATAGCTTTGCTGCCTCCTTTAACTTCGTCCTTTTATAGTGGATAATGCATTGTGGGAGGAAGTGTGTTGCAACATTCTCTTCTCCTGTTATATAGTATTTGCTTGTGTTTTTTTAGGAATTGTGTGTTGAGGAAGGAGATGATGCACCAGCGTGTCACCAACTTGGCATTTTGATTAGTCTTTATTGATGGATGAACATGCAAACTAGGTTAATTGTTCTATTGGAGGTGTACAACTTTGTGAACGATGTTTTCTCTCGCACAACTTGTTCTGAAACCTGTGTGTACAGAATTTTTCAATGAATCTTGTCCACGGCTATGCTTACACCATTCGAATAAGTCGACACTCAATGGTCCAGAACTACCTCCAATTCCCCTTCCTCTATAGGAGTTGGTTATGTCATTATGGAAATTTAGGCCACTATTGTTTAGATACTGCATGAAATTGATGTCTTCCATTAATTACGTTGGAAAAAGTACAAATGATACAGACAAAGCATAATCTGAGGATGCTTCAATGTAAATCCGTGAACACTAGTCCCTCTTGAAGAAATGTTGGTTGAAATAGGTTGTTCTATTTCAGATTACGTTGCCTCAACTATTAGGGGTTTGATAGAGACCAATTTTTGTGCAGTTCTAAACAGACATATACACTTAGAAACTTGTGGTTAGTTCATGTGGGGTAATGTGGAGGCCAAACTCAAACTCTATGATGCTATTAAATGTTTGGAAAAGTTGTTATTTTGGCTTATGCAACCTGCATCTGTACTATATTGTTCGAACTTATGCTTGCATCGAACTTTTTGTCCTTGATGGTTAGTGCCTTGCCTTTAGATGTATAAGAAGACATTGTATATTATTTGTTTCATTATCTATTTGCCAGGAGATTCAATAATATCTAAAGCATGACTTGTATCTTTCAAGGAAGTTGTATGAAAATTTGCTTTCTCTTCTTGCCAGAACACCCCTGGATACAAAATGCAAAAAAAGCTTCAAATGTCCCATTAGGAGATATTGTGAGAACAAGGCTCAAGCAGTTCTCCGTGATGAACAGATTCAAAAAGAAAGCTTTGAGAGTAAGCATCTGATATGAGTTTAGCATGGTTTTTTTGTTTCTACTTTTGTGATAAGAATGCTGTTCGTTCGAACCCTAAGAAGTACGTGTCCAGAAGTAACAGGAAAGTGCGGACATGTAGTTTTTGGAAAATCAAGGCACAAACATGCTGATTACACAATAAATATGGTGACCACTTTTACTGTAGACGCATACTATAGAAGCATAATAAAAAAACAGAACCTTCAGTTCCTGGAAACTAGGAATAAAAGAATGTTACATTCAAGTTATAGAGATATAGAAACGAGAGTCACAAAATAAGTATTCAAGAACCAAGCACCTATGGGCTCTAGTGATTTTGACCAGCCCAAGCCTTTTGTTATTATCTTATGGCATTCAAACGTGTCCCCATCTTGCCCAACTATAGTACAGTAAAATTTGAACACAGAAATTAGGGTAGCATGTCCGACCATGTCCATGTTCGACACATGTCAGATGCGCAAGGCCAAAGTCCACACATTGAGAGTCCATATTTATTGATTCATGAGGGCCCATGAAGGGACTTATATAGCATTCAACAGACAAATGATCTCGCCCTTCTTTGAAATTAAAGTTTAGGTGATGGTCAGCTCGTATAGACTTTCAGAAGTGTTAACATATCCGAAGACCATTTGCACAAATGATGCGAGTTTATTTGGTCAAATGCTGCAGGTAATTGCAGAGCACTTATCGGTTGAAGAAGTTGAGGTAATCAGAGATATGTTCACATTGATGGACTCTGACAATGATGGAAAAGTAACATACGAGGAACTGCGGGCAGGTCTTCATAAAGTCGGTTCACAATTGGCTGAACCAGAGATAAAGTTGCTGATGGATGTGGTAAATCTCTCTCGAACTAACTTCACTTCCTGTATTGTCATGTTTTATTTTGCTAAATTTGAAATCACTCCTGCTCCATGCCTACTGAATGACTTGTATCGATTTTGGAGTACATGAAACATGTACCGGAAGTCTAGAACTGAGTGGTGAACATATCTATCTAGTATTTTTTGAGGCTATGTTTGGATGCCTGCAAACTTGAGTGAGAATGATAATTAATTTTTAGGAATCAAAACCCAGTAATCTCTCATCCATATGCTTGGACTAATCCCGGAATCTTATCCCGTTATCCGTTGAACAATTTTCTTTATGAAATTTACTTCATGGATAGAGCCAGGAATATAAAAATGCCATCAGGAGGTAGGAATCAGATTATTACCAAGTTTGCTAACGTGATTCCAATTAGATAGTTCATCAGTCCGCTCTGAAATTAGGAATATGGAGATCCAGAAGCCCATACCTGTGCCCCCTCAAGTTTCTCGCTGTCGAAAATGAGCCTTGGTGTTACACGACTAATGAAATGTTGATGTCTGAATGTCTAGGCTGATGTTGATGGGAATGGAGTGCTGGATTATGGAGAGTTTGTGGCAGTAACCATCCATCTACAGAGGATGGAGGATGACGCACATTTCCGCAGAGCATTTATGTTTTTCGATAAAGATGGAAGTGGTTATATTGAACTCGATGAGTTACAAGAAGCATTGGCAGATGAATCAGGAGTGACTGATGCTGATGTAGTAAACGAGATCATGCGAGAGGTTGATGCAGACAAGGTATGACATTTGACCCTTACAGTTTTTTTCTTCCTGTCAAAAGCAAAATCTCATTCGTTCCTCTTATTGCCGTTCACAATTATTGTAAACGATACAACCTTCAGATCATTGTGGGAACTCTCTAAACATTGAGGATTGCAAAAACATTGAGTTAAATTTCAAAATGGTTTCAAATATTGGCAATAACCGGATTTGTGCATCATTTCATGTTTGATGTGTCTTCGGAATCAGTAAAGAAAATACCAAAATGGAAATACCAAAAAGATATTTTTTTATTTAACGTAACAAAAAGGTTAATTTGTCCAAAATCTCAGCTGAAAAAAGAGTGTCATGTAAAAATGATGGTTGTATATGATATAATATTGTTGTATGGAAATTTGATTCTGCAAATAGAAACCAAAAATGCTTTGAAACTGCAAGTCACCCTTCCCCTTTTTTTCAGTCTATAATCGGTTGGATTTTTTTTCCAGGATGGGCAAATCAGTTATGACGAATTTGTTGTGATGATGAAAGCTGGAACTGATTGGAGAAAGGCGTCTCGGCAGTATTCAAGGGAGAGATTCAAGAGCTTGAGCCTGAATCTGATGAAAGATGGTTCATTACAGCTTGCCGATGGGATAACTGGTCAAACTGTCGTGGTTTGAGCTTACGGTTTATACCTCTGAAAAATACCTATAAACTGTTGCTCTCATCGTCGATACACCCTATACATGGAAAGTTCAGTCACGGCTGGCAGGTTCACACACTCGACATTCCGAAGATTCTTTTGATTTCGTCTGGTGGGATTTGTTTCTTATTTTTTGAGAGTACCAAGTGTGGCCATGGGTTGGAGAATCCCGTCCCGTTGGAAGGAATTGTGCAGGCAAATGTTGCAGTTTTCAAATTTGTGTCATCTTGTAAATTGGTTTTGTATTTGTGTTTGATGAATAGAAAGGGCATTGTGCTTTCCTAAATTTGTGCGAGAGACTGAAAATTTGAGTTTTCCTTTTTCTCTGGTTTTTCTTGTCCATTTCTTGATTTCTTGAAGTAGGGAAATGCTATTACCTTTTTTTTTTTTTGAACAGGAAAAATGCTATTACTACAAGCCAATTTTTCTTAGTTCTTTATCGTCTGCGAGTTTTCTGTGTTGAAAATTGGCTCGATCAAATGTTTCTGTGTTGAAAATTGGCTCGATCAAATGTCGGCAAGTGATTGATCAATTTGTCTAATTTTCTTCCCCAAGAATACCGGATAGCGAATTCTGAACCAAATTGGATGAATTGATAATAACTTATAAATGTCTCGAATCATTTGCGTGGAATCCAATGTACAGGCAGGATTATTGCAGCAAATGAGGCATTGAAAAAGTTAATGGCAGTACATATGGCATTTTTTTTACTTATCGAAGTAGTATACATGGCTTTTTTTTTTTTTTTTTTTAACTGCCAGTATACATGGCCTGATGCAGAAATTCTGACTTTCTTTTTTTCTTATTTATTTATAGAAGTTTGACATTGTTTGAGGCAAAGAGCCAAAGATGTTAATTGTCGAAGATCTGAGAAGGGTCACCAAGAGTCGAGGACACCCTAATGTATAATCAAGGTGGAGTTTGGATTAATTTTTAATTTTTATTGTGACTTATTTTCGTTGCTTGTAAACCATTTTTGTTCAGCTTTTGATCAGTTTCTTTAGCTTTTGGAATTCGTCGCTATAAGGAATGCGGGGACTTTGCTGTCCAGAAGAATTTTATTTTAAAGCCGGACCATTAATTACTGAGATGAACGGTTCTAAATACAGTTGACCGGACCTGTCGACCATGGAGACAACAGAGCTCCCGGGACTCGATAAGAAAGAAAGAGACTATATTATGACGCGCGCAAAGCTGCAAGTTACGTACGGATGTAAATCGTTTTCAACCGTCTTCAACGGTTCATTGGCGAATAAAGATCATCTAGTAATTTAATTAAAGAAAAGAGAAGAAATCATTAACCATTAATCTGGTCCATGATTTCAAAACGTTGGTTTGGTTAGGAATTATGCATATGATGAAAACGTAATTCTTAAACAATAATGGATGAAATGATGAAAACGTAATTCGTGGATGTGGCTGGAAGAAGATAGAGGCAACACGTGGAACTTAATGTCCCATCGTTCCACCGCAGTCGCTGCTGCTAGGTTCCACCACCGCTGTTGAAGAACCTATAGATCCATCGCCAAGGCTGATCAGAGCGATAGCCAAATAACCCTAATCTGAACCAAATCTTGGTCAACGCAATCCAAAAATGGTGGGGTGGAGAGAGAGCATCTCTCCTGAAGACGAGCTTCGACCACCTCACAACCATTTAGGAAGGAGAGCCGAAGAGGAGGAAGGAGAGAAAAGGGGCCGCCAAGAAACTCCCAGGAAAGAGAAGGAGAGGAGGGAAGGGAGTTTCTAGCAGTGTTCTAAAAATCAGTCAAGTCGGCCCACTAGTTAGCCCAAAGTCGCTAGTCAGAGGTCCCCTGACTTGATCGAAACCAGACTAGTTGGCAAAAAGTCGGCGACTTGTCGGCCAAGTTGGCGATTAGTTAGCCAAAAGTCGCTAGTCGGTAGCCAACTGACTTGGGACCGACTAGCGTCCTTTAGAACATTGGTTTCTAGAGAGACACAGACTCACTCCTCTTAAATTCTTTTTGAACCCTTCTACCTGCACCAACGGGGGTGCACCGACCACGTACCGACGGCGTCGGGGATGCCGTTGTGGGTCCCAACCGATCGATCCGAACTGTTCATCCTTCTCAAAATCGAATTCCGAGTGGGCCGTGCGGGAATCGAGGCAATCGGACGGTTGTATGAGCTCGGTCCAAAATCACCCCATTTCATTCAAAAATTGGGTGATTTTGGATCGAGCTCATACAGTCGTCCGATTGCCTCGATTCCCGCATGGCCCACTCTGAATTCGATTTTGAGAAGGATGAACGGCTTGGATTGATCGGTTGGGACCCACAACGGCGTCCCCGACGCCGTCGGTACGTGGTTGGTGCACCTCCGTCGGTGCAGAAGGAATTATCGATTCTTTTTATAGAGCACTAACAATTTGAGTGTCGTGTCACAATCACATGTTTCTAAAAAGTGCTTTGAGACACCGATGCGTAAACTCCAGCGAGATGAATTTTCAAAATCGATGGTGTAGTGGGCCGAAATCTAGCAGCTTTAATGGGGCTCAATGGGCGAGCCAAGGCCCAAACGGGTCTCCTAGCCAGCTAAGGAACAAGATGCTATGGGCCGACCGAGACAGGCCCATCCGAGACAAACCAGTATCTCGGCCGAGACGAACTATAAACCGGACGAGTCATCCGAGACGGATCGTATCCGAGATGGTTTGGATAGGTGATCCGAGATATCGGTGACGTCCTTTGTGACGCCACCCGAGGCGGTTAGCGCTCGTAACAAACTTGGGAAGGCACATGTGCATGCTACAGCTGTCCCTACGTCAGCATGACGGTACCCGAAGCGGTTACGCTATGTGCCCAATTGTGATTGAAGGACGCGTGCATGCGATGATTACAGATCTGGCTCGTGATGCTCGGTGACGTCATCCGAGCCAGAATGACTGATTTGCCCCTGTACTTGGGGTGCCTATATAAACAAAGCGAAGGAGACCTAAGGAGGTACACACAAGACTTTCTCTCTCAACTCTCACATTTCCTCTGGTACTTCCTTCTCCGATCACTTACTAGACCGTCGGAGTGCCTTCCCTAACCACATTCCGGCCAGGTTAGGTGCTAACGGCGTGTGCAGGTGTACCTAGAGGTTCATCCATCACCCACTCGCTGCTCACTCGGGTCAGGAATCGCTCAAGAGGTTCTACTGGAATTTCGAGGACAAAATTCCACCACAGATGGGCTCAGTACACATTTTTCGAAGGAATGCGAGCATGAGCCACAACAAAGAAATTGCTTTTTATTTTGACAAAACTAAGCTATTACTCCATTCCAAAAGAGCAAGGGCTTGTGTATCAGATTTCTAGTCCAGCTAACTCCAGCCATTCAGTTACTTCAATTCATGGTTGCAGAATAACCAAAATATTATCACTTGTTCAAAACTGTTGCAGCACATGACAGATTCTCAACAATCTCGTAATAATATTTAAGGTGCTTATTAATAACAGTGAATACAACAAAAGAAGTTCGGTAAGAAGAAAAAGCCCCCAATGAAAACAACATTACAGTAATAAAATGACCATTTCCAAGTGAAATTGAAACCGGGGATACCCGGATTAGGGTGCCTTGGAATGGACTTATTGCTTATAGAAGTACAAAAACAACATAGAGAGGTATGAGAATATACCTGACATTAAACTACAAAGACCAGATCCCAAAGCTTTGATCGTCAACTAGGAATCCGTAATAACAAGAATCCGCAGATGGTTCAGAGCAATCGGTATATCCAATATTTGGAAACATGTATGCTGGAAGAGACTCAAGGTTCCTGCTAAAATTATCTTCCTCATCGTGAGATAGGTCTGACTGCTCAGGTTCGAAGTAAGAAGAGGAAAACACATGATTGTACTGTGGGCTATCTGAATCCAGAACATCGCTACAAGCCAACATGGAAACTTTTGATACTTCGTCGTCAGAAACAGAGCCCACAACGGCATTTGGTGGTGGTGGTTGAGATTCCGAGTTTCCCTTCTCTTTCTGTGTGAAAAGCAGATTTTCTGACATTTGAAGAATCTGAAAGGAAAATCATAAACCGTTACACAAGCAAGAGCAGAGCCAGAAATTTCATCCGGGGCATAACTCAATCAGTCAATTTTCAAACAGGGCAAAAATATAAATGAGAGGGGAATATAGAAGGAAAACAAAAAATATCACTAAGTATAATATTTTCCTAAATTAAGTGGTAGAAATCAAAGATTTCATTAAACTTCCACACGCAATTCTATGCAAAAAAAAAAAACCTTCAAATACAGTTACTACCTTGGCTTGCAGTTTCTCCTTCTCCACAAGGATGCTATCGTAGTCGGCCTTGAGATTGTTGTACCTAGCTTGCAGTTCCTTGTAATCCTTCTCCAGATGATTTGTCTTCAGCCGTGCCCTGCGGTTTTGAAACCATATCGCAATCTGCCGAGGCTGCAAACCAATCTCCTTTGCAAGTTGGATTTTCCTTTCTGGTTCAAGCTTGTTGTCTAACTCAAAATTCTTCTCCAGAAATTGGATCTGGCTAGGTGTTAGACGCCTCTTCTTTTCATGTTGATGCAGGTATTCATCCAGTTCATCATCAATATTCTCTTCTGGATCAAACAAGTGGAACAACGATCCATCTGTTCTTTTTCCCCCATTATTGTCTTCAAAGCTGACCATAGATCTCTTTCCCCCAGTAACATTTCCAAAGCTAAACATAGATCTTGATCCTGATTCACAGAAAATCCAAACAATTTCAATGCCATTTCACAACCACAACCCATGTTCCATATAATCTACAACCCATGCCTCAAATAGCTAGAGAAAGTCTTCAATCCAAAATGCTGGGATTGTTCGTTCAAATTCCAAATGTAGTCGGTTTGAATTCCAGCAAGGAAGATCGAAGTCCTGTGTGATTGTTAGAAGTCCCAAGAAATTACTAACCTATGTCACTTGTTGATGAACCCCGTTAGGCGGTTACTTACACGCATTGTCCCTAATGTATAGGAGTGTTTCAAATGCGCTTGGTTTTGGTGAATACATGGGTAAATGAAAGTGAAAGCTAGTGGTGAAGTGTCAAGTCAAGCCTTGGGTAAGAGATTGTGTTCGTTAGAGTTGACACTTTAGAATAGGTGTACAAGGAATTTGCGTTTGGCTTTTGCAGTCAAGGTTTTTCGTGACAGTAAACAACGGATTGGAAAACAAGGTGAGTTCCTTAGTCAGTTGTTTCAGCAATCACGATTTAAATCCAAACGAAGACTTGGAAGCCCGAAACAAAGACAAGGGGTCCATTTCCCCATCACCGTATTTCCAAGCCTGAGCTGGACTTCCGAATGAGAAAGCTATCATAGGATTCGAATGAGCATGTAAAACATTCTAATGTGGAACAGATGGCATATATACCGTCTGTAGTTTCCATTGACAGGAGGAAAACAACACATGGCCTAATTTTGGAATTTATAAGTTAGTTAGGTTAGTGCTATGGAAGCAAGGTAGTCACGAGTCCCTAACTGGGCAACATCAAGATAGCCAGTGAGATTGCAGTCTTCAATTAACTTGTTATCTGTCCTGATTCAAGCACCAATCCCTAGCATCAAGAGATTCAAGTCAAGTCATAGCCAGGCCCAGAAAGAGTGTAGGTTAAAGCTGTACTAAACCCATGAAATAGAAGAAATACAAATTCCTAACAACTGATGAGAGGCCAAGGAATGGATACTTCTGTGGATGTAGGTAGGACTTTCTAAAAACTGTAAATCTTGGTGTTTAGATTGTATTTATTTTACTTCTTTCCATGATTCTCAGTTGTGTAGTTTGTGATTTTTTCTGAGTCTTGACTTTAGTTGTGATCATTGAACATGCATGAACATTTATAGGTTCTAGTTTTGTCTCCACACACTTCCCATTTAGATACCAAATTCTTTCTTTCTTTCCCTACTCTTTCAAATAAGTTTCGCTCTCCAAGCTAACAGAAAGAAATGTCGATCATCAAGTCTACCATAGTCCTAAGTGCACTGATTTCCACATTGACTGGTGGTGGCATGATGGGACAATGACAGAAGTCATTAAATTCTCTATTCACAATTTACCATTTACAATATGTTTTGGAGGGGTCTAATTTGCATGATCAAAAGATTTAATAAGCATAGAGTCAACATCCGAAAAAGGTATTGACATTACCTGGAAAGAGAGGACAACTATAATTTCCCTACTACAACATAAATACAAAATTTTGGGATCAGTTTGCCTTACTCAAATCTCTGATTCTCAAATACGAGGTTGGGGGGTGTTCAATCCAGATCTCCTCTTTTGGATATCTTGAATTTAATCCGGGTCAAGTTCTTTCCTCCAACCTAACTCTGCAAGACACAGAATCACTGTAGTGCCTAGCCAGCCAGTAGGCATTATGATCGCTAAGTCAGTCCCAATTTAGACCTTGAGTGAGTGAAGGACGGCATACCTCTATATGGTTTGATACTATTTATCTAGGAAGTGCCTTGCCTTGGAGGCGAAGATAGCTCGTCCACCAATGACATCACGAATAACCGTTTCTTGTTATGACATCATGCATGACAATTGCCATATAGTTAGGTAGCACGTGGCCGGACCGAACAACTTGGCACTGACGTGTCTCCACCTCAACTAGACATTGCCATGTCCGACCCGACACCTTGGTCCATCCGTGGCGACACATGTTGAAAGGCCCATCCGATTGTTTGGGGCGTTGGCTGTCAGGTTGCATGGACCTTCACTAGGTTGGGCCATTCCAGGCGGTCTGGGTCATTGACCTGCCATCCGGCCCACCAGCATCTTCAGCGGTGAAGTACTCAAATCCACCGGATCTGAACCAAAGCGCGAGAGATAAGCAATGGGGAACTGAGGCACCGGTATTGTATGTCGTAGATGGAGTAACAGCAGCAGAGGAACAATGGTGGAGGAACGGCAGTGATGACAGAGCAAAAAGAAGTTTCATTCACTCCCACACACTCTCTCTCATGTTAATGCTTGCGCAGGAGTCGAGGCATGATACAAGATGCCTTCTTTGGTATATAAAAGTCATCAACTTTTGGCAAAGTCCAAACTAAAAGTGAATCGAAATAAAGTAACCACTCTACCAAAAATTGAAGAAATTTATATACGAATAGTGGCAAAGCCGGGATTTATATTTTGGAGGGGCCAAACTAAGAGGAGAAAAAAAAATCGACAAAAATGAACTTACGAATATTGATTAAGTATATTAAAAATAGAGTTCATAATCTAATTGAATATGCTAAAAAATTCCTGACTACCAAAATCACAAAACATGGTGTTTTTTTTGTTTTGTTTTAAAAAGGAAAATTTTAAAGTGACTATGAGAGTGTGATTCCACTTTTTTTTTTCCCTGATCGAGAGTGTTGTTTCACTTCTTCACATGTGGCAAATGGAGTGAGAGTCAAGTGGTGGGCGCCTTATACTCGTTGCATTAGGTGAGGGTTCAAACCCTACTAGCCTCATCCCCTTTATCCTAGATTAGTAGTAGAAAAGGATTTTCCTCGTCAAAAAAAAAAAACCTTCACATGTGAAACCAAAAAAAATAAATCCAAAAAGGGCATCTTGTATCATACCTCGACAGCTCTACAAGCATTCACAAAATAGAGAGAGTGTGTGAGAATGAAACTTCTTTTTGCTCCCATCACGGCCGTTTCTCCACCGCCGTTACTCCACCTTTGTTTATCCATCTATGATGTAAAATACCTCTCGTGCTTTGGTTCAGATTTGGTGGACCTGAGGACTCCACTGGCGAAGATCCCAGGCACCTCGTCGCCGAAGACGCCAATGGGCTGGATGGCAGGTCAACAACTCAAACCGCCCAGATTGGCCCAACCTTGCGGGCAACCGGACAGCCAATGCCCAAAAGTCGGACGGGCCGTTCAACTAGTGATGCCATCTCGGCCTCCAAGACAAGGCCTATGTTACATGAATCCTTCATTTTGGCTGAAGTACTCGTGTCAATGTGTCCAACACGCGTATCCATTTTGGACACTCAGATCCTCTAATTGTCATGATATTTACAGAAAAGAATAGATAATTTGCCAAAAAAAGCAATATTTCTAGTCTCACATGGACATAAAATAGAAAAATCATATTTTTCTTAACCCCTTTTCATTTAAATACATTTTTAATACCTAATCAAAAAAAATTATGCAATATGTACTATAAACAAGTGTTTACGACGTGTCCCCGTACCCACACCCAATTAGGGGACACATATCCCAATATCCTAAGATTTAAGTTTACGGAGGTCCGACGCTTGGACTTGTACTCGCACCCGAGTCCATGCAACATAGGGCAAGGCATTCCACCACACCCTATATAAAGCACAGTATGAAACCCTGAAGAGGTAAGCCGTCCTTCACTCACTCAAGCTATGTACTTCCCTTCTATCGATTGGGACTCACTTAGCCATCGGAGTGCCTATCAGTCGTCACCGGCTGGCTAGGCACTAACGCGGTTCCCTGTCTTGCAGATGCAAGTTGGAGAAAGGAGCTTGACCTAGATCAAACTCAAGAGATCCAAAAGAAGAGATCCCTTGATTCATACTAAAATCAAGGGAGACTAAATATTTCAAAGCTATTTTATATCTTCTGAACACGCAAACAGGTCATTAATGATGTTTTACACAAACTTATACATAGATTGCAGTTTGCATGTTCGAGTGCTTCATATCAAATGAAGCTTTTAATCAAATCTCGACTCAAAACTTAAGTTCAAATAGAAAACCCAAAATTCCTCCCCACTCCTTTACTCAAAATACAAACAAATACTCCCTCTGTCCCAAATTATTTGTCCTTTTTGGGTTTCCGTGCATTTTGCACACAAAATCTAATGTATTAGCATTCAATTTTTTTCAAAAATTTTTACACCAATTTAAAGATCTCATTGAGTAGAAAAGCAATGTGGGACGGAGGGAGTATCAAAATAGAATTCAGTGCTTTTCTTAATTTACGCAAATCAAGGGAACCCTTGCCTTTTACTTAAAATTTCCCAAGGTACATTTGTGGCTTTTAAATTTACCCCTCCCCCATTTACAAAAGCCTTTTTTTATGCTCAGAGTCTGGGTTTGCCAATTCAAGTTCTTTATCTGAAATGAAGCCTTCACTCAAACGCTTAAATGAAGAAGAATTTTAGTACGGGGAGGGAGATGGCTTATCTATAAATGAATTAAGACAACGTTGCAAGTAAATTAATTACCATTCACCAATATACTTGTAACAAATCATAAACCAGGGAATCTAGAACCTAAACATCGAGCACCAAACATCCGCAAATAAAAGATCAACGATTGGTATAGGCTTAAAATTAAGAGTATTTCCCTTTCTAGTTAGTTTGTTTAGTACGGAGCCAAGGGAGTGTAAACTACCTTGATGAAATCCTCGACATGTTTGATATTTTCGGCATTTATAGAAGTAAATAGGCTCCATTTATTGTTCGTTCTTTTTTTGGTATTGCCGGCGTGCAAACTAACCTTGATCAATTCTTTGACATATTTGATACTTTCGGCATCTATAGGGGTAAATAGGCTCTATTTATTGTTCGTTTTTTTTTTTTTTGGTATTGCCGGCTTTTTGGCCTTTTGTTCTTCACTTTAATTCATACGTGGGTAGGGCTGCAAACGAGCCAAATTGAGCCAAACTTTAGAATGTTTAGGTTCGTTCATTAAGTTTTTAACAACTCGAGCTCAATGAAAATTTGACAAGTCGAGCTCACCTAGGGATGAGTCGAACCTGAGCTTGTTCACTAGCCTTAACAAGTTAAAAATATCATGTATTTATGCTCTCCTTATCTCTTAGCCTTAGATAAGAGTCCACCAAAAATCCATCTTACTTGAGCCGCCTCTCTCTCTCTCTAAAACTTCTAACCTAAACCTAGCCTCCTTCCGGCAACCCTCTTTCCCCTCCCCCCCGTTCTACGGTGGCAGGAGGGGAGAGATCTATTCCCCTCCTTATCTCTTCCTCTCTCCCTCTCTCTTTTTCGTTTTTCCTTTGTGTTTTGACAGGTCTCGTGCAGCGATGGTGCGTGGCGGTTCCGTTGGCTTTGTTTGCCGTCCTTCCAGATTCCTCCCCTCTCCGGTGTCCGAATCTCCTTGCCACCGGTGTGACTGTTGGGTTTCACCGGTCCATGCCTAACGGCGAACGGCTCGCGTTTTTTGGGTTGGGGCGGTGGTTTTGGGTTTGGTGGTGGTGCGGCTATGGTTCGGCACCGTGCCCGGCATCCTTGTGTCTCCGGCGTGGACTGTTGGGTCTCTTCGGTTGTTGCCTAACAGCTTTGATGCAGTGGGTTGGGCTCTGGGCGGTGGTGTTGGACTAGACATGGTTGGTGTGATGGTGGCGGACGGCGAGGCGTCGTGGGTGGTGTTGCGCTTGTATGTGGGTGTGGCAGCATCTGATGGGTTTTTTGGTGGCTTGGAGAGGGGTGGTTAGGCTATCCTTGGAGCAGCAACAGGGGCTTGGTCCCCGGGTTTCGGCAATGGTGGTGGCAACGGCTTGTTTCTCCTCAGGTGGCCATGGCCGTGGTGTAGCGGGGGCGGGGGCTACGCCTTGTTGGTGGATGGTTGTTTAGGGTTTTAATTGTTGGGTTTGGCCTATTTTATCTGGTCATTTTTGGGCCTTGGGTGTCTTTTATGTGCTTAATGTATATCTGGGTTTTTTTTTACCCATGAGGTGTTGGGCTTATGCCTGTTAGGTGGGGTTACCTCGATTGATTTCTTACCAATCGTTGGTTTGGGTCTTGGATTGAACTGACATTTGCTCTTTGAGATGTTTGCTGTTTTCCTTGTCCTACTAGTCTTGCAACAATTTCAAGATTAATGAAATGTTTTTTTGCCTTTCAAAAAAAAGGTATTTATGCTCTCAAAAAAGCCTTGAGCTGCAGATAAAGTTTTTATTTTTTTACATAGATAAGTTCATACATATATAAGATTAAATATATAAAAATATAAGTTACATGTACAAGTTATAAAACTTTCATTATGTACATATATAGCCTTACATCTCAATCATTTGGGATCGGCTCCATGAATTCTTTTTTTCCATTGAGCTTTGTCAAGGGCTACTTGTTCACTTAGACTCCGTAGACTCATATCTTTGCGCACTACAACATCCAATGTCAATTTTGGTCTTCCTCCTCCCCGTAGCGTTACAAAACCAAAACTATTCTATCAAATCTTTTAATTTCTGTATATACAAGTCTATGATAGATATGTCCAAACCACCTCAGTCTATTTTCTCTCAACTTGTCCTCTGTGGAAACCACAACTACCATCTAACAAACCATTTCATTTCTAATGATGTCTTCTAGTCTTAGCACACATCCATCTGAACATTCTCATTTCAGCTACACCCATCTAGCCCACTTGTTGTTTCTTGATAATAACATCGCTGGTCTTATGTACACCTATGAGTTCATAAATATTCAAGGTTATTCATGAGATTTATAAATATATGTATACATATACATATATACACACTCCACGTTTTAGAGCCTAACCGAGCCAAATAATATCTTGTTCAAATTCGGCTCATTTATTGAACGCCCTAAATCAGTTTGGTTCATTTAGTAGAAGAATCAAACTTGAACAGCCTTTAGTGAGTCAAGCCTCGAATGTTCTTGTATAGCTTGAACCTATGTGAACATGGGTGGCATCCATCATGCCTTTTCAATTAAGTAGTTACATATATAAAAAAAAAATAACAATATATAAACGATAATTAAATCAAGTCAACGAGATTGAGAGAGTGTTACCGAGGAAAGCAGGGGAAGAACCAGAAATGAACACAGAATCAAGGGGCTCAGCAGAACAAGAAACCCTTTCACTTTGGAGCAAGACCGGATTGTTCTTCGATCCACCACCGCCAGCGCCACTGACCAAACTCCGACTCGCCATAGCTGCTGCCACAGATCCAGAAATGGGTTTCTTCTCTTTTCGCCCTATGATTTGTGCTTGCGTGGGATTACTGTGATTTGGGTAATTCAGAACTTGTGACGGAAGAAGCTAGTTATGATGATCTCTGTGATGTGGGAAGTGGACGAGCATCGGCTGCTGCTCACAGCCATCACCAACCCTCAGAAGCCAACGGCGATTTAGAAAAAAGGATTGATTGATCGATCCAAGAAGATGATATGATTTTGGAGGAGACTTTCAGAAGGGTTGAATACGGCAGTATCTCCGAATCTGCCGGCAAGAGAGAGAGAGAGAGAGAGAGAGAAGTGTTCAGCTCTCTTTCCTGTGAAAATAGAAGACCATAGGCTGTGAGATTCTAAAGGAAACGCACATTTGATCTGGAGTATTTTTTATAGGGAACGGATTGTCTGCAGTAGGGGTGGGAAAAAAACCAACGGGACCCGAACCGACCGAAAAACTGAAAATTTGGTTCGGTGTTCGGTCGGTCCAGCATGGAAAAAAACCCGAAAAAATCGAACCGAAAAAACCAAAATACATCTCGGTTCGGTTTCGGTTTTCCGGAATTTTTGTCACACCGAACCGAACTGAACAGAACCGAAATACCCTAAAATCATCCCGATTTTGACCGAAATACCCTAAAATCATCCCGATTTTGACCGAAATACCCTAAAATCAGCCCGATCTGGACCGAATTACCCCGAAACCACCCATATTTGGACCGAAAACCACCCCTATCTCTGTTTCCTGAAATTGACCCCGCAAAAAATAACAAATCACACCCGTCCATCTCAATTTTAACGCCGGACCAAGAAAATCGAAAAAACGAACCACCCCGAACCGATCGGCCCATTGTTTTTTTCGGTCGGGATCAGTTCCGCGCAAAATCACCCCGAACCGATCAGTTCGGTCCCGAACACCCTGCAAACCAACCGAACCGACCGATTTTCACCCCTAGTCTGCAGTACACCACCAAAAATGTTTGCAATAATGTGTATGTCTCCATATATTCTCTCTTACCCATTTTAAATGTCCACCACGAAAGTTTGTGCATTTTCAAACTCCAAAAAAATATCTCTTCATAATTTTTTTTTAACACCAAATTAAAGTGTTCATCATCGAGCATTTTAATTTGGTGCGAAATTTATTTCACAAAATATGGAAATATATATTTTTACGTTGTAGACACCCCGATTTTGACCCGAGAAACTTATCAAGCATCCCTGATGATGAAAATGTCCGATAAGAGCACGCGATGCTTGATTGTGAACTTGGAAACCCCTCCAAAACCTCTTCAAAATAAACCCAAGCCTACACCACCTTCTAGTACATTCAAAACCCTCTTTATTGATATATAATATGTCCCGATCCATTTTGAAATGAGGGAGATGTGCGCTTTTTACTAAAACGACTTGTTTTCCCGACCTTCTAAGGGTAAAATGGTCATATATTTTGATGTACAAATCATCTTGGGTTCAAACCACTTGGGTTAGAAAGTAGATTTGACAAGCTTTCTAACGCTTCAAACCATGCACAAAACGGAGTTCGGTAGCACCCGAAATGGCCCCGCGAAGTTTGGATTATTGTGTAGTCTCCCAATCCAGGCGCCTGGATTCCCTATTCCAGGCGCCCGGACTCACTCCAGATACTTGATCCCCAAGGTGAAATGGGAGGGAAGGAGCGTCTTGGAGGATTCTTTGGGGATTTTCTGCAGAAATCTGTTAGAGTAAGTGGAGGGAAAATAGAGTGGCCTATTAGACCCCTAGTGTGCCCCCCTAAGGGTTCTAATGCCCCTTTTTGGACCCTTTCAAGCCTATATATACATGCTCTCTCCCCCATTGCAAAAGGGGATCAGTTCTCCCCTCACTCTCTTGCTGTTATGCTGCTGAAAATCATCCAGAAAATCCATCCCCAGTCCATGCCCCTTTGTTCTACTCATTTCTAGCCTAAAAACCCTTTTTTTTAGCCTAAAGACCCAACCTTGATCACTAGTAACCCACATACTTCAATCATCCATCATCAAAACCCACCAAAACATAAATATTCAGTTTGTTTTTACTCTGAAAAACCCATCTCAATCCATATAACCACCAAAAATCCTTCAAAACCTTGTTCCAAGCTCATCAATCAAGCCTCCAAGGTAGATTTTCTACCAAATGTGCTCAAATAGGCGTTGAGGGGAACTCAACCAAGTACTTATTAGTCTTCTATACTAGTGGAGGACTTGGAAGAGGTTTGGATTATACAAGGAAGAAATTTTATTTTGTGTATCAGTAGCAAATCCAAGCGCCTGGATCTGCTCAATGCAGGCGCCTGGAATCACCTCTCTCTGCCATGATTTCTGTCTCTTTTCATGATCTTTTACGATTACTAGATGCATTCATAAGTCACTTTTATGTTTAGTATTCACAGTGCATGGTTTGGATGATTGTTTTGGGTCCTGTTCTTGAAGTATTTTGAAAGAAAAGATTGATTATAAAGAGAGTTTCATGCACTTATCTTTCATTACTCATTTTGGTGGGATTCCAAAACATCATAGTAGAAAGAATGAAATCTTGAATCATTCATGCATATTTCATGTGTTATTTGGTGCATAAGTCATGAGTTTATTGCATATGTGTCCTCCTCAAACGTGAGATCATACCGTCAACAAGCATAAGGTCATAGAATTGCATCAACATCACAAGATCAGTTTAATACTTTGAGTTATTTTGATCTTTGACATCTCAAATCATGGTTTCTTGTGCATAAACTACTTCTAAGATCTAATTCTGAAGTTCACATGGTCCATAGAGTCATTAAACATCACTTTGAATGTGTGTGAACAAGTATCACAGTTCATATTCATCATTTGATATGAGGCCTGGATTAATCAAATTTGTGCCTGATAGAAGTTCCAGGCGCCCGCAGTGAGGGATTCCAGGCGCCTGGAGTGACCAATTCCAAGCGCCCATTCCAACTCCAGGTGTGGTTAACGCGGTGTTCATGGTTGGTTTCTGGGGCTTTTCAAGGCAGTCCAAGCATGATTCATTATAGTTTAAGTGTCTTATGCATAATATTCGGTCACTCAATTTCGTGAACCTCCGCGGGGTGTTCACATACGTCCAAGAAAATACACATTTGGGGCACTTAAATAATGATCCTTGAGAGCCACTGAACTTATGTTTCCATCCCGGTCACTATTGGGAGTTATGTTTTCATCCCCTAATTCAAATAAACCCAATATTGCCCTTTTGTAATCTGGGGGTGATATTTAGGACTAAAAACTAACCCTATATAGCAGCGAAATTTGGGACTAATTTGTAAACATCAAGGTCCCCAACAGTAATTAAGGGATTACATCATTAGAAAATTCCCAAATTTACGCTAGTTTTTGAAATCCCTCAAATCTCTCTTCATCTCTCTCTTCTAAAATCAGTATATTGAAATTCAATCCTCTAACCTCTCTCACATCATGTCCATTCCCTGCAACCCGATCTCCTCCACCGTCGCCCACCAGCGTCCCCGTTGCCGTCGTTAGTTGCCTTTGTTCGTCATCGTTGCCAAGTTACCGTACATCAGCAAGCGCGTGGTCAGGGACAAACACCGTTCTTCCATGGCTTGATTTCATAAGTATTTTGGATGGGTTGTAATATGATTTTTCTCCTCAATCCATTGTTTTTTTCCTGAATGTATCTGTGAATGGATGGATGATTTTTTATCACTATTTAGGTCACGTCTTTCCTCACACTGGTGCAACCCATCACCGGCTCGGTCTTCCACCATGTAAATCAATTTTCATATTACCCGATGGCGGTTGAAGCGGAGGTAGAGTTCACCAGATCATAGGAGGGAAAAGTGGTGCAGAGTAAAGGAAAACCGATTTAGGATGCTGTTTATCTTTTTACATAGCTCTTAATGAATTTACCATGAATGCTGAGTGAATTCAAGGATTTACCATGTTTATTATACGTACTTAGTTTTTACTATGGATACTGGGTAATTGAAAAATTTAATCATGAAAATTGATATGTACTTAATTTACTATGAATTGGCTTTGGAGTCATCAAGGTTCGTGCTTGCGGTTGCTGAGTAGTAGATCTAGTGTTCTTTCATCTTTGATTTAGTTCTTGAATTTTTTTCCCCTTATTTGTAGGACCTAATTCTTTTCACCTCCACTGGTAATGATTTGATTTGATTCTCATATCCTTTGTTGAGTTTTTGATGATGCGGTTCATTGTTGATGGTTGAAAAGAAACGTAATGGTGGTGTATTTGATTCATATCCAAATTTACCTTCAATTGAATTTACCATGTTTATTGGTAAGGACGTATTTTTTACCATGATTTCAGGGTAATGAATTAGATTAATTATATTTACCATGGTTCACGTCAATTATACTCACTATTATATACGTATTTTTTTACCATGATCCCTAGTGTTTCAATTTTGTAAAATACTAAAATTTACCATTGTTTTTAATTACCATGTTCAACAAACATGGTAAAAAATGACAACGCATGGGGCACATATATTTTACCATGTTTTTTTTTATCGGCATACTATTTTTTTTTACCATGTTCCGTTTATTTTACCATTTCTGGACATATATTTTTATTTTAACCATGACGAAATTGAAGGATGAACTTGTGGCTTTTTGAATTAGGATGGCTTTTTTTTTTTTTTAGTTTCAACTTTCATCCATGTAAAATGAAAACCAAATCAATGGGATTTGGTTATTTTGAATGTTTGAAATTTTTGAAGATATATCCAATCCCACTAATTTAGGATGACAATATACTCAAACATATGGATATCTTATTAAAAGGGTAAGATAGGTAATTTACAGTTTGAGAGGATGAAAAAATAACCATTCAAAATGACCGGGATGAAAAGTTACATTGGGTGACAAAAGAGGATGATTATTTAATTACCTTTACACATTTCTCCAAGGGGACACTTAAATTGGGACGGAGGGAGTAGTACTTATTTTAGATACTTCCGCAAATCTCTCTCTCTCTCTCTCTCTCTCTCTCAGCTTCCCTGATACTCTGAATTTAAGGGCTTTTGCTACCATTTTTCTCTTTTATTGTTGTTTGTTAGATATTCAATTTCCTCAAATGGGTTTTTTTTTTTTTGTTGGTATTTTCTTCTAATCTTTTCTGGGTTCCTCTGGATTTTGGGGTTTTGAGGTTATTTAGCTAGACTGAATTTCTAACTTGGTTGCATTTATCTTTCAGCTTTTATCCGAATCTGGATTGCGCAATCTTGTTCTTTCATTTTCCGATGATACTGTTACTATCACTAGGAGGGTTTACTCATCTGATTAGCTTTAAGATAACATGCCCTGATGCACATCAGTATTACACTATGTTACCTACTTAACATGGCTGATCATAGAAGTAGCCTTGACCTGACAATCCATGTTAGGGGAAATTTTTTTCATTGACCTAGCTTTTTAACATAGTCAAGCAGGATTTTAATGTTTGATTGCAGGATTTTACATTCACCGTTATAGAAGTTGCAATTTTGTTGTTATTTGTTGTCTTTGTGATTATCCAATCCTGGGAGATATAAGATAATTCAATATGACCTTGAAAACAGTACTTTATTGATAAGTTTAACACTAGTTCTCAAGCTGATTTAAGAGCATGGAAGGTTTTGATTTCCTATAGCACAGTTTATGGACTTCCTATATTGCTAGAAATAGTTCTGTTTAGGTCTTCTGCCAGATAGGGCACACTAGGGGTGCACATATACCGGGTTAGGCCGGGTTCGAGTCGGGCTTGTAGTAGATAATAACGAAATTTGTGCATTCCCAAGCCCGGCCCATTAATAATCGGGCTTCATTTAATATGCCCAAGCCCAACCCAAATAAAAATTTAATTTCCCAAGCCCGTCCAACAAGCCCATTTATTTTTCTAATGCATGGTATCACAAACATAAATTAATCAACCATAACTGTCAAATTACAATTCACAACTGTAATAATATACTTAAAGTTCAAAATTCTTACAATAATATTAAAAACAGATGATCGTTGAATAAGAGACGAGGAGATTTTTCTGAATAAGAGGAGATGAGGATATGCGCCTCTTCATCAAGATAATCTAACCCTAAACAGCTAGGTTTCGGCGGTAACATACTAACATATATATAGTATTAAAATAAAATATTTATTTAAATCGGGCCGGGCCGGGCTGGGCTGGGCCTCAAAAGAATTTCCCAAACCCAACCCACTTAGTAAATGGGCTTAAAATCTCAACCTAGCCCGGCCCTATGGGTCTAAATATTTATCCCAAGCCCTAAAAAAATCGGGCTGGACTGGGCGGGCTACCGGGCCGGTGTGCATAGGGCACATTGCTAGTCGTTACTTGTTCGATAGAAGCCCTAACCTGTTTATAGAAGCCCTAACCACACGACAGCTCCTGCGATTATCTCACTGCCCCGGCGACTTACAACTCCGACGATTATTATTAGCAATTATGCAATTCGTGAAGAGGATCATAACCAATGTTTTCAAAACGGGATATGTATCGTATATCATTTTTTCCATTGTATAAATTGTATCGCGATACGTATCACGTATCTTATGATACGTTTGTTGGAAGAGTAGGAGTTTCTAAAGTTTAGTTGGACAAGATTTTGAAAATTGGAGAAATATTACAAGGTTGGGGAATGAGAGTATTTGCATGCAATACACTTGAACTCAAACTTTTTTGGCTTGGTACAAAATTGCTAGAATCCATCCGTATTTATACTACCCCATGGAAGGCTCTAGTCCGAAGATATTCTCATACAAGATAAATAGGTAGATCCTAGAACTACAAATGTGACTAAATCTCACAAAAAAAATCTAGATATTTCTCAAGAATATCCTAGAGCTACTAGAAACTAGATATTCTAGAGCTTCTCTAATCGCCTTCAATAATAGCTAAATCTGCGGTCTTTATCAATTGGGCTTGTTTGAACTTGTCTTGTGCTTAAAAAATAAATCTAGTTTATGCTTTAGCTATGTTAAACATACAACAATTAATATACATTTAAGAAATAATTATACTTAATAACATCAACAAACTATGCTTGTAGTCTAAAAATAAATTATAAATTAAGATGCAAGTCTCTCAACAGGGGTCTATCACACTAAGGCTTTCTACGGTCTTAGTTATGGAAAGAAAAGAAGAGTTATAACATGATTCAGACAAAACACAGCTTCTTTCTTTTATTCACCCCATACAGTAAGGTTGAATTTTCTACTATGAAATGATTTGAATGTCCCATAATTAGATCAAATGGCTTAGATTAATGTGTTGGGGTTCCGCTTCTTAAAATAAGGTCCATTTTTTTTCCAATAAGTAATCGTAGGATACGTCCCAAATCAAGATATGTGTATATATCGTAGGATACATGAATGTATTGTAGGATTTCTATGCGAATAGGATATGAGTTGGGATACATATCTTTTCCGAAGGAGACGATACGAATCGTTTTTAACAACTATGATCAGAACTTAGAATGACGCTTGGTTGCCGTACGGCCCTTACCTCACGGGACAAGAAACTAGGTAGGTAGAAAGTACCATTTCCAATTTGTCTTTGAAGTCTAGATTTTTTTTTATCTAACTTGATTCTGCTCATGAGTGCTACAATTTTCTCAACGAAAAGTATACATTTATATACTATGGTCGCGGGTTCAAGCCTTCTTACCTGCTTTTGTGTATTCTAAATAGTTTTCCACAACTTTTTTTTTGTGTCAGAAACGTTTCAACCTCAAAAGAGTTGAACGTACACTATGCCATTTCACCATCACCAACATAGTCACTTCCTAGCAACTTGAATAGCTGTATGTGTACCTAAATATAAACTTAGAGATTTAAATTACTCCACCATATTACAAATACGTTAGCTTTTGTAATTTTGCTCTCAAATTATAATATGGTATCTTCGTCTTGCAATAGATAATAAATCAAAACTCAAATCTATTGTACCTTAGATCTTAAATTCTTTCTAAAAATATTTTGAAAGTTGATTAAAAGAAATTCAATGCGGCCCCCTATTATGGACTCTTTGGGGACATGGTGGAGGATATGATATTAGCTATTGGAAAATGATAAATAAATTGAATTTTCTTAAGGAAAAAAACAATTGAGAGGCTATATATATAAAATGGCATGGTAATTTTATCAATCTAATAATGGCTTAAGAATGCTTCACAATTTTTTATAGGATTAAGGATTTGCGTCAATTTAGCTTTAGCAGCTAAAGTTTGTGTCGAAGGATGAAGGCCCCATATTGTAATTTCGCTTAGGGCCCCATAAGTCTCAGGGCCGGCCCTGTCCATTTGCAAAGCTGCTCAGTCAGGTTTTAGTTTTTTTGGCTAAGTTGCTGACTTGATTGTGCGCAATTGTTCTCTTTTTTTCTTTTTCTTTTTTGTAAGGTTTCTTCTTTGCTCTTGGAGGTCATATCGGAACCTATTGTATCCAACTTTGATCAAAGTTTCAAAATTTTATGATAATAGTAAAGGATACAGAGACATCGATGGTCTTGCTTGAAAATGTTTCAGAGCCAGAGGCAAAGTACTTGTCTTTTCTGTTTGTGGAATCAAGTTGTTAATTGTTTTGGCTCAGTGTCTCAGACCTATGGCTTGTTAAGATGGTTTCATTATTTTCTTTTTCTTCATTTTTCACTGGTTCTAGGATATTCTTCAACATATGTCTGATTTATGCATTGCAACGGAACGACAGGATTGTGATCTACTCTGATTTGCTCTTCTTACACTCAATCTGCCACGAGTGTTGCCAAAGGACTGGGCTTCAAAGTGTAACACTTCCATTTGATGGAAGGTCTTCAGATAGATTGGTATGGGTTTACAAATGCTTGGAGCAGGGGTTTTCCTTTGTGCATCAGTACTTTGTTGCTTGATGATTTCCTTTGTGCTTCATCATGGCTTCTTCCTCTTATCTTTAATTGCAGGATCCTTTTAGCCCGTAATTGGGATGTCCAAGTGAAGCATATTTTCAGGGAAGCTAACTTCATAGATGATGGTTCGGCTGAAGACTCAGATGGAGCTTTACATGTGTTTCCGTTTTGTTTATTCTATTTTTTTTTCTCCAGACGATAGGATTGTTAATGTTTTAGTACTAAGTTAGATTACTACGAGGGCCAATCTCCTATGTCTATAGGAGTCTCCCTTTCGTGTATTAGTGCTTTCTTTTTTATGTTCGTGGGATGCATGGCTACCCCACATTGTGTAGCCCATCTTTAAATAAATAAAAATGCTCACTTTGACAAGAATAGTATGTAAGACCTGGGGGGTTCTGATAAAGCTCTTGCCTTATTTTACATTGTTTTCGCCTTCTATGGCCTCTGCACAATGTTTGTTTTTAGCAAAAACCTTCAAGGACGGTGTTCCCATCATAAGAGTGTTGTAATGTTTAATCTGGTGTGACTACAGATGTGGATGTGCATTTGTGTTCTTTGCTTTTTTACATCTCCAAGGACATACTTCAAAATTTTTAAGACAGGGGATAAGTACGTGGCATAAGGCCTGAAGCTTGACTAGAAAACCTTGTACCACCTATGAACCTGGGATGGTAGTCTGCATTAGCAACCGTTGAGTTTAACTTGCTATATGTTAGTATCCGTGTGTGTGGATTTCCCCATTGGCAGTTCTAGTAGATTCTTGAATCACAACAGTCAGTAGCTTAGGAATGTGAAGTAAATTCAGGACGTTCAAGTCGTGGCCCATCGTAATTACTTGAGCTTGTTAGCTTGCATTGCAAAACACATTGAAGGAAACTTGGGGCGGGCTAGCAAACGGGGCTTGTTGTGCCCGTGGATTTCCCCATTGGCAGTTCCAGTAGATTCTTGAATCACAACAGTCAGTAGCTTAGGAATGTGAAGTAAATTCAAGACGTTCAAGTCGTGGCCCATCGTAATTACTTGAGCTTGTTTGCTTGCATTGCAAAACACTGAAGGAAACTTGGGGCGGGCTAGCAAATGGGGCTTGATGTGCCCGTTCCGTAAGGCCAGTGTGGGTTGTGGTGGCAATAGGTTGGCTGATAACCTGCATTAAACCTTTTGAAGTCGGTGAGGTGGTAACTACATTAAACCCTTAGTTTTTTTTTTTTTTCCAGTTTTTGGATGTACGACTGCGAGAGAAACTGTTGATCGCTTGGTTGAAAGTCAGTGGCACGAAATAACCGTGCGTCAGATTATAACTGAACACCTCTAAGTCAGAATTTGGGCGCGACTCTTTTTTGGTCTTTCCCAAATAGTGATATGGGATGACTTTTGTATTCCGTGTTTAGGGCTTCTTGCCTGATTCAAGTTTAGCTTTGGCGGTGGGTGATTAAGAGCCAGAATAAGCACCTCTGCATTTTCTGCAAAATCCACATTGGTTAAGTACGTGGATTTCATAATATATGGATGCTTAAGAGCATCTCCAACTTTAATGCCAAGGGTTTGGTCTGGTGGTCAAGGCCTAGGAATTAGGAGCTTGTTTCCTCCTAAGATCTCAAATTCGAAACTTCTTAGATGCTATCAACTTCTTTGGGGCCAGGGACATCCGCTAGTGGACATTGGAATTGGTGTCCCAAGATTGAGGCTTTTTTATGGCGGCCCCGTTTTTGGCCGCTGTGCCCAAATCAGTCCCACACAATTGTTTGCGATCATTATTCCAAATATGCCATCTTCCTAACGCGCATCTAACATTAGGAATTTTCCAATGCCCATGGAGGATTGTCATATTGTGCACCATTAACAAATCCATGATTGATTAACGTTAGAGAACTTTAACCTTTTTTTTTTATGTGATTTCAGCAACAAATTAATATGTGGCATATAGTTAATGGTTAAAAAATATTTCAAGACCACTAAACAATTTCTTGTATTCATTACTCTTTTTTCTATCTACTTTCATGTGTTACCCAAATAAAGATACGACAAATGAAAATGCCATTTTTTTTTAGTGGAAAAACTCCCATGCATAAAAGACTTGTACCATGCGCAGAATACAAGCCTTCTATGCATTAAAGTTTTGGCACTAACAAAAACAATTTTGGCATTATCACAAAAGATACACATATATACATTACATTCTGGTATGTAGCACTCGACCACCCTTCCTAATCAAACGCCTTGCACAATGGTCTGTAGTCACTATGTGTTGGTCTGGTTGATCTTGGGGACACATGTATAGTGAATTGAAGAGCCACATGGCCGGGCCTTACTACGGATGTACCCTGGGTGTTTTGGGCTTTGTCCTTGTTAGGGCCTCATTGTCATATTTGGTATGCCTCTTTTGCTAGGCTAGTAGGTGTGTTGGGCTTGACCTACTGGGTGTTTTGGGTTTTGTCCCATCGGGTGATTTTAATTTCTTTAACCTTGGTTGGAGTCCCCTCCCCTCTCCTCCTACTTGATGTGCTTTTTGTCAGGTTTCTCTAATAAACTTGTTGCCGATCAAATAATAATAAAAAAAGAAGGGCATATGGTCGGGACACGCATCCTAAGGAGGCTTGTGCCACGTGTCCGGCCTATACGACACCTGATGGTTATAATATTGTAGTTGGTTGGACAACACCACCACGTGCTCGTTGGGGATTGGTGCTCCTGTGCCGAGAGGATCTTTTGGCTCCCTTGCTCTGAGTGATCTTTTATTCTTCTTTTTTATTTGAATGTGAGGTCTAGTCCAACTGAGACGAGGCGGGTCGGGCGGCCCCCGCAGAACATTCTGAAACGCGGGCTACAAGTGATTGATGGGCCTGTTTGAGCTTATCGACGTGGATTGGGCCAAGCCATATCGGGCCTATTTATTTTGACCCACTACAAAAGTATTTATGTAACTAAAATACTAAGAGTTCTTTTGTTAACATATACATACGTGTACATGTTCAAAATTTAGTGCAGATGTTGTATAACGGTAATCCTACGGGTACATACGATTATGTACAGAAAATGTACAAATCGCTCTCGGGGACCCACTTTTGGGTCCCACACGAGTGATCCGAAACGGCGTGATTTTGGTTCAAGCACTTCTAACCGTCCGATTGAGCTGAAATTTTGTGGAGCCCCTCGGAAAAATGTTCTAAAAATAATGAACGGTTCGGATCACTCGTGTGGGGACCCAAAAGTGGGTCCCCGAGAGCGATTTGTACATTTTCTGTACATAATCGTATGTACCCGTAGCAGGATCCGTTGTATAATATCAAAACTGAATAGAAATCGACACGTTCTTGAAATAAAAAATCAAAATCAAAATTACAATCTATAAAAACCAATAAAATCAATGCAGATTGATTTGGATTCCATCAGTTCATATGAGATTGTCATCCCAATTTTAAAATATCCATTAGACATGTCATTTATTCTACTTATGCGACATGAAAAATTGATAACTGTTCCTGGAGTACCGCCATGTGATCCTTCAGTGCCGTTCTCCACCAAAAATTGTTTGGGCGGCGGTTCTCCGAGAACACTGAATAATCACACTATTTTTTTGGACATACACTGGCAGCAGACATGGATGATGAAGGATTTCAAGCACTTCCACCAGGCTACAAGTTCATGCCAACGGATGAGGACGCATTGAAGGATTACCTGCTTCCTAAGCTCCATGGCCGCTACATCTCTTCGAGAATTATCCACGAGTTCGACATCTATTTGTGCGAGCCGCAGGCGCTTCCAGGTATACTTTCTCTCTTCACGAGTTTCAAGTTTTATTAGCATATCTTAGCTTGACGCTTGAATGGCGTGTCATGAATTGTTTAATCTTTGGTTTTTTTTTTTTATCTGTAAGAAATACGCTTGCCTAAAGGGAATGAAGTATCAAACCCAAGAATGAGACAAGAACTGCAAGGATTTGGGGGAAAAAAATTCTTGTTTTGGTTGATTGAGATACATAATAAGAGACGAAATGGGTATACTGTTTTGATCGTGTTGGATGATTTACAACGAGGTAGATGACTGAGGGTTTTCGCTTTGATTGATAGAGTTGGGTGTGTATGTGTGTTTTTTTTTTTAATGAATACCTTTATTTTGCATAATTTTTAGGGATTTTTTTTTTCTTTTGGAATGACAACAATAATTATGAATCAAGATCAGCAGAATTTAGGGCTTTCGTACGAAGTACTGAAATTTGGACATCTGGCGAATAATCTGCAATAAAAGTTTTGGGCTTCTGCGGCCGTTTGATTTTGTTACTCCACTGATTTTACATTAGGTTGCTTTTGATATTGTGTGGATTGCTTCTTTGTTTTCTTTTCTTTTTTTCTTTTTCTATGGTGAAACCGGTGATACCACGCGAGTAGGTGGCAATCTTCCGATGGTTTCTTGATTATTTTTGTTGTCTAGTTTTGTAGGCCGTAGATTAGTTCAGTTTTATACCTTCACTATCAAATTAATGAAAACTTTTAACTAAGATCATCATAGAAATACATGGCCAACGTACATTGTTGTTTGAAAGCCATTTTCATTCTCTAGCTTTTGTCCAGATACTACATTCCACCTCTTTTGGTCATTATCTGTTTGAATCTACAAAGTTTGTCATTTCGTGTGTGCAATATAGCATATCAGGAATAATTAACCGAAAGAGCAATGCAACTATATAATACATGGACAAAAACAAAACTTGTTGTCTAAAGTAGAGCGTCAAAATCACTATCTTGAATATTTTTGGTTCCTAATTTTTTTTTTTATCTATAGATCTATGTGGTATTTGTACCAATGGTTGTTGATTTACAATACAAACTTCATTATTTTTGTTTGTTTGCAGCTGAATAACATGGTGTTGTGTGCTGTTTATCTCCGTGAATCATCAAAGAAGGAGAAGGAAACTCAAGCGATAAATGATGGCCAACGAAATCGGAGTTACAACAAGGAGAGTCCACAAAAAGCAGCAGTGCCGATGAACGATTCTGCTGAAGATGGACAACTATCAGCACTTATTCCAACTGAATATAGCCCAGAGCAGTACTTGAGTGACCAAATGGAGTCTCCTCGAAGCGTATTAGTGCCAACAAACAACTATATGGTAGATGAACAGCAACAGTCAGGACTGGTTTCAAATGACTACAACCCACAGTTTGCAAGTATTGAAGAGAACCCAATTTGGCTGAAGGAACCTTTGGTGGCCAATGACTTCATCGGACAGCAAACTATGGAGTTTGATGGATACATGGATGGGAACCCAATTCGGCTGAGCACTCAATCATTTTACGAACCACAGAAGACCCTACAAGTACGACGACCATCAACTCTTGAGGAACTTATTGCCACTGGAACAGACTATTGCTCGGATATTGACATCAGCACTTGCATTGACTATGAAACTGATTCTGAGTTCAAGCCAATGAACCACACAGGCTTGATTTCTTGATGTAAAATTATGAGCAAGATTTTGTGAATGAATAGAGCTTAGAAGGACATTTGGTTGCCTTAACCCAGCTGACAAGAATCTAAGTTCAGTTGAAACACCATTCTTGCAAAGGGTCAATTGTACTTTGCACCCTAGAGTATTACTCATTTTTTCGATGACCCTTATAATTTGAATTTTCCAGTTGAAACTCTAGATTGTTTTGTTTATTTGATTGTGGTCATGATTGATGAAAGTACTAACAGGAAATCACTTTGTTCACTTGGTCATTAATTTTTTTTTTTTCCTTTGGGCCTTCGCTTAGTTCCATTTGATGCTTTTCATTACAGAACTCTGCTACATTAGTCTAGAAGCCCTTTGCTCCTTTCTTTTTTTGGGATCAGAGAAGAAATGTTCTCTATTTGGTCTTTTGTGCTGGTCACAAGTGATTTACATGGTCTACCGAGTGTTCATGCGCTTTTGTTTATGCATACTTAATTGTCTACGGATTTCAGTTAAGTGGCTGTACTTGTCCAGGGAAAACATATATTAGATCCATGCAACAGATTTGCCCATGGAGTCGCCATTTTAGACACCAAAACACAAAGCCTGCATGCGAACGTATGTTTTACAGAAAGCATAGATTCAAGAGCCTTGTATTGTTGTTATCAGCTATTTTTTTTCTTAAGGTGTTACAAACAGCTCGATCATTAAGTGCCTCCTTCTGTGGGCAACATTTGCAGCATTCATCGGAGTTTGAGAAGACAAAGCAACACGTCAACTTTCCCAATTTTTTGATCATTTGTAGGTGCCTTTGGGTTCATATAGTTCAAACTTGAATGTTATTTGTTGGCCCAAAAGCAACCCGGGGGGGGGGGGGGGGTTCACAATAACAATGAGGAATTAAAAAAAATAATCACAACACCCAATCCAAAATAACTACTGCAGCAGATTAAGCAGATTCAAAAGAGAACAGATTCAGAGAGTAGTTATTATGCGAAATCTTGAAACTTAAAAACTGATGCAACAATTCTAGTAAGCGGTGTCTCGACAATTGACAACTTTGCTCAAATCAGAATATTCAAATGAGGTAAGCTAACCAATCAATGCAATAAAGATACGCAAAACACAAAGTAAAGGAGTAAGGGAGAGAGAAATCAAACACGCAAATTTTTATAGGGGTTCGGTCCGCAACTTCACGGCCTACTCCACTCCCCGAGTTTCCTACTCAGGAATTGCTGCACTATCTCCAATAGTTGTCACAAACCTCTAGCTTTGTGGGTGCTAGAGAACCTTTACAACGAGCGATTGCTTCCCGAATCCACTCCCAACTAGCTAAGAATCCGGCGCTAGTCAGACTAACTCAAGTAATTTTTCTACCCAAAAAATTACTCACAAAACGGGTAAAGAAGATTTCGGGGTATTCTCCCTTTTACAATACGGCTCACAATCAATCACTCAATCTAGTGTAGAATGATCAAGATGAAGAACTAAGTTGAATGGAAGAAATTGCAAGTAGTAGCTCACTGAAAAATTTGCTCAAGTGTAGTTCGTATCTTCTTCCTTCTTCTGATTCTGTATTTAAACTCTGAAACCCCAATTGAACGTTGAAGATTTTCTCCTAGCCGTTGCAAGAAATCAACACCAAAATCTTGCCTTGTTTAGACCTCTCCGTCTTCAATGACTGCAATTTTTTTCATCCTTCTTAAAAGAAGAGGGTGAACAAAACCCTCCCTCCTATTGGTTGATTTGGTGTAGATTCCACTACAAAAAACTGATGTCATGTTTACCTCTGCAATACATTTTTTAGTAAACATGACATCACTCTGTGATGGGACCCACACATTTCAACCAATTGGAGGGAGGGTTTTGTTCACCCTCTTTTAAGGAGGGTGAACAAAATTGTTCTCATCTTCAATTCTGCAGCCAAACTTCTTTACTTGTAGGGGCTTTATGAATCGTTAAAAAAAATTGGGACTGGAGAGATTTACGTGATTTTTTGATCGGCAGAACTCTCTCTCTATTGGAGATAGTGATTGTATCATTTCCCCAAATGGAAGATCCTTTTCCATGGAGAAAGAGAAATCTTTCTTGCTTGAAAAAATCCTCCACTTTAATCTACAAATTCTACCCAGCCAATCTTTTCTCTCTTTCTCGAAGGCTTGAGTTCCTCTTTTTCTTTTCAACGTCAAAACCTAGGTTGGGATTTAGGAAGATTATATATGCATCAATCAAAAGCCATAGAATGAGAGAATTACACATAAGTCCATAAATTAGAACCTAATTGCAGAAATTGCTCAATTGAATATGTCACTTACAATGAAGCCCAATTTAATAAGCAAGCATAAAGTTAGTGTTTGGTATCATCAAAATCTAAACCCTTGGGGCTAACAATCTCCCCCTTTTTGATGATGACAAACACATATATGAATGGTACTAAAAGTAAGAGTTGAAAGTAAAAGTAATGAAGATCACTCCCCCTTAAAGAATGCATCCTTGCTTGAGCTTGATTTTCTTTTAATTTTCTCCCCCTAAATTTGTGCAGCCTTGCTCGAGGTGCTATTGCTTTCTATTTTTCTCAATACTTCTCCCCCTTTGTCATCAACAAAAAAAATTGTGGAATAAACCCATTTTGAAAGAGAACAACTACACCAAGAACTGTGAGCATGTAAGGAAAAAGAAATCCTCATTATCCAACACATTGAAATTGTCACCAGAATCAAGGTTAGATGCATTTCATGTCAAAAAATATGAACTGTTGTAAGCTCTTGAGTCCCTTGTGTAAGAAGAATCCAAACATGAGAAGCAGAAAAAAATGAACTCAATAGGTCTGAGCTATTGAGCTATATTCATGAAGAAAAGAAACGTAGCTGGCGCCATTTGGTTTGGGCTAGCTTGATTAGCAGTTAAAATCCTGTCCCATAGTTTCAAACTCAACCAACACATTAGTACCAAAGTGATATATAGATTAAGTGCAAATAATTATAGCCCAAAAACAGTTGGGAGATAATAAAGAGACAAATAATGAAACCAAGAGTTATCAAAACCCGAAACCCGCAAGTTAGTATTGACCAAAAAAAAAAATATCTCAAGAATCAAGAATTATCATAAGGAACTGGAAACATGACACTTGCATAAATTAGGATTTAGATACCAGCGAACATAAGATGATGTTTAACATAATATGAGACCTTGAGAGCACAAGAGAAATAAAGCCGAAATACTTGGATTATTGGCCAATAATCAAAGTATTTTGGCTTTATTAAAAAAAAATTGAGTTTTGACCATAATTTTATACTTGTTAGATTCGTCTCGCCGAGAGGAATCCAGAAACCACAAAATCTTGGCGCGAAACTAACAAATGCAAAAAAAAAAAAATTTGAATAAAGACGAAACGAAAAAACAAAAAAACATAATCTGCTTTTTGGCCAAAGGAGTTCTAGGTTGGGATTTAGGAAGATTATACTCTGCATCAATCAAAGCCATAGAATGAGAGAATTACACATAAGTCCATAAATTAGAACCTAATTGCAGAAATTGCTCAATTGAATATGTCACTTACAATGAAGCCCAACTTAATAAGCAAGCATAAAGTAAGTTAGTGTTTGGTATCATCAAAATCTAAACCCTTGGAGCTAACATTATTGTTACTATTGAGTTTTTGTTCGGTATCGTCTAATTGCAGCATACTTTTCTAGGAAATCTTCCTATGTAAGATGCAAAAAGAAAAACACAAGAAAGAATTGTTGCTTTTAGTACTTATGTTGTATGTATTTTTCGCTTCAAAAGACAAATTTTGAATGCTACTATAAAAAAAAGTGGAGTGCGAAAATCATTATCCTATGTAGCTTTTAGTCCAAGACCAGTTTCACCCATGAGTCCATGACAATGCCGTGATCACGTAAAAATCAATTGGAATGGATTTGGTAATTTCTCATCCATTTCTTACTTGTAGTTTGATAGTGTCTTTTTTGGTTCATTAATTCGCCGTTGGAGATGAAATATTGGACATACATAATTAAAAACATGCACTAATATTCATCGTCATTATTCTTCAAGGAAGCTTGCACTTCTTTGTATTCGGCCACTTCCCTTCTACGACAGCTAGCCACTTATTTTGGTGCCAATATTGGTACTTGGTATGGTTTCTATCGGATGTCATCTTTTTCCTATATCAATTTGCTATGATAAAAAGTTTGAGAAATTTCAAATAATGCTCGAAGGAGTACTTCCATTCGTCTTTAATTACATGTATAGACCTTCCTGAAACTCGTGGAAACGATAATTGTTCTTCAGTCGTATAAATAAAGGGGAATGTGATTAGTCTTCATTCAAAAAAAAAAAAAAAATGAAATCATGCTTGCATAGAGCTTCTTATTATTGATTTTGATTTCTTTAGATAAGTAGATTGGTCGTTCACTCACATTTCTAAGTCGAGTTTTGAAATTTCTTACATCAAAATTTTTCCGGTTTCCATCTTTCAGTAAATTAATCCCATCACAAAATTTGAATAGTTTGTCCTTGAACTCCATGATTGCATGTTAAAGTTGTGGTTACTTTCTTTCAAGATTTTTCCTTTATTTTTTTTGTATGGGAGTTATCCGAAAAAACAAAAATGAAGAAGAAGAAGGTTATGCCATGATGGGATGGAGGGGAGTGAAAAAACATGAGATTTGGTTGCTGATTTGAAAACTAGTGTGATGGAGTTACTAATCACATTTGGCCATCTATACCATAAAAAATATGTTGTGAAAGGCAATTGGGGGACACTTGGAGGGAACTTTTTTAGGTTTTAAGCGGATACCACGTGGCATTACCCGAATACACATCCCAATCGTACAAAATGACGGTCCAGATTCCCACTTGAAGGCACGGCTGGGGCTTGGGTGGTTTCTTAAATTTAAAAAGTTTTTTCCAAGAGTGTGGAAGCCATTCATCTTGGAAATGAACCTTCTCGACTAAGCCCAAATCGAGGATTATTTATTAAAAAAAGGCAAGGTAAGGGGGTGAGCACCGTCTGTCAAAAAGTGTTTTCGACAGCCTAGATTCCGATTTGGAGGCACGGCTGGGGCATGGGTGGTGTCTGAGATTTAAAAAGCTTTTCCCGAGAATAAATTACATATATTACAATATATTGGACCGAAACTGTAATATGACGTAGGCATGGCACATAGGGCACACTGCAAGTCGTTACTTGTTCGATAAAAGCCCACCTGTTTATAGAAGCCCTAACCACACGGCAGCTCCGGCGATTATCTCGGCTACTCCGGCGACTTACTGGTACGCCCCCCCCCCCCCCCCCCCGCCTGTGCTCGAATTTCTCTCCCTATGTATTCTGTTAGATCTCTTTCTTCCTCTGAAATTTATGGTAATTTTTCCAGTATTGAGCAACTCCAAGACACTCTCTACTCAGGCTCTCTTGGCTATTGTAGAGACCAAAACCAATTTTCAGGGTTCCAAGAGGCTGGCTATTCCCCTCGTCACTTTGCATTTCCTCCCTTCAGCCGGCTACTAGAGGCGAGTTCAAGCCTCTCGCTACGTCTTCCAGATTCCCTTTCACGCCAAAAATTCCAGGTCTCTCTCTCTCTCTCCTCTTTGTTCAAACCAGATTCTTGATCAAAACCCTAACCAGGTGACTTCGATTTGTACACGAAGGAACTCAGATTTTGATTTGATTCATCGGAGGTTTGTGTATGGTTCATTAATTTTGATTTGGGTTCATCAGGTGACTTGGATTTGTGTTTGGTTCGATTCATTAGAACCCATAGCAACCCAGATGTCTGTAGTTCTTGGTTTGATTCATAACAACCCATTTGTGCTTGATTAGATTCATCGAGATTTTCTTGTAGTTCGAATTGATTACCTATTTGTTTCAGAATTCAATTGGCAATGATCGAAGTGATGCTGCTCATTTAATTTTGTTCTTGCTGTCAATTTTTATTTTTAAACTAGAGAAAATATTATTGTCAGTTTTCTTTTTTAACAGGAGAAATTTGTTCTTGTTGATATTGTTTGGTGTTTGATCTGAAAAATCAGTTTTGTTAGTTTGGCTGGATGGCTAGAGTGGAGAGTAGTGTTGGAATGTTGGTGTGAAAAAGTGAATAGGAAAAATAGAATTTGTACTTTTTTAGTTGACTTGGTGCAACGGATATGTAGTAAAAAGTTCGAAACTTCTTTAATCTCTGAAGATATGAAGTAAGAAAAAATCACAAAGCTTTTCTTTGTGGTGAATGCCAAAATATCAAATTGGCTCAATTAGATGGAATGGGGATTGTAATTCTTTCTACTTGTCTTGGAATAATGACAGATTGAGAGGCTGGACTAGATGGAATTGGCGGAGAAATGTTGTTTTACATATGTTAATACTACTTCTTATATATGAATTGGATCTGAAATTTGAAAGAAAAAAAGGTAGTAGAGGTATTGATTCTAGCTTGTGGGGAACTTAAGAAATTAGAACTATTTCTTGTAACTCAACTGGTGGAATTACTAGGTTAGACTTAAAGAGTTCCTCATGTATCTGACAGTCCCGTATGATACTAGTTTTTTTTTTTTTTTTCCTTTCAAATTTCCCGTTCTGGTTCATGATCGTATGAGTTTGTTTGTTTCCCATGTCATTTTCTATGAATTCGGATACATTAGAATTTTGGTCGAATTGTGCTATGCTGGAGGTCTGGTTTTTGGTTCATGGTCAAGTGTTCAGAGTCTTAGAATCTCCTTTTTTTGGTTCATGGTGTACTTAGGAGGCTGGTGAAAATAATATACTCCAAGTTTTGCACACCTATAATGCAGACGAGAGACCACCACAGCCTAGCACATCTTTTGCAATTGAAAGAGATACCAAATGTGATGGAAATCAAGTTCTGATAAACCAACCAAGTTCTGAATAATTAATCTACGCACTCTTTTTCACTGATCAAGAATACGTACTCATAAGTTTATCTATTCCTGGCTCTTGAATGCCTTGATTTATTGCCTCCTGATATGTGTTTGGTTTTTCAACATGAGTATTAGAAGAAAAAAAAACTTTTAGATTTACTTTTCAATGGAGATGGCTTTATTTGTCTTTTTAGTGAGGATATCTAAATTTTTCGGTCTCTAGTTTTACTCTTGATATCTTTTTAGTTATTTATGGATGTTATTTGCTTTGTTTAGAAGGAGAGGAGCAAGAAGCGTATATTAGTCTTTGCAGAAGCAATTAAAACTTCCTCCGAATGGCATTGGTTGTAATCTGTGGTCAACCTTGTAGCGGGAAGTCAAAAGCTGCACTCTGCTTAACTGAGGCTCTTGAAGACGTTGATCCAAAACCAACAGTCAGAATTATCGATGAAACTTCATTTCATCTCGATCGCAACCAAAGCTATGCTGACATGCCTTCCGAAAAGAACTTAAGAGGGGTGCTTAGATCGGAAGTTGATAGGTCCTTGTCAAGAGAGAATATTATCATAGTGGATTCCTTAAATAGCATTAAGGGTTACAGATACGAGTTATGGTGTTTGGCTCGTGCTGCAGGAATAAGATATTGCGTCATTTATTGTGATGTTGAAGATACCCACTGTAGAAAATGGAACGAAGAACGAAGGGAGAGAGGGGAAGCCTCTTATAATGAAAAGATATTTGAAGATTTGGTGAGGAGGTTTGAGAGACCTGATAGAAGAAACCGGTGGGATTCACCTTTGTTTGAGTTATGGCCATTTAAAGATGGAATTGAAAAGTCCTCTCCAGCAATTTTAGATTCTGTTTTGTACCTTACAAAAACGGTGGACTCCAAAACAAGGGATGTGAAAGTTTTGCAGCCTACAATTGCAACGCAAACTAATAGGGTTTCTGAGGCGAATTCTCTTTATGAGATAGACAGGGCGACACAAGAGGTGATGAATGCGATTGTGGAAGCACAATCGCAGGCGATTGGGGGACCCCCGAATGGAATTACTATTGGCCATGGATTGCCGACTGTCAACATTTCGAGAGCTGTTGGGCTGCCGGAGCTACGTAGGTTAAGGAGAACTTTCATAAAGTTGACAGGGCAATCGAGCTTAAGTGGCCGACCTCCGCCTTCCGATGCAGAGAGTGCAAAGAGGATGTTTGTTGATTACTTGTGCAGAGAACTTGAAACCGGATGAAGACAAAAGATCAGCATGATATGTCTGGATTTATGACGGCATTTGAGCTTGGCTTTGTGTTTAATGTGCTTTTATCGCCTTTTAAGCTGTACTATCACATTTATCAGTTTTTGTAAACTAGCAGGAGGTTACCTTTATGGGGCTTTATTGGTGGTGCGCAGGTTGTTATATAGTCTGGAAAGAGAAAAGGGAAAAATAGCTGTATTTGTAAGAGTTATATTTTGTATCTTTTGAACTTCTTGTGGCTATGAGAAAGAAGTTTTGTTTTCCTTCAATTTTGTACCATGAATAAAGTTGTTTGATTTTCAATGAGCAAAAGCATTTGCAAATTGTTTTAGAAGATACGAAAGCTAATAATAAAAATAGCTTACTGGTATGTTTGATCTTTCATCTTTCTTATAAGTTGGTATTTCAAAATATTTGTGTCATGTTCGAAACTTCACACATGCTATCGACTCTTTTGGGGTCCGTATATATTTTAATTGTGCTCCCACAAGTGAATTGTGGGATTGGGCGAAACCTCCCACTGGCCCGGACACCTAAATTATCAAAAAAATATTGGTGTCTTGCTGGTTTTTGTAGTTACATCTTTATAATTACCTTGACTTAAAAAGAGAGGAGGAGGAAAAACATTCAAGTGCAATTTGGCTTAAATGCAGCTTATGTAAGTCTAGTCAAATTTTCAATTATACCCTAATGATATCTAGAGAACTTAAATTTATCCAGCCTATAAAGCATCAATACATTATTTGCTTTCAAATCAACATATTCTAGATAATCGCCTTGAAAAAACTTAACTAAATACCTTCCATTAGACCAGCAAAAAAAGTAAAAAACTGCTTTAGAAGAGAAAGGCTTATTGATGGCTGATCTATGATAAATGTGTCAAATGTGACACGAGGTACTATACTATTTTAATTTTTGTTTTCCATTTCCGTGTTACTTATGCATAGCACGGTTAACCTATTAGTAGTCCGGCAATGCAATGGAGGCCCCAATTTTGGGTACTTCATGTAAAACTATATTTGCTTTGGAGTTGGGGGGCTTGGCTGCATTGGTATTTGGTTGTGGTTGGAAATGGAGGGGACAATGCTGGAATTTTTTTTTTAAGCAATGCGAGGTTTTTCATAGCCTCACACTCATAGAGGTATTCGAAAGAAAGATGAGCTTGATTCTTGCATTCGTATGGAGATTCATTGGGATCTCAAATGCATTCAACAATTCTTTCTTTGAGCAAGCTCATCTCAAATGCATTCAACAATTTTTTCTTCAGTCGACAGTGTTACAGGGATTGTTTTGCCCTGTAACACTGTGGACTGAAGAGGAGATTTTTGTAGTTATGGAAGAGATTCACATGAGTTTCTGAGAAAACTATAAATCTCACAGCTGAGTTGTACTTATTCGTAATTTCGGGCCAGTGTATCAGATCAACCACAGAAACTTTGGAAACACTCATCATTGTTGAAGTTCTGTAATTCCAGTTGTAATTGTTCATTTTCTCATATCTAAGTTGTTTGCGTCAGAGAGTTTTACTTGAACATAAGGTGCTATAACTGGACACAATGGACAAGCCACAAGCAAAAAGTAGTCTTGGACCTTTGCTAATGGGAAATTTTTTGCAACTTAGGATCCCAATGAACAATGAAATCACATTGGCTGTTTGTCTAATTCCAACTTAGGATCCAGATGTGCTAGTTGCTGAGGACAAGAATAAACCAGAAAAAGATGGTAATACTGAAACTAAAACCATGGGTATGACTAAAAACAATTCTCTCTTTGTAGATGAGGTACAAAAGAATGAATTTATTGAACGACTTACAAGGAATAATTGATCAAGGAAATATCTCAAAATGAATGCAAAAGAATATTTCTGCTGTTCTTTTTGCTCCAAGTGACTATTTCTGTCTCCTAAAACTATTCACTACCACCCAAATAACCCAAGTCATATGTCCAGCCAAACTCCCTAATCTCAATACTCTATTCACTAAATTCAGCCCTATTCGGTTTCAGATCGAATGGACTCAAGAATCTGGACTATCTCACCCATGTTGGGTCTCCTCGAAGGCGTCTCAGAAGTACATATCAACCCCAACTTCATCACCTGAATCAGCTCATTTTCTGCGAAACCCCTCAAGCTTCTGTCAAAGCAATCGGAAGCAGTGCCACTTTCCATCAGCCCCCTAACATAATCACACAAGACCACCACCTCATTTAGTCCCGGACTCTCGACAGGTTTTCTCCCTGTAATCAGTTCCAACAGAACCACCCCAAAACTGTAAATATCACATTTGTCGCTGAATCGCATACCTTGAGACAATTCTGGCGCAACATACCCAACAGCATTGTGAAAGTTGGTTAAGCCATAATTATCAAGTAGCGGAAGCAATTTCCCCAGCTCATAATCGGACAGTTTAGCTTCATAATTTTCATCTAGGAGTATGTTTGTGGACTTAATATTCAGGTGGAGGACTGGAGGTTTGCAGTCGCGGTGAAGGTACGCTAAGGCTCTAGCGGTCCCTAGGGCAATCTGAAACCGCCTAGGCCAGGTTAATTCAGTATTCCCAACACCAGTACTAGTCCCAGGGTAATTAAGTCCATATAGATTATCATACAAGTTACCATTTGGGACAAACTCAGATAGAATTAACTGCATACTAGTTGACCAGTAATAACCTTGAAAAGCAACTAGATTTGGGTGTTGAAAGCTTCCCAACCGTCCTATTTCATGCTCGAACTCATCTTGGTTCTGTATTCTTCCTAGAGTCTCAAGCTTTTTCACTGCTATTGAAATCCCTCCTTCGAAATTAGCTCTATAGACCGTTCCAATGGACCCACCACCAATAAGACACTCCTTGTCGAGTAGAGCTTTGGTTCCAGCCTCCCAATCTTCATACTTAGATGGTAGACTTTTACTAAAAAGAACCAACTTTCCGATTATGACATTTGAGTCCGATGAGGCTGGCGGAGTGCTCTCGACAACCACTGGCTCGTCACCCCTTCTCCTCTTGCGAACCTTCATGTTCACAATGGTTATTGCACAAACACCAGTTAAGATCACTGCGGCAGCAACAATAGCAATAATGGCCATAACCTGAGCAGGATGTACCCGAAGGAGGACCACATAGGCCTACATCGTGAAAAAACGCGAAGTAACCAAAATGCTGGAGCTGGAAGGAATAGTTCCACTGAGGTTGTTGTCGGAGACATTAAAATGAGTAAGATTTTTCAAATTTCCAAGTGAATCAGGGATTGATCCAGATAGAGAATTTATTGAGAGATCAACAAATTGGAGTTGAGACAAATTCCCAAGACTTGATGGAATGGTTCCATTGAGCTGATTTTCATGTAAATCAAGAATTTCAATTTTTTGTCAATTTTTTTTCAATTTTTTCGGTTTTTTGGTCCGCATTAAGATTGAGATGGACGGCTAGGATTTGTTATTTTTTGGGGATCAAGATCGGTTTTTTCGGTTTTCGGTCCAAATAGGGGTGGTTTCGGGGTAATTCGGTCCAAATCGGCATGATTTTAGGGTATTTAAGTTCGGTTCGGTTCGGTCTGACAAAAATTCCGGAAAACCGAAACCGAACCGAGATGTATTTCGGTTTTTTCGATTTTTTTCCCAGACTGGACCGACTGAACACCGAACCGAATTTTCGATTTTTCTGTCGGTTCGGGTCCCGTCGTTTTTTTCCACCCCTAGTTTCTTCCATATTGAAGTTGCATGTGAAACTGCAGGAGATACATTTACTACTCTCTTTTATAATCAGACAGATGAAGCCACGAATCAAAGTCAGGGGGTCGGATTATGAAAGAAATCTTGGTACGATAATCTTTTCAAGCCTACATCTAGTAATTTGGGTTTTAATGGGATGATTTTGATAAATTAAAAAAAATAATCTTGAGTACTGTTTTTGTCATATAACTCGATGAACACAGTATCATTATTGCACGGTATCATTCACCATAATTTAGTGTTCTCGAAATGAAAATTGTACTTAATTTTTTTTTTAACTATTTTCATTTTATAAGTTTCCTAAGAATATATATATCAGTCCTGTTCTACTAAGGACTCCCTCAAACTCCCAATTTGCGGACCTCATGGATCGGGGTCGAATCTCGACGATCCGAACCGCTCAATGTGTTTAAAACATGTTTTTAAGGGTCACCTCAAGGATTCCTCCAAAAAAAATACCCGGAAGGGCTTCATTCGAGCTTTTTTCGATAAACTATATATGTACGGTTATTATGAAAAATTGCTCGGATGAAGCCCTTTCGGGTATTTTTTTTTTGTGATTCTTCGCGTTAGCCATGGAAAACATGTTTTAAACACATTGAGCGGTTCGGATCGTCGAAATTTGGTCCGAAAAATAAAAAAAGGGGTGGTCCTCACGGAGGAGATCTTTGAGGGAGTCTTTAATAGAACATCTTCCTATATATATATACAAAATATACCCCAAAATAGAAAATCGGGGTTGGCCAGAGCCACCCCTGCCCCTATTTAGCTCTGCCCCTGCTTATAATAGCAGTAGGTAGATTAGCCCTGTTATGTGTACAACACTTTTGCATACAATACTTGTGCAACATTTGTATGAGATCATTTTGAGGTCTCATACAAATGATCTGAACCGTTCAATTTATTCAAAAACAAATTGAAGGATTCTTGCAAAAAAATCAGTTCAGTCGGATATCGGTAAATGCTTGATCCATACGTTTTTTTTTTCGGTCTCCAATTGTATGGACCAAAAAAGAACATATGATCAAGCACTTAAAAAAAAAATCTGAACAAATTGACAGACTCGGAATATTTGTATGTGACCTTAAAACGGGTCCCACAACTTCTTGTACGAAATAGTCAAATATTGATTTCCCACGGGTACTTTAATGTAATGTAGTGAGAAGCGAAATTCACTTAGAGGGTCAATTCCAAGAAATTAATATGAGAGGAGCCTCCAAAGGTATTTTAGTGTTAAGCTCCCTCTTGATTCTAATCTACTACTCTCAACCTAATCTTCCAAACTAGGCTTATTCTGTACCAACTCCAATGGTTTAGATCCATCCATCGAATTCTCCATTGAGAGCCAACGTGCCCATTCACTGGCACCATGCTCCCCGACGAGAAACTCCATTGAGAGCCAACGTGCCCATTCATTGGCACAATGCTCCCCGACGAGTCAACGTGCAACACGTGTTCCATTCGCTTGCATCACCTTGCAACGGGCACACCGCATTACTTGCACTGTTGGATTTTTCTGTTTCCATCACTTGGAGTTCACCATGCAAGCCTATCCATGGCGCGTTGAGAGTCTACCCATAGATCGTCAGCCATCGGCTCTGATACCACTTGTTGGGAGTTTGTATGACGCATTGATCCCACCATCGCTTTCACTGCGCCAGCGTGCACAAGGCCCAAGCTTCTAGGGAGTATCCATGGAGTCCACCATATTCGTTGGGCCCAGTATACATTAAATGACTCATATCCACTTAAAATGCTAAGTCTTGTAAGTGGTGAGTCATCCAATTGTATATTACGGTCCGACCTTTTTTCTATTTTTTCAATGTGGGACTTAAGCTTCACACATGTTCTAACAGAAATAATGATGTTATCAAAACTAAAACTAAAACTAAACAGGGAAACGAACAAGGCATGTGTAACCTATACTATCATTTGTATAATGGAGTTCATCAATTATTGACGGTTTTTTGGGGATTTCTCTTTCTTGGAAGAAAAAGATTGGAAAGGCTTAGTTGATACTTGATATGTTGGATTTTGTTCAAAATATTGAAATTTTTAGGCAACTAAACATGGTTATCCCATCTCTCTATGAATGAAGGAAAAAATATGATATTGTTGCGAGATTGTATGGTTTGCCTATAAAAATATTTATTTCCCTGTTTTGAAGGTTTAATAGTATTTTTTTTTTATCAATATCTCGTGTCATGAATGAAAGGTATATATGTGAATTTGTGAAAGATGTGGGGTATGTGAATTGGTGAACAAAGGGTATACGCAAAGAGAATACTAACTTCTTTGCCAAAGAGAATAACTTCTGGACCGTTCATAAACAAGGAGTTTGCACTTTGCACACCGAGCACATCCGCACCGTGAAAGAGGGGTAGGTGAATTTGAGAATGAAGGGTAAGTGAATTCGTGAACAATGGTGTATGAATTTGTGAATGAAGTGTACGTGAAAATTTGTGAATTTATGAGCTTGGCAGTGTGTGAATTTGTGAGTTTTGTAGTTTTTTTCTTCTTTTTTTTTTTTTTTTTTTTTTTTGTTTCTTGTATTTTCGGATCAGTAGTGTCCTTTTTTAGTTTATTAATATAAGTTTTTTCGGTCAAAAAAGAATTTATGAATGAAGGGTATGTGAATTTGGTAATTTAGAGGTATTTGAATTTGTGAATGAGGGGTATGTGTATTTGGGTGTACGCAATATGTGAATTTGTGAATAAGAGAGTGTGTGAATTTGGGAACCGGGGGAGGTGCTGCGCAGCGTGCTGTGCGGTCTATTTCTGTGCCATGCCAGCACCATTTCGACGATCGGAGACGTCCACCGTGTTGAGCTCGTCGAGTACTACAAACTTACCAAAAATCAAATCGATCGGATATCGTTAAATGTCTCATCGGAACACAAATAGGTTGAAAAAAATTGGAACACACATGTCTTGAAACATTGGATGAAAACTATTGTAACAATTTTTCCCGGCATATTTGTGTTCCGATGAGGCACTTAACGATATCCGATTGAGTTGATTTTTGGTACACTTATAGTACTCGACGAGCTCTACACGGTGGACGTCTCCGATCGTCAGAACGGTGCCGAAATAGGCCCGCACAACACGCTGCGCAGCACGGGGCTGCGCAACACCCCCCTGTTTCCGTGAATTTGTAAGTTCGAGTACGTGGAGTATGCTATTACAATAGGTTTGAATTCCTGAGTTTGAGTGGTAGGTCTCACATATCTCATGTGAGAGAGTTTGTACAATTATCAGTACAATTGTTAGTGCAAATATCTTTTCTCTTATTCCAATCATAAGCTAGTTAAGCAACGGTTCTACATGCACAGATAGGGTGCACCGATGGTGCATCGATCGGCACCAGGGACCCCCTTGTGGGTCCCACACGGTCGATCTGAGCCGTTCGTTCATTCCAAAATATTTTTTGGACGAAATGGGGTGATTTTGGATCAAACACTTGGGAACGTCCGATTGAGTTGATTTCCGCGCGGAGCCCCCTCGGAATTTAATTTTGGGATGAATGAACGGCTCGGATCAATCGTGTGAGACCCACAAGAGAGTCCCCGGCCCCGGTTGGTACATAGTCTGTACCAGGGGGTCGGTACCCCTGGATTTACCGCTAGTTAAGTTAACGGATAAAGGAGGGGCTTGCTAATTGATTGGTATGCTTTAGTCTAAAATACTCAGATGACGTAGATTCCTTAGTTTGCACAATCAATAGTGAATGTCAGTCCAATAAAAAGTAAGAAGGCAATTGATGTATAGTTAGTTGCATATGTTTTCAGTTGGCAAGAGGGTCTCCATATACGAAGAATCAAAATTGAATGGAGTTGGGTTGGAGAGCCTTGATTCTCTAAAATGGAATTTTGATTAGTCAAAATGAATTACGGAGATTATGGTCGTTAAAAATCTACGACACGGGATACGTATCTTATAATTTGTATTCCCTCTAAAAATTATGTGTATCTTGTCACCATATCCTTTCTGAATAAATTAGAATATGACGGCATATCCTATGATACATTAGTGTATCCAGTTCCACTATGTGACGATTACATACCATATCTTACGAAGAGGAAAGCCAAATGCATTCTAAATTGTTTGATGCGACATTAAACCATTTAAAGAAAGCCAAAACTCTATCCATTAGAGTTCGAATAGAAGAAAGAACATATTTTGACCATGTCTTGCATGAATCATATAAGAGTTCTTTTTATTTTCCCTCGACGTGTTGTTTCACAAAATTGAAAGCTAAAAATTTACTAAAAACTAAATGCTAAATTTTTTAAGCTAAAAGGCTGTTTGATAGAAATATCAACAGCTGAATTACAATAATTGTTTTGATATAAAAGATAAATTAATTTATCTTAAATTATTTATAGTTGTTCTCTTTTAGATTTATTAATGAATGTCGTGTAGTCGTAGTGGTGGAAAAATGGTGGTAGAGAGATGGTGGTATTGGAGGTAGTGGTGGTGGCAACAATTTGTAGTGTAACTGTGATAATTGTAATGAATATGGTGCGATGGTGGTTGTAGTAGAGGTGGTAGTGGTGAAGAGACGGCGGCGGCGGAGCAAGTGCAAGTGATGACAGTAGCAAGCAATGGTGTAGTTGTGGTGGTGAAGAAGTGTGCGGTGTGGAACATGAATAAGAGATGAAGAGATAGTTATGGTTTGAATAGTATTGTTCGAGATATGGTGGTGGCAGTGGTCGTAATAGTGATAGTAATGACGGCAGTGGTAGTGTTGATGGTAATGATGGTGTCGATGGATGTGGGTAGGAGAGTGGTGGTGGCGGCGGCGATGATGGAGTAATGGTACTTGCGACGGTGGTGGCATGGTCGTGGTTGTGGTGCCAACGTTGGAAAAGTGTCGATGGCGGTGGCAACAATGATAGTGGTAGTGGTGGTGGTGGTGGTGGTGTTACTATAGTGAAGTGGTGATGGTAGCGATGATGATGGATTAGTGGTGGTAATAGTGTTACGACGGTGCGGCAATGGAATGTGGTGGTGGTGAAGATGGAATAATGGTGGTGATTGATGTGGATTGTGATACCGGTAGTTGGTCATGTTGGTGGTGGTAGTGATAGTGGTAATAGCGGTGGCATTGTGGTGGTGAGTAGAGGTGGCGATAATAGAATGTTGGTGGCGGACTAGTCGTGGAGGGTGGCGGTGGTGGTGGGAGGGGGAATATGTATACAAGTAATGACAAACAACCAATGCATTGAGTTTTAAGATGAAATATGGTAATCAATTTAGTTGCTTATTACTTAGTATATTGAGTTCTAAATGCTGAATTGAGTTATCAAACAACCAGAAAGCCTATGTGATAGATTCCATTTGAGAGACTTGGAATTTGTCATCCTAGAAACTTATTTCCATATATAAAACACTTATTTTTCACACAAAAACACACACTCCCTAACAAACTTTTAGATTGTGATTAGATATAACTGCTTTTTAACTATATACCCATAAGCTTCTGTTAACATATCTTACAATAAGTGATAGATAGAAAAAAAATGATATATACACGATACTTATCTCAGTTTGAAAATACTGGTGGAGATGAGATTGAGATGCTTATAATTTTTCACCTTTGAAAGTAAAATAATGAAAATGGACCCAACTAGTAATGATGTACTTGGGTTTTAAAGTGAATTTCTCTACTTATTGCTTTTGCTTTTGCTCTTGAATTCTTATTTAAGTAGTTTCATTTTTGTTTCTTTCTTTCTTCTTTTTTTTTTGTCATATTACACATTTCCAATTTTTCATTAGCTTATTTATTTTTTCAAAATTTGCAAATGTTCATACTGAAGTTGTGATTGTTCTATCTGACATTCAGCTTGTTGAGTAGAAAACATTTTCTTGAAAAACATTTTACATAAAAATCAATTTTCGATGTTTGGTAAAATAGAAGCCGAAGTCAACGGAAAATGTTTTCCTTTGTCAACCAGAAAACCAAATAATATGAGGAAAATGGTTTCCCGAAAAAAAGATCCAGAAAACAGTTTCTCCAAGGTCCCCGACGGAACTTCGTCCGATGAGAAGAACTGCGGTTGTTTGATTTACAACACTGATTTGTGGTTGAGATCAAATTTTCCATTTGCGGTGGAGTCGTGGGCAGTGTAATGCATGGACATTGGAGATCGTTTGAGGAGTAAAATGTTTATTAGTGGTTTTTCATATCACCTAGACAATAGAAAAACATTGTCAAGAAAACATTTTTAAATTATAATCAAACACCAAAAAACAAAAAATTGTCGAAAATCTTTTATATTGAATATATTTCACTATAAAATGTTTTTTCGCCTGAAACAAACGGGGCATGAGTTTTAACAAGTTTTTTTTATTAATAAAGAAGGAAAACATACGGATCTGGTTGATTGCGACATTACAATCATAATGGTAAAAAAGGTTCAATATTACAGTGAGTGGATAAGTTTAGAGTCTGGACAACGTTTTTTCATACACACACACTTGTACATACACTCTCGTTTAGCCCTCAATTCATATGACTGCGTGTTCAAAGTATTTGTGTTACTAGCATCGTCTGCAATATATTAGCTAAATTAAAAAGCTATTAATATATTGCTGATAAAAAAAAGGTATTAAAATATGCAAAGAAACGGGCAAGGTTCAGTGAACGGTTCACACATGAGGGAGAGATTTGTTAGAACATGTGTGAAGCTTAAATCCCACATTGGAAAAATAAAAAAAAGGTTGGACCTTAATATACAATTGGATAACTCACCACTTACAAGACTTAGTTTTTTAAGTGGATATGGGTCATTTAATGTATATTGGGCCCAACGAATGTGGTGGACTCCGTGGATACTCCCCAGAAGCTTGGGCCTTGTGCACGCCGGCGTAGCGAAAGCGATGGTGGGATCAATGCATCATACAAACTCCCAACAATTTCTCTCATTTCTCTCTTCACTCATTACACCTGCTGACATCATCAAAACTAAACTAAACTATCTAACCAAACACAGCCACACTATCTAACCAAACACAGCACAGCCACACTATCTAACCAAACACAATCACAGTAATAAACTAAACTATCTAACCAAACACTACCACAGTAATAAATTAAACTATCTAACCAAACACAGTCACAGTAATCTCGACGCAGATTAGGATGAACTTTGATGAAGAAAATAAGAATTGGAAGAAATTGTAACGAGGGTATGTGAATATGTGAAAATCGTACGAAAAAGACCTGCACAACATATGGGGAAAAGAAAAGCTCAACAAACATTACGGAAAAGGAAAAAAAACCTGCACAAGAATGTGCTCCAACACAACGCCCTGATGTGCTCCAAGGCGGAGTTCCAATATTTTTTTGGTCTCGACGTAATGCCATAAATCTTGCGTCTGGTTTGCAAAAGAGCCCATTGCTTTGGCTTTTTTATTTAAAAGATCTGGAAAACAAAAAAAGAAAATTAAAAGGACGAAAGCCAAATTAAGAACCACTAATGGGATCATAATGTAACATTTCATATTCCCTTCCCAATGTCAATGGCACCAGGTTATAATTTAATCAGTTAGTGTCGATTGCTTTTTTCTTCTTGCGAAGGTGATCCGCCTAGGATTTGGGGAGACTGCTGTGCACTAGGTAACCCATTCGGCCGTCTGTTGCGAAAATGCACGGTTGGGATCAAATTCAAGCAATTCGAGCCGTGAATTTTTGCTACAGGCGGCTGGATGGGGTGCATGGCACGGTTCATTTTAAAATTTTTGCACAAGGTCAGTTTAATCATCTCTTGTAAAAAGCTTTGCAACGGAACCTCATCAACAAAATGGGCCGCATTGAGTTGACACATTTGACTTATGCATGCTTTTGCAAAGTAAAACAAATGAATAGGAAATTCGCCACTGCCCTTTCACCTGAGATGTGATTTCTTATCCTAACAGATTATAAAGAATCAAATTTTCTTTCTTAACAATTTAAAACTTTAGATGAGTTCGTGATCGTTCTCCATATGTGCACGCCAAATACAGATACGAGAAAAAAGAAGCAATAACACAGTAAACAACAAGGTCAAATCTGCACCGGATTCTACTCTAAAAAAGAACATCCATTTCTTCACATGATCACCAACTGAGCTAACAAATAATAATGCAAGGAATTTCAATCCCATGATCAGTACAGTGAGATTGAGACTGCCCAAGAAAAATTTGCAAAGTTAGGCTGCAATTCTATGTTAATAAATTTTGGCAACAAATGACAGCAAAAACTCACTGGCAAATCTCAAACTTTGCCTTTTTGTTTTCAACTATCCTCCTCAATCTACTCTTTGCTCTCTCTTCACCTTTTTCATTATTTCAAACAGTGAGCCTATCAATTCAACTACAAAAAGAAAAGGAAAAAATCTCCCTCCCCTCAACCCCACCTTTCTGCCCTTTTTAGCTCCCAACTTTTCACTCCTTCCAATGTTGTATTAACCTTGAAAAACCCTTTTTCAAAATTTCAACCCAAATAGTCTTTGAAACAAAAAACAGTTTCAATCAATCTATATAATTCTCTCCCCCACCACAAACCCCACAATTTCTGGGTCCCCAAAAAAGAGCCTAAAAAGGGCTGATTTTTTAGTAAATCTCTTAAAAAAATCACTTAGAAAGAGTGATTACTGATCTTCTACCACTACATTAACCTATCAGATAAACTGGGCAATCTCCTTAAGAAATTCAAGGTGGATGGTGGCATGGGGTCTCTGAACATTGGGTGGCGCAAAAAGTAGAATCCAAGAGCCACTGCCACCATTTTTGGTGGCACCATGTAGAGGATCACTGTGATTGCCACACACACCCCTATGAACAGTTTGGTTGCCCTTGGGTCCCTCCAGCTAACCAAGGCTTGGACCCTCTCCCCTTGTGTTGCAAAATCCCCCAACACTGTTTGGACCCTGGCTGCCAGGGTCCTCAACCGGTCGTACCTGATCCGGATGATTTCGGGCGGTTTCGAACTGGGTATGGTGTCGAATTCCTCGTCTAGTTCGTCCGGATCGACTGTTTCGGCTTGGGACAAACGGGTATCCATACCGGCCGGGATTTTCGGTCTGAACCGATAGTACCAAAGACCGATTAAAACCACATATAAAAACCCGGTTGGGACAATCAAGTCCGGGTACCAAACGAGGACCAAGTAAAGCAAGTGAAAGAGAACCGTTGTGACCGGGTTCCTCCACCTTCGAATATCGTCTAACCATTTCGCCAACCCAACAACCCATGCCAAAACCGCCACGATTCGAAACCAATTGGCCTTGCTCTTTCTCATGCTCCAAGAGTGTGAATCCGCATCCAACATGTACCGAACCACCTCGGGCCCCAACGGTGGCTCTGACCTAGCCAACCATGCCGCCACCATCTTCGTGGCGGCCCCACGCAATGCCTCCTGTTGAGCCACCCCTAAAGGACGGAGATAGTGCATTCTAGGAAGCAACGGCTGGCCGTATATCGCGCCCGTTTCCGGCAACAAAGACGGGCAAGCAAACCGTATCGCCACCTCGATTTCGCCCATTTTCTTCAACCCGGTCCTCAATAGCACCATCAACGGGTAAGAAGTGGTATAAACCTTGTTGCTCTCAAGCGTAGAGACCCGGATCCGGACCTTCCCGATACGGTAATCGGGTTTGTCCTCCACCACGTCAGCAAACATACGCCAGTTGTCAAACACCCCAATGGTGAGAACAGTGCAGGGGTCGTAAACCTGCCACGTGTACTGCTCGTTCCAGCGTGGATCAAAGCTATCTGTAATGGTTTTGGTACGGACCCATTTCTTCCCGTACTTCGCGACACAGTAAGCATCGGTGGACCCTTTCCCTCCGCCCTTGGTTTTCATCGGTAACAACCCACGTGCCCCCAAAATCCCCAGCTCCAAAATCCCAACCGCCGGCTTCCACAGCTGCTTCGCCGTCGGCCGGTAATCGCTGCACACGTGCGCCGCCTCCTCCAGCACGTGATACCCACCCTCCAAGCACATCCTCAGGTGTATCCGCCCGCAGTAGATCCCACCTCCACCGCCCCCCGCACCTCCTTCCAAACCAAACCACTTGCCCCCCACGTGGCGCTCGTCTATTCGTTGCTCTATCGAGGCCACAGGTACCATAACGTGTCCCAAAAGCACCGGATCCTTTCCCGTACGGTCCTCAACGAGCAGTATCAGATTGTCTTCCAGGGGCTCACCGGCGACGAAAACGAGATCCTCGTGCCAGTAAAACGATGTCGTCGAGTGGCTGTTCGTCGCTCCTCGCCTTGTCCGTACCGATTGAAACCCTAGCTGTGCTTTGACTCGTATTTCCGGCGCCGTCAACGGAGGTAAATTCGAACCAATGTGGAGATCTTGAGCTTCGACTACTGTCACTCTCAAGTACCACAGCTTAGGCGATTGGTATACCTTAGAGCGCGTGTGAGCCACGTACGGGGCGTCTGAGCTGCACGACTCAGGAAACGCGTCGTCGGCTTGAGTCCCGATCCAGACGGACAGCTGTATGTCACCGGAGACGGCGGCACAGGCATGTACACCTTCTCCTCCTCCACCTCCGGCGCCGCCTTCCAGGCGGTACCACTGAGGGGCGAGAGGGCTGTCGGGCGGATCTCGGACGGGGACGTCGGAGAGGTCGAAACAAACGCCGCCGAGGAAATTCTCCGACGACGCGTCCCAAACGGAGATCTCTAACGTTGCAGAAGCAGCATCTAATTTGTTGTTTGAGAGAGCGAAGACCTGGTTCCACTCGGGGTTGTTGTACGACGCCGGTTTAGATCTGACGAAGTGGCTCGACGTTCTGATCTTCACGTAGGGAGATTGAGCACACGGATGGAGTCCACGAGCTTTCACGATTTTGATAAATAAATACTGCATCGGCTCTACGAGACCACCGTACGCCGGAGGAGGAATAATCCTTTCCGATTCACCGTGGAACTTGTTGTTAATCACTTTAGGAGCGTAATCTCCTACGTTAATCGGCCGCCTGTTATAAGCCCTAACTCTCTCATTATTCTCTCCTCCACTTCTCCCCATCGTACCCTGCATCTTCCTCACCTCTGCTGGATAATATTCTGGCTGCGGCTGATGCTGCGGCGGTGGAATCTCCGGGTGGACCACCGCCGGCCCCTCCTGCTGATAATAATACCTGTGGTGATCGCTATGGTTTTGCTCTGGCTGCACAACCATCACTACGGGTGGAGACTCCTCGATAGTCACCATAGGCGGCAACTGCGATCCTTCCATCGCAATTTCCGAAGGCATCACTCTCCCATCTTCGCCGACAACCGCCGCAAACGGCGGTTCTGGCTCTTTCTCCGGCGGTGGATTATTACTGTTATCGTTTCTCTGCTCGTCAAAAACCTCATCGTAGTAGTAAATCCTCAGCCCCAGCTCACCTCTAATCCAACTGAACACGCTCTTCTTCTCCAACTGATGGTACACCAAGCCTTCTTCACCTTTCCTCTTGAACTGACTCCCGTACAGTTTCACTCGGCCAAGGAACTGGTTCTTCCTCATGTTTCCATTGCTGAGTTTCTTATCATTGAAAACCTCGATTTCGAGCTCCTCGTACTCCATCGTGTTGGGATCCGGGACATCGAATTCGATCATTTCGTTCCATTCGGGGTTCAGGTTTCTGTAAACCGTCGAGGTCCGTTTCTTGTGGCCGTCGAATTCGACGACCACGTAGGCGCTGGAGCTCCCCTGCCCGTCTTTGGGGAGGAGGTCTTTGGCGTTTATGACCTCCACGATGAGTTTCCGTTGGGTTTTCGTGGGGTGGGGGTGAATGGAAGACGACGTCGTCATGGTGTCATTTTTGTGTGTGGTTACGGTGGTGGTGGTGGTGGGAGGAGGGTGGAAAGTGGCCGTTGATGGCGGTGGAGATGAGAGGTTAGTGGAGGAGGAGGGTGTTGGCTTTTTGCTTGCTTGTTTGTTGGGTGTGTGTTTTTTGCTTTTTCGCTGTGGCCTTTTTGAATTGGTTCCTTGCTTTCTATTTCCGTTATTGGTTTTTCATTTTGTTTGAATTTTTCCAAATTATTTTAGTGGCGTGTTTTCTGTTTTTGGGGATTCGGGAATGTTTTTGGCGGGGGAATGTTGTTGAGGTGGTTGGTTGCTCATACTTGGCTTTGTATCTATCCGAATATAATTATCTAGAGAGAGATTTTATACATACACTATAGAGAGAGAGAGAGAGAGAGAGAGAGAGGTTGATTGGATTCCATTCTCTCTCGTGAAGTTTTTCTTTCAACTTTTCGGCTCCTCTCCTTTATGGGTTCTTCAACAAAATCCACTCTCCTCTCGGACATTTCCATTTCCAAATTGCAGATGGTAATACAGTATACATCTCTTCTATATATGTATGCATGAATTGGTAGGTAATTGTACATGGTTATGTTGAATGGGTGATTTCTTTTTTTTTTGGAGCTATTAGGAGTATTCAGGCTAGCTTACGCGTGCCTCGACTATTTCTTTCCTTAGTCTGATCAGAGGTAGGCAATCCAAACTAGGACGTCTAAGGGTGTTCATAAGAGATTTGTCTCCTGTAGCCTATCTCAAAAAGTTGCCAAGTTTCGAACTCTCTGAGTTTACTGCTCTGTTGCCATTTAAGCCCCTTGAAAAATGAAAGTGAGACTAGTCCATAGATTTGGTTTTGCTCATCCCTGTATTTGGGTTCGCTAATGTGAGAGTGAGACTAGTCTCTAGATTTGGATCTAGTAATGCTCAAGGATAAAGGTATTTAGTCATCAGAATTGATACTATAAAATATTTGCATCTGGTTATTCGGTTGAGTAAAATATAGTATTTCCTGTAACTGTGTATTGCTGAGTAAGACTCTTTCAATAGAGAATATTAAGATGCTAAATTTATGGGTTTGGATTCCCACCTGTCCGTTCGGCTTTTGTGGGCTTCTTCCGGCCTCCTTCAATGATTGGAATTGTTTAGTTTCCAAAATTCGTACAGAAATTAATTGTACCAAAAACTATGTTGAATGATTTCTCTCGGATTCCCATCAATTCGCCTTACCTGAACTAAGAGGATCTATTCATGTAATCTGAACTAAGCGGATATGCAGTACTCATGAGCCCGGGTTGATCAGCCGATAGAGGTTTGAACTGGTTTCTAAAATAGGCTCATTCAGTGAATTGTGACAATTGTGAGTTTGAAGTCTTAGAATAGGTTAAATGACAAGTGTGAATTGAATCTGTGTATTCAGGATCGACATTATCATCAAATTCACAAGAAGAATTTGGTGAACTGGGTATCCTGAATTAGACCCGACGAGGATTATTGAAATGCTCGGTTAATCAATGCATTGCCATGAAAGCGAACTTTATTATATCTTGATGGTTGCTACAAGTATATTTTGTGCAATCTGTAACCCCGTGCTTGGTCTTTCAGGATTCTTTCTTTTTTGTTTTGCGGCGAATGAGCAACAAGAATGGCAATGGCGAATTATTGATCATAAGTCAGAGGAAAGACTAATTGGAAATTACGAGGAGTTAAATGGCTTGGCGAAGTAATCTGATCACCTAAAGCTTAATTTGAGTAAAGCCCCAGTTTTTTAAAGTAAGTATGGACCTGTTTTTTTGTTTAGACAAATGTACAGAAATGCTGTGGGAGAAAAGGGAAGATCATGGGAGAAGATAAGATATCATATGAATGAGAAAATCTAATGATCTCAAAGACTTCCTAAAGTTTTGGTATCTCTTAGGTTGGACCATGTGTCAATTATAGTATCTTGTCTCAATGTCTACTCATTATATTAGTTGTTGGTTTATTTTTTTTAATCTGATTAGTTGTTGGTTTATGATTTATTGATTTATAGGTTTCGATATATAAAAGGAATTTTTCTGTCATTAACCTTGGTTTTTTATAGCATCTGTAATTGCTTCATGTCACGAGATGAAGACAAATTATCTCATTACATAGCTGGAACTCGATTGTCTAATTTGTCTTCTAGTAATTCAAGTACTTCAAAATGCCCAATAGCCCCATAATACTCCCTGGAGAGCGGCATTAGGGCCGTTGGATGTGTTTTTAACGGCTCGGATTTCGTCTCGGCACTTTATTGATCCGAGCCGTCTATTTACCACTAGCCGTTAAAAACACATCCGACGGCCTTGATGCCGCACACCAAGGCTGATCTCTAGGAGTGCTCTCCAGCACTACTATTTTGTCCATAACAGTTATTTAATGGCATGTTAAAAGTAGTCGTAAATACTTAATTATTTTTTTGAACGGCAAATACTTAGGTTGTAAATACTTAAGTTTTGGAGTAGCAATTATGGAAATCACTTTTGTGACAGAGCTTCAAAAATTAGTGACACCAAAATTGCTTCTCCACTTCTAGGGCCAGACCACTTATTTTAACTATAAGCCCCGGGTTTTCTTTTTCTATTTCAAGTCCAGTGTAACACATTTCCTAAAAAATTCCACAGGACTGTCCTCTATACATCCGATAAGAAACACATTTTGAAACCATTTATTTGTGACTGAGGTATATATTCTTTATGAGTAGCTTTTAGTTGTTACTGTTCCTTCATTTTTGTTTTAAGAATGAAGACCAAACCTCAGCACACGTAGACATACCAGAACTAAGATGCTTCAGCAAGGTACATGATTCCACCACCCAACAAATAGGCCCCTCCTTTTTGTCAAAAGCTACAAAGAACATTTTTGAGAAAAGTGGAGGACATTAGCATCCACTTTATTGCTCCTGGCCCCTTATTCTTGTATACCCATTTTCAACTCTACATAGCTGTCAAGTAGATTTTGTGTTAATCAGGACAATCTAGTTCACAATGAGCCTAAAAATTTCCAAGATTGTACTGGGAGACTTGACACTTGGTTTCGAAACGCGATTTCAAATTCTCTGTACCCAAATTTATCTGTATTTGTGTTCCGGTAGTGCATTTCCTGCTTTTAGATCCTGAGAGAACCTTCTCTTGTCTTAAGATTTTCGCGTGATCCAATGGCCGGAAATTTACTGGAACATCGGTACAAAAAAATTTGGGTACAGGAGAGATTTGAGGGGTTGGAACGTAGGGAAAATAATGGATAACAGCTCGATCTATTTTTCTTCTCTGTTTGGTTCTTGGTAGAAAAGAAAAAGAAAAGAAAAGAAATTCAAATGAAAGAGATGAAAAGTCAATTCTCTTCTCTTTTCCTTCATTATTCTTTCCTCTTCTCCTTTACTACTTCACATTAGCACATTGCATATTATTTTCTTCCCTTGTCTCTTTAAAAAAACCAAACATGAGAAGGTAGTTTCCTTCTTATTTTCCCTTCTTTTTTCCATTGTAGAGCCAAATAAAAGAAAATTAAACTATTTCCCTTCTAATTCCTCCCTCATTTGCTCTATCTTCATTTCCTTCCTCCCCTTCCCACAAGATCCAAACATACCTTATTCTAGCTCAAAATTGGATTAAATGCTGACCTAATTACCTAAAGGACCTACAGACTAAAGCCGGTAAAGCAACTTATTTGGAGGTCATGTGCTACGTGAAAAGACAGCTGACAATCGAATCACTGATGGCATCTGGCAGTGGCACAAGAACTCCAATTGTGCCTTGTGTACATTACGCATTTGGCGAAGAAGCTTCTCATTTCCTCGTCAGGTATCGGTCGTTAGTGGAATATAAATGCAGTGTTTCACTTTTTGTGGATTATGGACTGGTAATGGAATCTGATCCTTTTAGATAAATAAAAGTGATTTTTGAATTGATGGTTATGTTTGTGGCTTATTCCTACTACCAGATGATAGTTCATAACACAGCAAAAAGATTGATTAATCACAATCTTTCCTTGGAGAAGTAAAAGCCTGTCCACTCTTGTGTTCTGGTGCAGTTACATTTGTTCTGAACTTTATGCAGATATGGTTTCCATTGGTCACGGCGAAAATTACCAACTTTCCATATTTGAATTGTTGATCCTGTGTACTGTTTTACCTCTCTCGAACTACCTTCGCCTGGAACTTTATGATAACCATACGATTTTGGAGTATAATAGGGATGGATATTCCGGGAATTATCTATGCTTAATTAATAATATCAGAGGTTCAAAATTTTATTCAGAGAATTAAACAGAAACTCTATGACTACATGTGTTATTATCTCTGTTAATAATCCAGCTTCTAACTAGCACTAAAATCTTGTTTGTGTACATGAAAAGGTTAGTTTACTAGGATTGATGTCTCTTACGGGTCATAGTTGTCCGTGGATAATTCAGAAGTAATTGCATTGTTCGGTTATATAACTCTTTTTGATTCATACAGATATTCGTTCGTTTTGTTCAGTTCAATAACTCTGTTTGTTTCATACATATATTCCCTTTTTCTTAAGATATATCCATATTGAAGGTTCATTTTCACATGTAAAAACTGCATGCGCTTGCTTATTGAACTTCTTGAGTACTCTTCCAACTAGAGTATAGCTGGTAAATATTTGGTTGTCCACTGCAGAAATCCATACCATGGTTGTGTTATCTGTTTTTTTTTTGCTTTCCCACATGAGCTTTGTAATTGAACTTGTCATCCACCTGATTCAACTCAGCCTTACTTGTTAGGCCTATTAACATTTTTATTAACATTTTGGGAGAACAATTTTAGTTGGATGAGGTGATACGTGCTTTTAGTAGTTATTTTCTTGCGTAATGACATCTGCATAAATCATATATTCTGGGGAATGAGAAGGTGGGGTCACCAGGTTTGAATCCCAGGCCTAGGGCTGCAAACGAACCAAGCTGCTCGCTAGCAGCCTGTGGCTCGGCTTGTTTAGTAATCGAGCCGAGCTCGAGGTCGAGTTCGAGTTTTAGGCTCGTTAAGTAAACGAACTCGGTAAAGCTCGGCTCGGCTCGTAAAAGCTCGGCTTGTTTAAGGAGGATCGTTATGTAAATTACCCTGTCTCGGCTCGTTAAAGGAGCCGCACTCGAGCTCGATTTTTGGCTCGTTTACTAAACAAGTCGAGCTTGAGCTCTACAAAGCTCGGCTCGGCTTGTTTGCACCCCGACCTGCCTTGTAGTTGCATATTGTGTAAAAATGCGCCCAAATTTTACCGGACAACTTATGCAAGTAATATGGAAGGAGAACACATATTGAACAACTATTGTCCATGTTCTTCAGGTTCTTTCTAAATTACAATTTCTGGGTATGGATATTTATTCAAGCCTATACCATCATTACCTGCAATACACATAAACATATAACCAGACCTGGAATGTATGCTTACATTGGTGAAAGGCCTCCCACCAGGTCTTGACACCCTATCCTAAAGGTTAAGTTCCAACACAAGACTGGAACTTTTGAGACAATAAAACCCCTAGTGAAAATGCAAGAGCAGCAATAACAACAATCCCCTTGTTCTTACTCAGAATCTGCATAAGACTTCCCGAGAGACCACCACCACCCTCCACCCTCCATGTCTCTGCAGTTGCATCGTGAAAACCTCCTTTCTCAACTACCTTCTTCTTGTGATCATTCTGAACATGATGACCGATGTGGCCCCCACGATCGTGTTCTTCCTGATGGTGCTCGTGCTTTTCTTTGTGTTCTTCCAGATCATGCTTGTGATCATGCTTTTCGTGGTGTTCTTCCAGATCATGCTTGTGCTCATGCTTTTCTTTGTGTTCCACCAGATCACGCTTGTGCTCATGCTTTTTGTTGTGTTCTTCCTGATCATGCTCATGCTTGTGCTTTTCTTCTGTACTAGTTGTATCCCGAGGTTCTCTCTCCTCGTCTTCGACTAGCTTCGGGACAATGACATAAAGAACCCCACCTTCGTATCTTCCGGTAATTTTTGTGGTGTCTGAGTTTTTTGGGATTTTGAATTTCTGGTCAAAGTAAACAACTTTGTTTTCGGTTTGTTTCTCTCCCTCAACCTTTATATAACCGTGGTCATGAAGTTCATGAACTTGAAGCTTCAACCATTCCTTCTGGAAACCTTAAATGACAATAATCAGAAGTTAACGACATGCCTTTTGTTTATGTGAACAGGGAAAGGAACATTTTCAAGAACTTTTGCTTTCAGTTTTGGCATGTACGATAATAATAATAATAAAAAGTTTTGGCATGTACAGGGATAGTGAAAATGATGATTGTTTATGTTTCCAGGTGTAGTTTCGTATGAATTGAGGCACAGACACACTGTGTGGGTCTACGCGATTCGAAAGATATGATTTGCTGCTTTCTAGACCTCTACACCTATTATCTACTATTTTTTGTGATAGATACAGGTTGTGCGTACAAAGGCTCTTGCTTGTAGCAAGCAAGGTAGGATTGTCAATACGTTGATTCTCGTGACTTGAACTAGTACACCAACGTATGAGCAAATAACATTTCCTATTATCCATTACAGGTCAGGACTCCCATCTCTATTCATCTAAGTACGTGAATTCAAAAACCAAATAAGAATGTCGACAAAGGTAAAGCTTCAATATTACCAGGAACATCGACCAGCAAATAGTGACTATTTGAATCCTCTGTCCAAGCAGCAGAAGGCTCGAATTCCTCAATAACTCTATCGCTAGCCTGTCGTCTTCCTGTAATGTTTGCCATTGAATGAGATGTGGATTATTGGTTTTAGGCGTTGTACTGCTAACGATGGAAATGGGTGTTTTTGTGGTAGCCTATATAAGGTGACAAAATTCAAGTAGCTTTTCTTGTGAATTCTGGCATTCTTATTCCAAACTTTTTGCTTAAGTTGGAGTTCTGGGTTTTGGAAGGCAGACCCTAGTCTACAAGAAAGGGAGAGGATTATTCTATACTTACCTTGGATTGAAAAGGCTCGTTTTGGTTGATTCTTTTCCCATGTTTTGTATTATGTATAACTTGAAAGTAGAAACATGCTCTTAGTTTCTTAACTTTTATTTATGAGAAAAATACATGCATGCTCATAGTTTCTTAATTAACTCGCACCTTGAGTGATCTCGGTGTACCTACAATGGTCCAAAGGTTTGGAATGTTTTTGGCCTTTGTGGGATTCACTTTGCGACCTTTTCAGGACAAGTTCTCGGATTGCTGCTCCGGCCAAGCACTTTGGATTTTGGGCAGATTAAATATGAAAAAACGTCGATGACGACTTCGTATTTTCCATTCTTTGTAATTGTCTGGGTCATGTAAAATTTCACCCCCTATAACGTAGCAACTCATGATGCATGGGAAAAGATATTTAGGAACAACGATCAAATATAATTACGTGGAAAAATTGATCAAAAAGAAATGAGAGAGAGGTCCCTTGGACATTACTACATTTTTTTGTCAATGGAGATGAATAAGCCTGATTAACATTTAACCCTCCCTCTCTCCAAATGTTACTAATTCATGCAGTTGAACATCCTTTTATTTATTTATTTTTTAATACTTTTTTGGAAGAGTAAGAACTTTATTGATAGAACAGCGAGCCTGCTGAGAGACGGCAGTGGCTGCCATTCCCCCAAATGACGTAGTTTTGGGAATTTTGAGGAGACCCTAATTGTGTTGTTAAAGCCCCGTTTGACACTCAATTGATTTATTGATTTTTGGGCCTAGAAAGTGATTCAAATAGTTCATTATTCTTAAAATGTTTTTATGAGTTCCTGCAAAAAATTATCTCAACCCGATATCAGCAAGGGTTTTTTTTTTTCCCCAGAATTTGTAGGACTTCGTAGGGGTCTCTAAGAGTGTTGGTAAAGCCCCATTTGCCACTCAATTGATTTATTGATTTTTTGGGCCGTTTTGGATCTCACAAAGATGATTCAAACAACTCATTATTTTTAAAATATTTTTTGTGAGATCCGAAACGGACCCCAAAAAAATGAATAAATTAGTTGCGTGCCAAACAGAGCTTTAGAGAGACAGTTGGGGTCCCCCTTGAAAACCCCAAACTATGTCGTTTCGGGGGATGACAACCATTGCCGTCTAGTAGGCTCCCCCGTTCCTTCATTGATAATAAAGATTACAACCTATTGCATGTGTGCATCTAATACAACTGGAAAAAGGACATATTGCACACATGAGAGACAAATAACACATCCAAATCAGAGGAAGGACACACCAACTATAAAATAATCAAATGGTCATATGTTATAAAAGCTCGTCCAAGTTTTCGATGAACAGAATGTCACGGTAGTTCCACTATTGACGAGACTTTCTACAGAAACTAACCATACCAACCAAGTAACCCTAGCACCTCACGTGGAGAGCAATGCTTGCAAGTTTCCTCATATAACTAGATGGCCGAGAAACTTATAACTGCAGTACAAAAATCGGTAGAGAAAAATGGAGAATAGAATCTCGCAAACAAACCACCAACCGAGCATACACAATCATGCAAACCATTGAACAAAACCACGAACCTCAATAAACTAAACAACCAACCATCATGCAAAAGCACAAATGCACCAAAAGAGCAAAAACCTGTAGTCAACCAAAAGCCTAACAACAAAAATACCAACCATCTCCTCAATCACCGATCAGCACAACACACCCAAAACAAACATAACGCTACGCAGTGAGCATATATCTGGCGTAAATAGTCATTGTACAACGGGGCAGCTCACAGGGGCTCGTTCCCCGGGTTTCAAAGGCGATGGTGGCTGTGGTTGCTTGTTGCTATTGTTGTGTGCCCCTTGGGCTTCATTGTTTGGGCTTTGCCTCATTCTGACCTTCGGGGGTCTTTAGGTGTTTTGGGGTTTTTATTGCAGATCTGGGTTTTTGACTCATTGGGTGTGGAACCTGGGTCCTTTGCGGGCTTGCCCGTTTGGCTCCATTGATTGGCTTCTTACCAATCTTTGGATTGGGTCTCGGATTAGACTTTTTTGTTTTGTCCTTGCTGCTATTAGTCTTGTAACAATTTCAAGATTAATGAAATTTTCTTTTGCCTTTCAAAAAAAAGAATTGTGCGTGCAAATAAAAAAGACCATTAATGACGGCTAAATTGCTGACCATTAACAGTTGACCATCCTTCTATACTCTCTCTAATGAGTCCAATCTTGTAAAACATACAGTAATAATTACTTATTGTATTCTCGTTTATAAGAGTTCTGTTGTTAATTAATTATGTTCTTTCTTAGGTAATTGTAAGTTGATTGAATTTGATTTAGTCGCTGCCGTTACATATTACCGTCACATACTCACGTCCATACCCATTTATCCACCAAAACCTTCCAAACCTCTTAACATTTTTTTCTCCATCATCGAATCACAAAGATGATCTGAACTGTTTATTTATTTATACATCTTGTAGCAAATTTGTGAAAAAAAAACTCGGACATTCATAGATACATATACAATTCGTATAAAATTGACATTTTGACATACAAAAGTCATGTGGACGGTCTAGTTTATACAATCTCTACATATATCAATCAACATGAATTTTATCCAAAGTGTTGTTCTATGCGGGATATTCAAATATTAATGAACGGTTTAGATCATTGTTGTGGACCCATAGAGGAGCAAAAAGCATTGAGCAATATAATTGGCACGAGCAATATAATTGGCTACTATTGTAACTCATTGAATGTAATTCTTCTACTAATTTAGTTCCCACGAAAGGACGGCGTGTACATGACATTCTCTGCAACTACTTGCAGAAATCACAATCCCTTCTAACCCAGTGTATATTAGAGCCAAAGTTTGCCACAGTTGTTTGGCTATTAAAAATGGGAGGCAAAGGGGAAAAGGGTCTTTCTGTCCTAAGAGTTCACATCAGTACAAGAACATGTCGGACCTTGGCTTCAAATTAGGAGATGTCAAATTCTTTTGAAAGTTGTTAATTGACATGTTAAAATGTGACATCTATGAATAATTGCTCCAATCAATGTGCCATATTCGTTCTTTTAGAATGTTTTCATTTAGTTTGTTTTTATCATTTGTTTGATTTTTCTTTCAAGAGTTAAGGAATTAACCAAAATTTTTGACATGCACATGTCAAATTTGGTATTCCTAACTATACTAATGAGCCTATGCTGCTGATTTTTTTTTAAAAAGAACCTGTGCTATGCATGAATAAAACCAAAAAATGGAAACAAACACGTATTAAAAAGCCTGTTACACTCTTTGACAATTTGTATAGTTGCTTAACAATAGTGGAACCAATTACATTAGTGATTCGGTAAGTAGAGCGGAATAATTTGGCTCTCTTGTAGTAAGGATATGGATAGAGATGCAACTCTATTTCATGAAGAGGTTAATATTGAAAAAATGGAGGGGGATGCTTTTGAGGATAAAGGGTCAAACCAAGAAATAGATGTGGAGTCATACGAGAAAATTGGAAGGCAGAGTTTAATCAGAGGGGTGGAGCAAGACAAAGAATTGGAGAAGGGTTTTTGAAATGGTTAAGGGAAAAAAAGTAGTTGAAGGGACGATTTTGGTTTTTGAACCGTTTGGAGTTTTTTAGGGCGCAAAGAAGATGTGGGAGTATTAGGATAAAAAATTTGACATTTTGGGCGTAGTCGTAGTGTCTTGAGTTCTACTTCTGTTGTTGCTTTTGAGGCATTGGCTCTTTTTGTTTGGTGCTGGTTTTGTAGGTGTGGTTTCCGTAGTTGGGGTTTTGGTTTTGTTTGATTGTTTGGTTGTCTTCTTTTCAGCCTTCCAATTCTTTGGGTCTTGAGAGGCATAAGATTGCAGTCGGGTGGGATGCCAACTTTGTTGGTATCGCTCTTTGTTTTGATGCTTTCTCTTATTCCGTTTAATCTTGTATCTTCAATATTTAATTAATAATAATTTTTTTTTTGCCATTCAAAAAAAAAATGATACAATTTTCCCAAGATGCAAGATGTCATGGATGACTTTTTCCACACTTGTCTTACGTGCCAGCTAGAGTAGTCTAGGAGCACACTCACGTAGTGCTCTGGATCATTCTAGCACCATACATTTATATAGGGTTCGTACACTTTTAGTCAGGGACTGCACGAGAACGTGTGGTACTGGAGTGCTCGGAGCATCCAAATTAGCTAATAGGGGTATGTAAGCATTTAGGGAGGAGTCGGTCGGGGGCGGCGCCCGCCGCCGCCGTTGTGTGGAGCGGTGGCAAAATAGGGGAGGAGGAGGGATGATTTACGACTAGAAGAGAGAGGTGGGTCTTGGAGTGAGATCAGAGAGATGAGGGGAGGAGAGAGAGAGGAAGATTGTTTTTTATTTTTTTGTTTTTCCTGGGCTGCCCTAAAACTACGTCGTTTTGAGGCGGTTGTGCCAACACTTTTTACATTTTGTTAACTTTCAACTCATCATTTTCCGTTAGTGAGGTAAAGGATTCAGACGGCAGGAGTAGGATTGAATAATGGAAGCGAAGTTTGAGAGCACGCGTGAAGTTTCATTGAGTTTGGGATTTGATATTGAGGTCAAAGTTTGAGGGGTATTTTGAAAATTTTCCTTTTGAGATGGAGGGAGTAATAAAACCCCAACTTCTTGTGTTTGCCCTAGGGGTCCACAAACATCGGGCTGGGGCAGGTTCGGGCCGAGCCTATACTAGATAGTAATGAGATTTGTGCATTCCTAAACCCAGCCCATTATCGAGCTTCATTTAACATGCTAAAGCCCGGCCCGATTAAAAGTTTAATTTCCCACGCCCGTCCAACAAGCCCATTTATTTTTCTAACGCATGGTATCACAAACATAAATTAATTAATCATAAGATCAAGAAGACCTACAACCAAAAGATTAAGAAGATTCAACCAGAAGAATAATAAAAAACTGTTAAAAAGAAAAGAGGAGATATTGAAGAGCAGACAAAAATGATCGTACTCTTAAATAAGAGATGAGGAGGTCTTACTAGGTAAGAGATGAGTAGATGTGTCTCTTCATCAAGATAAATAAATCCTAAGCAGTTAAATTCCAACGGTATATATAATATTAAAATAAAAATATTATTTAAATTTGGCTAAGCTGGACTTCACAAGAATTTTCTCAAATCCGACCTAATTAGCAAACGGTCTTAAAATGTCAACCCAACCCGGCCTTATAGACCTAAATATTTTTTCCATATACCCTAAAAAAACTGGACTGAGTTAGATGGGCGACGGGTTAGAGCATATCCACCCCTTATCCAAATTTTTACCCAAATTTGAGTAAAAACTTGATCTAGTATGGAGCACTTCAATGGGCAAAAGCAAATATAGGCATAAATTTGAGTAAAAGCCTCATTAATGGCATTGTTGTAAATTTGAGGGGGGAGAAAATAGCCTTTAAAATTTGGGCTCTGTTTGTTTCGATGTAAAATATTTTACGATGTAAAATGTTTTCCACGTAAAATATTTTTGCTGAAAAAGAACTTTTTTACTTTGATTTTCAGGTGTTTGGTTGGCACATGACAAATATTTTCCAAAACAATTATTTTCCATTGTTTGGCTATCAAAATAATTTTCAACACAAAGTTCATGTACTAGGCTACAAGTTTAAGTAGAAATAGAACTTCTCAAGCATTTTAGAACCTTAAACATATAGAAACTACAACGTAAGAACAAACTAACATCTGTATCTCTAAGAACCTTCCAAGCATTTTACCATTCTATAAAAACCCATCAAAGGATTATCCAATCACATAAGAACCAATTAACATTTTTATCTCTAAATTCGAAACATAACAATAGAACAAAGGACAAAAAGTACATAAAGACTTCTTAAATAGATAGATGTGCTACTACCAACAAGAACCGGCAAGTCACTCGTTAAACTTTTCAAGCCAATCCTTCGAAGGCTAATGCTCTTTGCCATAAATGCCTTCCCAAGCCTTTCATTCTCAACTAAGTAATCAAATGCCGAGCCTAGAAAAGTCTCATCAAAACCTTCCATCTTCATCACTTCATCATGAAGAGCTTGCACATTGAGCCTATCCCATGTCAACCTAGTAATTGCATCGGCAACTTGCCCAAGCTTGTCTGAAATTATTTTGATATCGGACTCCTCGTCACAAGTGTCACGACCACGCTTGCAATGAGCTCTTGGTTGGGATGAAGTTTCACTAGAGCAAGCTGATTGTTTTCCAGCATTCTTGTCTTTAGAGATGTCTTCAAACACATTTTCATCATCCAAATGTATTGGTTCAATCTTTGGCCTTGCTTCCAAGTCAACGTCACCGAATGATTTAGCAAAATTCCCTTTGGCACGATCTTTGCTCACCACTAAAGCTATCTCATCATACATTTCAATATTTTTGTTAAGATACTTGTCATGAGTTGGATGTGCCTATTTTGAAGAAATACAATAGGATACTTTAGTAAAGAAATGAAAGAGGAAACTATGCTATGTTCTAGATATAACTGTATCCAGGGAGATAAAATAGCTATGTTCCAGATATGACTATAAATTGATCTTTGATAATAATAATAAGAGAAATGCAGCAGCTTATCCACTACGAAACCTGTATATAACTCATATATGCAGAGACTCTCACTGCATTTGCAAATATGCAGAGTCTCTCACTGCATTTGTTACATGTACCAGAGTAATTCTACGCACTTGCCAAACATTCAAACAACAACTAGATTTCAGACATGACATCTTTTGATCGTAGAATAAAAGAAAGAACTCCATTGGACATAACATCAAGAGGCAATCGAAAGAATCAGAGCAAACAAATCTACTATGAATGTCAGAAATGAAAGTAAGTGAAAATCTCCAGAAAAATAAACATGAACATGTTCTGTGAAAGTGCAAATCCAGATTTCAGAAATACCTGAACATGTTCTGTGTAGACCGATGGACTAGCAGTTATCATCTTCATGTTGTCATCCCATTCCCATCCAAATCCAGATTTATCTCGAAGTTGATCTATGACACCCCATGCAGTTTTCACAGTTCTAAGATGATGTTCAACGTGATCTGATGAACATTCAACTTGGAATTTCTCAGCTATGAGTCTATGACAGTTGACACTCGATTGAATGAGCTTGTTCTAAAAGTGTTGTTAGGTCTATTCCCAATTTCACCTCATCAACAAGAACTTCCAACAACACACGCTCCATGGGTTTTGACCAGCTAAATTGTTTGCCCTTGCCTTCACTTTTTTTGGTCATAGCTAATTCCACAAAACTATAAAAAACCAGAAACTAAAAAAAGCATAAAAGCATCAAAATACTAACAAAAGAAATAGTCTCGACCACATATAAATTGATCTAAACAAAAAAAAAACAATAGTCTAAAAAACAAAAAAGGGTTCTGCACCAAAAAACAGTCTAAAGAAAGTCTCAAGAATAATTAACATTGACCAGTTGTGTCCATTCTTCATTTTATCCATTAGTGTATTGGTACCACATTACATCAGCTATGGCCTTCATTGATCGTAGAATAAAAAATTACCTTCAGGGACTTGAAGCCCCCCAGGCCTCGATAATGCATCATTTAAGACACGGGAATCATGTGCTAAACCCTCCCAACGAGCAAGGACATATGCAAACTTGAGGTGAAAAGTGACAACCACTAAAACGTTTTGCGATGTCATTCCCTTTCGCCCACGAAACCTCCCTTGATGTTCAATGGGAACTGATGCCCGAATATGTGTCCCATCTATAGCTCCCACACAATCCTATATATTCCATGGCAATCACAGGTAAAGTAACTTGATTTCATAAGGTAAAGTTCAATTATGAATTTCTGTTGTCATTACTTACCGAGAACCAAGGATAAAATCTCCGATTATTTCTTATCTTTGAGGGGATGGAACCACTTGGAAGTCTAACGAGCTCTGGATATAACTTCAAAATCGCATTCAAAACAATAAAAAAATATCGGTGTATGGTTTCAGTCGACCGATGAAAGCGTGAACCAATGACCCGGAATCTCACATTGTGTCCAACTATATGTAAGAAAATCATCACTTGCTCTTTCACTGTCATGTGTATCATGGGTTGTACAAATCCTCTTTCAGTAAGAGTATCGCATAGCTCTGAAAATGCCATATGACTCATTCGTATCTGACCTATACAATGCTTACTACTAGCATACAAAATACTATTTATATAGCTATCCCTTGCTTGGTCTCGTGCCCTAGGTATATTAGGGATACGAATCCTGTTCCTATATCTTAAAATGTCGAGGACTGCAACACCAGCGATTATTACTGAAGTGGCGGCTTCGATTACTGCAATTTCGGTCATATTCGCATCATTTCGATCATTATCCATCTACATAAAGATTATAATTAGGCTACAATTACTGGAGAAAAGCAAGAGACAAATTGGTCATAAAAAAATCCTATTACAAATGAACCATTACAGATTATGTCTTCCAAGTGGGTTCAACTAAATAAATTGAAGCATTAATTTTGTTTTTTCATTCTCTCTGCAGGAAATTCATGCATTACGAGCCCACTTGGAGGCAGCAAAGTACGAAGTGATCAAGTATTACGTAGGTAAACTCACGAAATTCATGCATCTACAGGTTATCGATCGGAATGTTGCGTAGAGAATCAAATCGCAAAAGAGGTAGATGGAAGAACAGATCTACTACATACATAAGTTTTGTATATACGGGATATACATATAATCGATCCAAAATCTAGAAAACGACGGAGTAATTTTTCGAACCTGGAATGGAAGGGATCGACGACGACGGCGAATGGTTGCGTAGAGAATCGCACAGATCGATCGAGTCTCTCTCTCTCGTTCTGGATCTGAGAAATAACGTAGGCTGAAGAAGGGAATGAGATTACGAGATTTGGGCTTGGGAAATGTCGGGCCAAATTCCAAAAATGACTTATGGGCCAAATCAAAGTAAAACATTTTCATCCTATTGGGGTAAAATGTTTTACTTTGAAAAATATTTTCCTGCATTTTTTTGCAACCAAACACCGGAAAATGAATAAAATATTTTACAGGAAAATGTTTTACGTCCTAACAAACAGAACTTTGAAGTTGGATTTGGTTCTCACCAAATTCGGTGAACATTTTGAGTAAAATCAAATTTGGTGAATGAGTAGAATGGATTTTTTTGGTGTTTTTTACTAAAATTTAAGTTCCATGTAGAAATTGGGTAAGGAGTGGAGATGCTCTCAGCGGCCAATGTGCACCCCTAGTTTGCCTTTGCCCCAAATCCAATGTACCCTGCAAATTGTGTCCCGGCTCCCATTGGAATAACTTCTTTTGTTTGGCCATCAATTTCGATTCATAATAGTCCTTGATCTTTCTTCCCCCTTCTCTTCCTCCCCTCAAACCCTGATTCCCCAATTCAAAACCCTGATTCCCCTCCCTCTCCAATCTACTCCATCTCCCTCATACCAGCCCCACATCACTATATCAAAGACCTTAAGATGGAGCATTCGTGGCATCACCGGCCACCACCGCCGCCGCCACCGATCCAAGGTAACATCTGCCCAACTTGCTCAATCTCTCACTTCCCATTCTGCCCTCCACCCCTCCCGTTCAATCAAAACCCTAGCTTTCTCTCCCCCACCCCTCCCCCCTTCCAAAGGCCATTATTCGATCCCTTCCTCGGCCCTCCCCCGCCTAACGTCAATCTCCACCGTCCGTTTCCCGATGATCGGTTTGTAGATCCACGAACTTGGCATAGAAACCCTAGTTTTGAAGACTCTAGTCTGGTTAATGAGGTTTATAATGGGGACGGTTTTGCCCCTCCTAGATATGATCATGGGGGTAGTGGGTTTAAGAGGATGAGAGTTGATGAGATGGGTAGGGGCGCTTTTGCGAATGAAAACTCGATGAATTCGCCCCAAATTTCGATGGATAATGAGCGTAGGTTGAAGTTGATTCGCGATCACGGCCGTATGGCTAGTGATCGCAGTACACAAGGGTATTTGCGGGAAAGTACTGTTTTTGACAGGGGTTTTGGTGGCGTTGATAGTGTGGAGAGTGGAAGATTCGATGAGTCGAGAGGTGGTAGGAATGGTATGATGTTGAAACCGCCTAGTAATTACGAGATGAATGACTTTCGGGATCCTAGGTTTGGTGATTTTGATAGGAAGGGGGCTTATTTTCATCCAGATCCTGAGTTTAACCCGCATAAGTATGGAGGAGAACAAGTGAATTCACGGGTTTATAGCAATAATGAAGAACTTGGGCAATCTCAATATGGGCGGGCTAATGGAGATACTCGACAAGGGTCGGATGCAGAAACTCTTTATCATGAAGGAGGAAATAGGCATTATTCGAATTTGGGTAACAGTTATTCTCAGAGTCTTTCAATAGAGAACCACGATTCTAACCACCATTTGTCACAGCCATATGCAATGCAGAATCCTATGCAGCTGAATCATGATTCTCATTCCCATGGCCAACTAAATGATAGGAGTGGAAATCAATATTTCCATAACCAAGATGGTTATGCATCACTTCCTTCGGATAATACGAGTCAGATGCAAGCTTCTCGAATGGCTAATGTCCAGCCTCCTCTTCCTACTTCTCCACCGCCACCTCTTCCAGTGGATCCTCCCGGGCACCCTTTATCTGGGCAACATGCGCTGTCTTCACCAGCTATAACATCCTCTTCGTTGTTTCCGATTGCTGTTAGTTCTGCAGCTACTGCGTCATCATCGTATGCTTCAGTTGCTGAAGCCAACTCATTGGTGCGACCGTATTTCCATGATAGATCACGTCTTCATGCTTCAACTGGCTTTGCTACTGAGGTATGGCTAATACACTCTTGGCTTGCTTTTGTTCTTCGGCATCCTTCATGCTGTAGCACTTGTCATGGTTATGTTTGTCCTTTTTGTTGTAGTTATTGGAGTATATTTTTTAGTTATGGGAAGTTCTGCACCATTAAACAACTGACTATTTGCACCTGTAATTACCTTTTAAGTTATTTCATTATTTACCAGGTATTTATCGAGACTTGAGAGTATAATACATTGACCTTGGCACATTTAGTTTCTAGGAAACAGAATTGGATACAAAATAGGAATAATTCTTCTCCTTGAGTTTTTTTTTTTGAAAGCTTAAGCTAGCAGATACTTGTATGAACTGAGATCTGAATGGGATTTACGGAGAGTTTTACTTTCCAATTTTGTCATCCTTATCAACAGTAGAAGAACAAAAATAAAAATGGACACTTATTGGCAGTCTTTGTTCTTTGGAGCTTTTAGATCCTTTTTTTTTTTGTTATTTTTATCAATCTTTTGTTCTAGCATGGTTTGGTCTTCTAGTGGTGTTAATCTGATTGGCATTGTGCTTTTAGGAATTTCAAAACAGTGCTAGCAAATATCTGGGACAGGGTCGCCCTCTTCCACTTATATCTTTAGACAAGCCAAAAGCTGTTGATGCATCTCACATATTGAAGCAGCCACATCGAGCAACCCGTCCTGATCATATTGTGATAATCCTCCGGGGGCTTCCAGGTACCTTGTTTTAATTTGTGCTTTTACATGTTGCGTTATCTTAATTTTATTAGGATAATTACTCAGATATTGCAAAACACAGACATTTTGTTCGGTTAAATTGTTCTAGCTTTAGTAACAGCTCCATATTTACCCCTAACAATGTACTTACTATCATTAAGATGACCTGTAGGCGGACCTAAGAGCCATAGCAAGTAGTGGAAATAGTAAACGCCCTAGGTAAATCCTTCTGGCCGGAAAATTTTCACTTATAAAATACATTGGAATAAAACTCAAATGGACAAGCTTATTATCACACTTGTGCATTTCCCTTCTTTCCATGGTTATCATCAGTAAATCTAACTGGGTTTGTTACCGACATTATATAGTCAAGGTGAAAGTTTATTTGTTACTTTTAAGCAGAACTTTGAGAAGTTCCTTCGATTCTATTTCATAAAAAATTTGCATTTTTTTATTAGTATTTTCTACTATGCTCGTTGGTTATGTGTACTATTAGTCTTTTACTAGCAATACTTGCTGGAATTGGCCACTATTGGTGAGCTAATCTACTTTTGATTTTCAAATCTCAGTTTTCTCAAGTTAAGAAACTTTCCTGTCTAATTTTTGAAAGGCTTGAACAGACATATTAAGGACAAATTTGAAAAACTTGGCCGCGCTAGTAGATTGCATCCCGTTTTTCCGCATACCAAGGTTGATTTTTTTTACTGTCCGATTTTTTCGGATGTCAACACCTTGACTGCGTCATCAGTCCCTATCATTATGTGCTGGTGAGAAGTCACCGTTCCCTAAGGATTGCCACCTCTAGATAGTAGAGCCCATCTATCATTGATCAGCCGTACCGTACCCGTCCCTTTCATTTCTTGCTCAATTCCTCCAAGATAGCGTCATAACCATTTCCTTCCATCTTTTGGAGTTGATCAACTGTTTGATGACCTGAACTCAATCATCATGTGAGAGCTGCTTGAAAGATAACAGGAGCACCAATAGCAAAAGCTAAATGTGTGAAGGAAAATAGGGTATGGAAAATTGGCATCATTAGCCATGGTCGTATGTTGTTCTTGAATCTCTCCGACCGCAAGTTAACAAACTTTAGAAAACATTTGAGCACCACCTCCGATACCCATGAATTCAGGAATTGTAACGTAGGTTATCTGTTGTATAGAAGATAAAAATTATTTTGACGGTACAAGAGGCTGTTTAAGCTTTCTAGTTTGTTTAGTTGAGAGTCGAGGGAGTGCAATCCAACAACGGATCAATTCCTCAATAGGTTGGAAAGTTGTGGCGCATTTGATTTGTTTGCCTCTTTTTGATGTTTCTGGCTATATGATCTTTTTGCTCTTTGCGCTTTCTTTTGTACTTGACCGGTGAGCGAATTGGAAAAGGGACCGGGTGACCGGTCCCCAGTCGACCCGGAATCGAACTGTGATATCTTTTGTATAAAACAATATTAATACAAGAAAATAACTAGTTTTAAAATGTAAAAGGCATATAGGTTTGAGAAAATGTTTGAAATGTGAAAATATCATTCATTATTTCGGAGTGAAAAATGAGCAATTGAACTGCTCCTCAAGAAAGGCACGTAATACAATCCCACATTGGTTGGGAGTAAAAAGTGGAGGTAATCCTAGCAACTATAAACACATAACAAAGCCCTCCAACGTGGAGGTAACCTGTACAGCTGTACTGGTGTGCCATGATCCCCAGGTAGGCACAATAAGCTGGTCACCAAAGTGGAATCACTGAATTTGCTTACGATTAGTTCAAATTTTACAGCTACAGGTTCGGCTGACCCGCGAATGGTTCACATGGGTTGGCGGTTCAACCGCTTTAGTTGAGTGGTTCCAGAAATAGAAGCCGGTTTCCAAAATTATAACGGTTCTTTGGTTAATCTGGACCGGAGCAAGAGCGTGTTGGCCGACCAACTGGTTGAACCGGCTGGGCCGGTTTTCTTAACATTGCCCTTGATGCCTTTCATATATAATTTGTTACTTGTAAAAGAAGAAGCCTCTTGGAGTGTGGTTGCTTCAAAAATGCTATTTGAAATTTTATTGGATCGCTAGTTTATTTACTTGCATTGATAGGAAGGAAAGGTGGTGAGAAGGTTACTAGTTACTTTGATGACCACACAAGTTTTCCTCTTGATTTGTACTCCATGTTCTTTTGGGATTTGCATAAAATACTGCATAAGAATAAGATTGGTCTTCCATAAAAATTTGGGCTTTTGATCTTGTCAAATTAGCAATTTTATGGGTTGGATAGACCATATTGGTAGAGCTAACGGCTGCATTGTACTCTCAGGTAGCGGGAAGAGTTACTTGGCAAAGATGTTGCGTGATCTTGAGGTTGAAAACGGTGGCGATGCCCCAAGAATTCATTCCATGGATGATTACTTCATGGCTGAAGTAGAAAAGGTTTAAAACAAGCTTCATATCTTGTTTATCTTGTGCTTAGAATATCTATTAGCTTGTGGGTTCTAAGTTCTAACTTCATTTGAACCCAAGAGATGAAATAGTATGGGATCTCTGAGACTTGAGTGGTTACCTTACTCTGTAGTTGGAGGAAAGTGATGTTTCAAAGTCTTCAAGTTCGGTGAGAGGAAAGAAACCAGTTATGAAGAAGGTCATGGAGTACTGTTATGAACCTGAGATGGAGGAGGTAATCCAATAAGTCTCAAAATGTTATAGATGTTTTTAATGTACTTTCATTGTGTAAACGTTTATAGCTGTTTTTCTTATTAGTATTTTTTTGCTCCTGTTTTGCAAAGGTTAATAACTTCTACAATGTTATAATCTGTTAAGTATGAAAGCTGACAACCTTTGACATTGCATTGCTTAAAATTGAGCCAGCCTGGGGAATTTTATTTTGTAGCAGTATTTGTAGTTTGAGGTAATCATTAAGACCTTTTGGTCTCATTATATGAGTTCTTCAGTGCTGAAAACTTGGTATGAAGAGAAGGATGTCTTGCCTAGTGGGAAGAAGGGACTTCAAACTTGAGTTGTTCTAAGCTTGGGTTTGTCCCATTTAAGGTTGTGTTCAGTGCATCTTGGCAAAAAGACATTTTGCAATAATAAGTTTAGTTGTCCACTGGTCATTCATCACTTCCCATTGGAGTATCTTTGTATTGATAATGCACAGCAATCTGTGAATTCAGAAGATTTTTTTTCCCTTGCACTCGCTTCAGTTGACTTGCACTCACTTCACTTGATTAATGAAGTTACACAAAGAGTACAAATTTCATGCAGCAAAAGTTTCCTTTGGACAGAGGTTTAGGGGTAAAATGATTTTACCACTGATTAGAGCCTATCAAATCCTTTTACCACTGATCAGAGGCTACCAAAACAAGAAACAGTACTTGATTGGTATATTCAAAAAATCGTGACTGCAGTTTTTCCAAGTTACTTATATCCTTATTGAGTAATCAATCAAATGTTCTATAGGTTGTATTCCATCTTAGTCCATGATTGAAAGTTCCAGCAAGTTTTCATTCATAGGAAATGGTTGTATTGCATAAAAATATTTCTGGATATACTTGGGCTACTATGGTTCCCCCAGTTTTGAAGACACTGGCACTCTTGAATGGCGAAGTTTACCAGATGGATTTCCGTTCCCTACACAAAAGGAAATAATTCGCTCTTTCTAGAAAAATTGTACATGGATGGAAAATATTTACCCATGTATTCTCACAATCAAATTTTTGTTCTTTTGATGAGGGAAACACTCTGGTCTACTGGTCTTTTGAAAAATGAGTTACTGTGTGGGGATTTCCAAAACTTTTACAGAGGTTAAGAATGCTTAATGTGGTTTTAGACAAAATGCCACATCACAGGACATATATTGCATGTTTAGAGGTTAACTTTGCACTTTGTTTTATGGGTTATACTATGAAGCACCTGTGGATACTTAACACTTGAGTAATGGTGTGAGATTCTTTCCCAGCGGTGTGTAGTGTGGAGAATCCCAATGTATTAATTCGATTTCCCATATAAGTATCTATAAAACTCATGAAATACTCTTGACACTTTGTTGACATCATTTTGCCCGAAATGGTAATATAAGCATTAAGAAATGTGATTATTTTCCCATGGCTCGGTGTCATTATATGTGTGGATTGCATGAATCCGACACTTAGACTCATACCACACCCCACTTTCATAACTGAGTCCATGTAACATAGACTCTGCATGCTATTTAGAATGAAAATCGCGTAGGTTAACAATGTAAACTGCCTCTTTTGCGCGCCTTGTATATAATAGCAACGAGTTCTAATTTGTAGTATAAACTTTTGCTTGAGAAAAATGAAGATCGTCTCCACAAGATCAAATATCCCAGTAGCTTCTCATTATGAGCCGCAAGTCTGACTGAGGGATTCACATCAATGGAAGTGGTTTCATTCTTCCTTGTAATCTTATCAATGCTCTCAAATGCCCAATATTGATTGGTACATTTCTTTGTAGGACGCCGCCTCCATTAATATTTTTGGCATTCTTGCCATCAATTTGTGTAATAAAGTACTGTTGATATGATAATGGTTTTCTTTCTTAGTTTACTGAGTTGGTATTGAATCTCTGCAACAGGCTTATCGGTCAAGCATGTTGAAGGCATTCAAAAAGACCCTTGATGAAGGGGTTTTCTCCTTTGTAATTGGTAAGCATGTTCCGTGGTGAAACAACCTTATTGTTTTAAAACTTAAAGCTTTAAATAGTGCTTTACGTGTTTGAATTTCTCCTATCACCAATCAATTTGTATCTTGGTCTTGATAAGTTTTCTTATATTTTCTGCACATTGGATCGCATGATTCTTTATTTGCTCAGTTGTGCTTTGGCATTTTTTTAGTTCTTTCCTTCTTTCTCTAGTGTTCCCTCCATCTTCGTGATTTTGTGCCTGATATTTGTTTAGAGTAGGTGACGGCAGTGTTTTAACATTCCAAATTTTGTAAAGCACAATTTTTTTTTATAGAAAGGTTATTCTAAACTATGCTGGATTGTCCTGGTGAAGAAGTTCACAGATCTAGTTTGATTATAGTTAAGCGGTGATGCGGTGCCTATGCACTGCCTTCATTTTCACTAACAACAGATGCAGTTATTGTCGGAAATTGACCCAATTGTTGCTGGTATGTGTTCCTCATTAGTGGATGACCGCAATCTGCGGGTAGCTGATTTTGCTCAGTTTTGGGCAACTGCAAAGGTATACCCTCACTTCTCTCTCTCACAACCGCTGCGAGTATTTTGCTTTTCAATATCCTTTTTTTCCTGGGGATTTAGAGGTCTGAGAGTCCTCATCCTTGTACTTAGATTTCCTTTAGTGGGACACTGCTTGCAGTTAATTTGTTTCCTGGGGATTTAGAAGTCTGAGAGTCATCATCCTTGTACTTAGGTTTCCTTTTGTGGTAACAAATTGCACTGTTTTTCCAAAATTAAGTTTCCAGTTAACAAGGTCATTTCTGTCTTTTTGCGCTTTGAATTTTGTAAAAGTAGTTTTAAGTGCATTAAGAGGTTTTAAGGAGCTGGAATCTTATTGTAAATGTGTGCCATCCCCTTGACGCCTTTGCAATAAAATTTATTACTTGTCAAAAAGAGAAAGGACCTGGAATCCTATTGTAGGACTATTCTTACTGGATAGGTAAGCAGAACACTATAGAAGGAATACTTTGTGGTAACTCAATTGGAAGGGGGTATTTCAAATAACACTTTTGGCTTTGTTCTTTTCCTTAGTTGTGACTGATTAAGTGGTTTATTAGCTCTGGACTCTGAAGTCTATCATAATTTTCCCAAGCAGTTGGTGGTTTCTTGGGTTCTCTAATTAGTTGAGTCCTTGTTCTCCTCGTAGTAGCACATTGTCATTGTCTATGGATCAGGTTTTCTGTGTTTGTTATGCATGTTCCCAGGGTTACTTGTATGTGATCTAATTCTATTTTAACAAACACCAACTGGTTGGATTTATCTCCCTGAGCATGACCTAAATTTTGTCTAGGTTCCAATCTTTGTTACTGCTGTGGGATGCCTACATGTCAGCTGTTTTTTGGGAGCTTTTAAGTTTTAATTTTCCCAATTTTTCACTTAAGCTGTTTTATGGACAGACAGTATTTACTAATAATCTTGCACCTTGTAATATTTTCTGAAAAAATCTGCTGGTTGATCAAGTTTTTGTTTCCACTATAAATGGCAGATGGTGCATATTCTGTAGTGCATCATCTGCAGTCTGCTAATCATGCGTTTGAAAGTGTGACTCTAGATTGCCCTCGCTATCATAGAAATAATATAATAGGGATCCTTTGATTGATTATAAGTTCTTCTCTTAGTGTTTGTTGTACACTTTGTTGTCAACTTGTCCGCAATCAATGGCTGACCTGAATGGAAGGCTTCGGTTTTCTCCTCTTTGGACAACTCGACGTGAAAAGATGTTTGTTTGGCTGGATGCCAACTAGTGGGTTGGTGGTTGCCTTACCTAGATTTCTCATGCGTTTGGTCATTTCATTGTTGGTTTGGTCTGCTGAATAGTAGGCTGAAATTGGTGAAAGTTGTCTTTATTTGTTTCTTTGCTTGAGGAATTTTTGGTCTGAGTTTTCAGATAAGATTTAATCCTATGAAAAAAGTTGCAGTTGTTTCTAAAATTAGTTATAAAACCAACTTCACTTCCTGCAAAAATACATTTAAACTATGCATTACATTAGTCAAGAAATTTGAGAGGTTTTTTGGGACAGTAAATATTTATGTCCTCACTTTGTGCAATTAATTCTACTTGGCAACAGCACCTGCTCATTTTTTGTTTTCGTTATCTGTTAACGTTGGGGAATACGGACCAATATAGAGGCCCCGACATTTCTTTATGTGGGAACTGTATAGGGTTGGGCCCCTTTGCTTGATGCATTCATTGGATTTTTTCTTGTCAATATGACAGTAGGGCTTATAGATTGTCAGGATGTAAACACATTGGTAACCTTTTTAGGGATAGCTTGTTCATTTACGTTGTCTGTATCAGAACCAAATGATCAGATTTCGTAGGTTATGTGAAACACATAATAAAGTTTAATAGAGGGAGCTTATTTTCTGAGATGCGCTTTCTAAACCTCTTTAAGCTTGTTTGCCTATATGGCTATATCTGAATTCCAAACCTTCGTCTTTCTAGTAGACTGCCTGTTGCTACTGCGGTACTGCCAGTGCTGTCAGTACCAGAACTGTTGCTGCTTTTATGATGGTGTTTCAACTTTAAGAATTTGCTTGAGGTACCATTGCTTTTTATTAGATTTGCTCATTTTTTGTTGCTTACATTTCAGAGATCCGGTTATGAAGTTTATTTAGTAGAAGCTCCGTATAAGGATCCAGTGGTGAGTTTAAGTTATACACTAGCACTTTTACTATACTATAAATAAATTTATTTTGACTTGGTTTCCGATAATAGAAGTTGCCTGACAGATTTCTGTTCTAATATTTGGTAACTTGTCTGTCACGGACTTATAGGGTTGTGCAGCTCGAAATGTGCATGGTTTCACTCGAGATGAAATACAAAAGATGGCTGCATGGTGGGAAGAAGCACCATCATTGTACTTGAAATTGGACACCAAGGTTTGTTTTTAATTATGCTGCAATTTGCACTTGTCGTTGTAATTACTGAAAGTTATCGTAGGCTGAAAAAGCTATGCACTGAGTTACTTACCAAATTAACTAGAAGCTTCTAATTTACCCTCACCATTAATAATTAAATAAGGAATATGAGGGAAAATGAGGCGAATATGGCCGTTTGTGCTGGCTTAAATAGTTGAATTGGGTTTTGGAGATGTAATGACATGTTTTCATCTCTTTTTGTATGACCTCTTGTTGCCTCGCAGTCATTGTTCCAAGGAGATGACTTGAAGGATGGTGGGATTGAAGAGGTAATTTGATATATTACATGCTTTTATTTAATAAATAAATGTACATTATAAAGTGCTTTGGAAGTTGCTGTGGAGTCATAGTTTGAATAGCAAAAACAAGATGCAATTCTAAATTCTTCCGCGGAGAAGGTTACATTTATTCTGGTTCTCTTGCATAGGAGATGGTTCCTTATTTTTTTTCCTTCTCTCTCTTTTGTTATTTTTTGTTTTTTGTCTTCTTTCCCGTTTTTGGTTGTTCTCATTGCAATTCCTTGCAAATTACTGTGCTGGTATATTTGCTTGTCAATCGAGGTACATAAGAGTGAAGTATAAATGACTAAACCAAGTTGAGACCGTTATGGTGAGGTCTGTGGAGATATCTTGAAGCCCAAAGTAAAGCCTGATCGTCTCAGCCGTATTTTTTATTGCTCATTATAGTTTTGTTTATTTATAGGACTGGGCATTGTTTTCTTTTCTCGGAAACATCTCACCGTAGAAGGGAAGATTTACATATAATTGGTGGTTCTCAAGTCTAAAGCTTTTAATAAATGATATGCTACATTTAGCACCTTTGTTAGGGCATCATTTGCTACCACGTAATCTAAGTTGCTTAACGGGGTCTGAATTGCCAGAAAGCATTGAATTTTCCCTTAATTATTTTTCATTTTTCATTTTGAAAGATATCTTTAGCTTGACTTCTCAGTTTCAAAATTCATTAACTTGAAAGGTTTCAGTAGCACTATTTTACATCTAGAAACATTACTTAAGTTGTTAATTGTGTCGAGCAGCCCCTTCATCTTTTTTCCTTTTCTCTTCTCTTAATATTATGTTGTTTTTAAGTGTTGAATGTATTTTCATAGTACATAGTGCTTGCTTGCCTTGGATTAGGAATATTTTTTGTATGATACTTTGGTTGGTGGAAGGGACTTTTGAAACAATTTCCATGGTAGTTGTCCTCTAGTTTTATAAATTTGTCTAATACTATGTTTGGAGATCTTGTAGCTCATATGTTCCGTTGAGCAACTAATGCACAAATCTCTCTGTTGGCAGTTTTTCTTTTCTTCTTTCTTATTTATGTTCCATGTTATCTAGTTACCATGTATAGGTTGTTAAGTTTAAGTATCCTAAATTGAAACTCAAGTCAGTAAATCTTCATCTTAGTTCCAGTATAACTTTCGTTGACACACATTGTGTGAGCAAACTTGAAATCAGTAGAAGACGCAGAAGTCCATATTTTCCAGGCATAGGTTATACTTAAACGTTGGACTTTTCTTATGTGTGACCAAGTTGTCATGGCTATAGAAGGTGCATGTCAAGATCATGAGTGGTGGTCCTGGTGGACAGTAGTGAGAATTAGGTCCTTCACAACTGAAACTTGAATCCGCACTTTCGTTTTTTTGTTATGAAGAGACATGATAAACGGGTGTCGTGCACTTTTTGATTAATGAAGGGTAATAGTTATTGTTAATGTCTGAACTTGTTTCAATGTTGACATGTTTATCAATCTATGATTCTAGCCAACCGTTGATGAATGAGAGGAAATAGAGAAGATTTTGATCACAAAAAGGAAGGAGGTCTAGAAGAGAAATGAAAATTTTAATATTTATCATAGTTTCTTGTCATGCACACATTGTAGTCAATAGTGTCTGATTCGATTTGAAGAGTACATTATGACCTTTTTCTTCCTTTGATATTTGTAGTTTTTGCAAGTAATAGTGCTTAGTTCTTGCGTATTGGTTTTTTCATGTCAAAATTTTGCAGGTAGACATGGATACGGAAGATGGAGATTCCGCAGGTGCCCTCCCTGGTTTAGAAGAAAGAAATGAGATCACAGAGCTTCCCTCATATGATCATTTGCCCGATGGTATGCTCAGTTAATCACTTGTCTATGAAGTTGGAAATTTTCTTCTCTGATATTTTTGTGATCATGTCTGTATATCTCCCGATATTTATGTCTTCCCATTGTCAAGGGGGTATTCCCTTTGTATGTTTCAAAATCAGTGTGCCTATGAAGCATTGACACGCCTTAGTGGACGCCGTTTTCGTGCTGGTCATGCCGGGGACACTAAGATTGACACGGAAGGAGCATGTGAGGAGACGTATGAGACAATTATGATAAGATTTTAGTAGGGGACATGTTTAGAACACGTTGGGACATGCTTGTCTTAAGCAAGACACGAATGGGGACTCCACGTGGTGTCACTTCACAATATATATTTTTCCAAGGGTTAAAAATTATAACTAACATGTATTTGTGCCTTTTTTTTTTTAAATTATATTTTTTAGGGATCATTTCTTTATTATGTAGAAGCAGTTCTAGTTTTCATTTTGTGCCAAGTGAATGTTGATTTCCATTAGTTTTGGGTCCGTGTGGATAGAAAATCTTACTAGTGCAATTAATATTATATAACGATATATGAAATTATGTGATTTTGTTGTGTCCCCTTCCTTGTCCATTCCCCTGTTTACTTCAAATTGATGTGTAACTTGTCCATATCTGAGTCCATGTCGTGTCCGTGCTTCTTACGGCAGCGAGCTCTGTGTCCGATAGCTTTTTGTTGAGGTAAAAGGTATCTAGTTGGCCGTCCATTAATATGGCGGGCACTAAAATGACTTGAGATCACCGAACGTGGAGGATGAGAGAGACAACCTTGGAGAAAGGGATGGCAGTGGAGAGTGGTCAAGCAGAGAGTAAAAGTATGCTCAGTGTGTATTATATGTCTGTCCTCCATGCTATATCAAACCGTCCTTATGTAGCAACCTTGGCTGAGAAGGAAGTCAACTGGGTAAGCTTTCCCTATGATGGAGGTCTAGAGTTAAGTCCTGTGGTAGAAGTGATTCGGGCTACCAGATGTCAATCGTTGGTTGTTATACATCTTATGAGGTACCCAACAACCCCTTTCCCTTTATGACCATTAAATGTAGTGCTCCCCTTGTGTTGGTTGGGTGCGTAGTTATTAAAAGGCAGTAGGCGGCAAGGCAGGGGCCTTATCGAAGCGTAACGTATCTAGTCCAACACAAATAGCAAATACAATATAGACAAAAATCAAAGTTAACTATAGGTAAACGCATTAGTCAATGTATATTTATGACCCTCCTATTCATAGAACACCAAAAAAATGAGCAATTACATTGTCCAAGGCCCTTGGACTATTTCCTGCCGGCAATAGTAAGCCCTTTTCAATCAACGGTTTCACTGAAGTAAGAGTGGGCAGCAGCGCCCATTGAAGCAATTGTAGCAGCTCCGGCATTCGAATTAGGACTTCCGTTTTACTCCGGTATGCTGCTCCATCATCTTCTATCCTGCGCCTAAGTAGTTGAAGGGGGAATTTAGTGCTAGGTTACTTACGTTACGGTCTCTCAATCATTTGTTGGTCGATCCGGCTGGCGGCTCCTGCATCTCCTACCTCGGGCAATTTGGAGAAGAAAAAACTAGTTGACTATCCGAGTAGAAATCAACACCCAGTTATCAATACAAATGATAGTTCACTTAGGAAAAAAAATGCAAAAATTGAACATTAAGAAGGTTGGCCCAAAAGACAAAAAAAAAAAAAAAACAGATCCCGACGTCGAGATTCTGATCAAAATAATGATGAAGGAGAGGAATAGACTAGACCAACCAACCGGAAACTTTTGCCTCCATCAACAATCGATTTTGTGTCTACTAGAGACTTCAATCAAGGTTGTTGATTGGTAATATGGAGTTTGGGGAATGCACCAACAAGTTTTTGTTTCTTTTTTTGGCTTTTAGTGTTAACATTTTAACTTTTTCTTTATCTTTTTCAATGGAACTTGAAAGAGGCATGGCAAACGGTACAAGAGCACCTATGGTGGATTTCTTGCACATTATCTTGCTCCAACCTCTGTAGGCTGCACAATCTGAGCCTCTTCGGCCCTCAAGTCTAGGGGCTCCTTTAACAACTATGGTTGAGCCTTTACAAACCCTACTCCCAGCCTAGCGTAGGGTGTTGTGGAGTCGCTAGGGTCATAGAAGCCTTATTTAGTGTCTGGATAAATAGGAGATAATATGGGTATCTTCCTTAATTGTTTGTAGTAGCATGATAAGTGGCTTCATGGAGGGGTCTCTTGCATGGAGCCTGGTGTACGTTGGTTGGAGGGAGGAGGGACATGGTTCTAGAAGGGCTCACTTGCCTTGCCAGTTGGTCATGGGTGTGGGAAGTGCCCTGTCGTGAGGCCCTTCCAGATATACATGGTACCTTTATTGGAAAATTATGCTAAGCACTCTAGTTCCTTCCTTGCGATTTTGGTTGCTTCGTTAGTGGCTAGCTGTTTCCTTTCGTTTGTGTTTTTCTTTGGATTTGTGCTTTTGAGTAGGGGTGAAAATCGGTCGGTTCGGTTCGGTTTTCGGGGTGTTCGGGACCGAACCGATCGGTTCGGGGTGATTTTGCTGGAAACCGATCTTGACCGAAAAAAACAATGGACCGATCGGTTCGGGGTGGTTCGGTCTTTTCGGTTTTTTTTTGGTTTTTTCGGTCCGGCGTTAAAATTGAGATGGACGGCTGTGATTTGTTATTTTTTGCGGGGTCAATTTCAGGAAACCGAGATAGGGGTGGTTTTCGGTCAAAATAGGGGTGGTTTCGGGGTAATTCGGTTCAAATCGGGATGATTTTAGGGTATTTCGGTTCGGTTCGGTCTGACAAAATTCCGGGAAACCGAAACTGAACCGAGATGTATTTCGGTTTTTTCGGTTTTTTTTCCAGGCTGGACCGACCGAACACCGAACCGAATTTTTGGTTTTTCGGTTGGTTCGGGTCCTGTCGGTTTTTTTTTCACCCCTACTTTTGAGATGGAAAATGACTCCCTTACTGTATATGAGAAACATAGATTAAAATTACGTTGATACTTTTGTAAATCAAAAGATCTGTGATGCTAAGTTATTTAATAAACATGAGGAGGATTTGCTTAAAACATTCTCGCGGTACACCTTTTCTTAGCTGTTGCTTATGCCTTGGAGGCTGGGATCCTGGTCATACCACTTACATCCTTTAATCATTTAGGTTCTTCAAAGGATGACAAGAAATGGGATGCTGAAGGAGAGCATCTAAGGGAAGAAGTGAAACTATTAGGCAGGAGTAAATGGTCAGATGATTTGGATGATGGTAATGCTAAAAGAACTGAAGCTACTAAGGGGAATTTAAGTCCTCTCTCTGGGTTGATCAAGGTTTATGCCAAGGGACGTAAATCTGTACATTGGGGTGACCAGGTATGTGATACATATCCTATTTTGAATTGTTAGGAGGCATTCACAACTAATCTTGTCATTATTATATGTCAAACACAGAAAAGGCCCTGTTGTTTTCCTTTTTTGTATCTTCACTTGGTGTAATTTTGTGTACCTGAGAGTGGTGTTTCCATGAATAAAGATGAAGTATTCACTGACGTTTTCTGAATGCATTATCGCTGTTACTTCTTCTTCTTGTGACAAGAATGAATTGATAACCTTGTGCTCTCTTATGATAAAAGTCAAGTTTGAAAACCATTGAAAACATAACTGAAACTGGGGGATATGGTCAAGATAGTAATCTCTATAACACTGACTCTTGGTTTTTCAAACTTAGGAATTAGAACAAGCGTTTTTTTTTTCCTTCGTTCTGAAAGTTGGAAAACACCAACCACAGCTGCTGCACCACCGATGAACCGCCTTGCATCAACCACAACAAATCACCACCCTGAGCCCTCACTACCAAACACCCTCACAGTCACCACCACCAATCGCTGCCACTAGTCACTACACCTGCACCAAAACTGTCACAAACCCTAACCCCAAAACCAGAAAATCCAATCCGAATGGAAAACCCAATTTTGAAACCCTAAAGCCCAATTTCAGAATCAAAATTTCGCACCTACAGCCTCTATAAAATTGCAGAACTCTTGGACCATTTTACTTGAACTCGGAAGGTTTGATGTTAAATTTATACTGCACCAAGGCAGCGAGAGAATCCTGACTAAAATGATCTCTACTCTTCATTCAAAAGAAAAAATGATCTCAGAACTAGCGCTCAGCATCCTTCCACATGTCGGAGGATAGTTTGATACGCTTAGTTTGCTGTACTATTCGTTTTGGCTGATGTTTTGTCGTTTGTGAGGCACAGAGGCAGAACTTCCCTCTGCTAAATAGTTTTTCCCCTTGTTATGTGCCGTCTCCTGAAAATCCTATTGCAACTTTCAGTATCTTATATGAGTTATATCTTGTTCCTCGTGTTTTTTTTTTCAAAAATTTTGCAGGTTGGTAATACTGGCTTTTCGATAGGTGTGGCAAGACAAGTAAATGTATCCTTAGTTATTGGGCCTGGTGCTGGATACAACTTGGTAGGTTCCCTGGATATCACTATCTGTTTTCTTTCTTGTTCTGTGACGTTTGTATATACACAAACTTTTACCATTTTTCATGACAATTGAAAATTTGGTAGTTGGTTTTCGCTGTTGAGGTTTTTCGGAGTCTGCTTGTATAGTCATGTTAGAAGTTTTTTTTTTTGGTCGCTGCATTTACTTTCCCTGACGCTCATACATGGCTTTTTGTTCACGATTCTTGTCTACTTGTTGCTGATCTAATAACTAGCTATATTCTTCCTCTTAAATGAGGATTCACCCTTGACCTAGTTATTTCCATTGGTAACACGTGCAGATATCTAACCCTGTACCGGAAGAAAATATGTCATCCCGGATTACGGGTGAATCGAAAGGGCAAAGTGTATTCCAAGAGAGAATTCGTGCAGAGCGTGAGTCTTTTAAAGCCGTTTTTGACAAAAGGAGACAAAGAATTCGTGGTCTTGGCTTGGAGGAGGAATAGTACTGGAAATGTGGTCTTTCTGAGTTTTCTTGATTTTTTGAAAATTCTTGTAGTATTATTTTGTAATATTGTAGACGACAAGAGGAGAAATAGTTGTTCATTCTGCGTCCTTGTAATTGTAAAATCTTGACAGGTTTTAGGTAATGGCAAAATCATCACCTTGCATGAGTTATTGCTGGGTTGGTTACTAGTTCATCAAATTCTGATTAGAATACGATTGTGAGCCTCTAACTTACGTAAGGCCCGTTTTGGAGCCTATTCTTTTCTGCATTTAGCATTGTGGATTTTGAATTGTAGATTTTTAGATTATGGTTGGAATAGATTAGTGTTTGAGAGACTTGTACGTTATAGATTTTGCAACATAGTTGTGTTTAGGTGTAATCGTCAAAATAGAGTATGATGACGTTTTTTTATTCAGAATGCAAAAGTATTTCCAGGGTTGATTATCAAATTGTGTTTTTGTTGTGATTTTGATTATTGCATTTTGAGAAAATGCTTTCTCCAAATTTCTGCCAAACACCAAAATATGAAACCACAAAATGCAGAATGTGAAAATGGAGCTCCCAAACGGACTCATGGTGCAATACATTTAACAATAGTGTAGCAAAGATTACAAAAAATATTATGCTGTAGTTTGCGTGATGGATTCTCTCCTATGTAAAAATTTCAAACATGGACAACCCCACAGTTTTAGAGCTCTTCAGTGGTGGTGGAGATTCTCTTGTTTTCCTTTTTCTCTAATGAAAGAAAGACATAAAAGAAAGGATTTCTAAAATTTCAACTTCTAACCAGTCATGCAAACTAGTGCCTCAATCAAAATTTCAGAAGGCATGTGAATCTCTAGTTGTAGAAAAAGAATAGAAAACAAAGGTAAATATAAATGAGTAGCACCCGTAGTCATCTAAAAAAATTATCTTATTAATATAAGTTCAACCACACGAAGTTTCAAAATACCCTAATTACATCTATCCTAGAAAAAAACATTTACAGCTTTGCCACCGCGACCGCCTTATTACGGTTCTATAAACAAGTATACCAGAACCCAAGGAAAATTTCCCAACGATTCATGATAACATCTTCCCTTCTTCTCTATCTCCATTCAATGATCTCGCCTTCTTCTCTATCTTCATTCAGGATGTCTCTTTCGTAGTCGTGGTATTGATCACATAACAGAGATTGAGTTAACATATGAAAATCCTTCATGGTCTGAAAATTATCATCAAACTCAACAGACTTCTCAACCTACTCCAATGCAAGTTGGGCAGCTTTTGCTCTCGCTCCCGTTGCTGACATCAAAGCCTCCAAACAAAACTCAACATCCAAACACATTAGACCAGTAAGCAACCTATTCCCCCTTTCAACATTCTCTCCATTTTTGACATGGAGTGACAAAGGACGAATAGGATAAACAATAAAGCAATAAATGCGAGTAGAAGAGTATTAAACAATTAAAGACCAATAGAAGCAGCCAAATAAGAAATTTAAGAAAGACGTGAATACTAGCATGAGAAAGCTTTATCGCAAGTATTACATCATGAGATGAGATGAAATAGACATCCAAACTTTAAGGCACCACTTAGTGATATAACACCATACAAGGCATTAGGAATGCAATACACCATAATCATCAACATGGGAGGAAAGTGTGTGTGTGCATCCATGGCTAAAATAGCAAGTAAGCTCAATTTAGGACTTATATTCTCATGAACAATAGGCGTATCAAGATGACTCCTCCTCAAAAAGTCAAACCAAGCTAAGTCCTCAATGATTTTTTGTTGATAAGTACTTGCGGAGCTCCCCCTCTTTTTTATTTCTTTCAACAATGTATTCTCTTTTACCCCACTTGCTGTTTGACGCGACCATCTGGACTGGATAGAGCCGAATGTACCGGTTACTAAGCAAGTGGGGTTTCTATTGGCGGCTTTCACACTACTAGGACACTTTTCATCCTATAGGTAGCCCTTTCCTCAATTCATTATTCTCTTTTACACCACTTGCCGTTTGACGCGACCGTCCGGACTGGATAGAGCCGAATGCAACCGGTTACTAAGCAAGTGATTTCTATTGTACATCGGCGGCTTTCACACTACTAGGACACTATTCATCCTGTAGGTAGCCCTTTCCGGAGGGAGAGATGGAGACAAAAAAAAAATGGTGGTGGATGGATTTCAACATCACATTTGGAATTCTAACCATAGGTCAATCTCAAAAAGGAAATCATAAGATACAGACCAAGTTTATGAGAATTAAGCCCCTAACTGTCAACCATTCATAATAGCCATGAACAAGTGTACAGAATGTTGGAACTCATGATGTATTGACATTCGACTATTCTTGTAGAGATTATACCATAAAAGGATGTGCAATAAAAGTACGAATGACCATTTTCATAAGATCCAATGATATTCAACTACGCACCAAAAACTATCATGCTCAATCCGCACGACAAACAATAAAATAAACTCAAAAAAATGGTTTCTTGAAAAATACCGTGTTGTCCAAGAATGAGATAAAGCATTGAAACTGGCTACTTTGCTTAAACAAACGTGCATAAGTTTCTAATTCTAGTTTCTTGGGCCGGACAATCTGTTTCGGAATGGGGCAAATTGATGTTTCAGACTTTCAGTCACTGTAGGCTTGTACATAAAATAGAATTGCCACTCTTGAGGTGGGAAACTAACCTATTCTCGTAGCATGAGCTAAGGTCTCTTATTTGATCATTCATATCAGACGAGAAAAGAGTAATAAAAACAAAGAAACAGAGAGAAGATACCTGCTTGTGGAATAATGAGATTTGTGGATCATCGGATCAACCTTTCCGTCTTCATATTGCCGGGCCATACGGTACCCAGATTCCGATTCAGTCCCAAACCATGTCTTCATATTTGCCAGGCCATGAGGTACCCAGATTCCGATTTAGTCCCAAACCATCTCCGCGTTAAATCCTTCAACTGGTTATCGTACACCTCGCAAAACTTCTCCGGCCACCCTTGGGGCTCAACTGCGGCATACCCTAATCCTGGTGTCCTATCCTTTGATTTAGGATTCATCTCTTCCATCCAATCCACTACATAAGCCGATACCCGTCTTCGAAACTTGATCTGAAACTCCGACCATGCTTGAAACTTATAGTGGTTCACCACAGCATGTTGCAATTCCAATTTCTTCACCTTATACCCCTTCTTCAACTGAAAATGGTGTATCACATTAAGCAACGACTCGTCGATCGCATCCAACAAAACAATAGACTTGTGTCTGTTCTCTGCCTTCCTTCGACAATTGTACCCCTGCATCACTCCATTCACCGGGTTCGATTTCTGATTCGATGGTCCAAACTCGTAACAATTAATCATCACTTCACCAACACCACCAACTTGAGATTTTTTTGGCAAGAGAGATTGTAGCATTTGGTCTGAGGGTTTTGATAAATCAAGCCACGACGGCGAATAAATAAACTCATCGACATCAATATATACCATCCACGTACACGAGTCTTTAGCCTTAGCCGCACAGTGAGAGAACCCGGCCTCTTGCATCTTGGGCCACAGCCAAAAAGAAGTGCTCACATTGTAACCTTGATCTACAACCTCGGCCACGACTCTCTCCAAATCGTCGTCGCTGCCGTTATCGTAAAGTATGAATTTCTCGATCCCGATTTCAGAGTGATACACCACCCACTCTTTCAAATACTTGGCGGCATTGTACACCATGGTACACGCGCACAGTTGCGATTTGGGTTGTTTTGGTGCTACCTTGCGCGGGGAAGTGTAGTACGCCACGGAGGGGACCACAAGATTTTGGCCCGGAATTTCCAGCGAGATTTTGACTGGCTTGTCATCAGAAGAGGAAACGGCGTTACCTTCGGGGAGTCGACAGCGGAACACCTCCTGTATTGAGTTCGTAACAGCCGTTCGAACGCCGGTAACGGTATCACCGAAAACACACCTTAACTCCTTCGGCGTTCTGTTTACGCCTTGACGTTTGTTCAATCCTTTGACGAATAACACGACGTCGTTTTCAGTAGACAGCGATTCATAAACGAGGAAGTTCCATCGGAGCAACTCCGGTGCTGTAGTGTTCCTGTCCGGCAGATTCTCCAGAGACGTCGTTAGAACAGGCTGGGGGAAAGGCATTCGACGGCGGAGTCTCTCCGGTAAATCACATTTAAATGTGGCTCGAGAAGGAAACTGTAGGATTCCGGAAGGTTTGGCTGGAGACGTATCGTTGTTAGGGAAGAGGCAGATGTATGAGCCAGTGTCGTAGTCCGGTGGCATCGGATTCTCCGGCATGAGAATGACGAGGATTTCCCAAGCCGGAAGCAGAACCGAAACGGTAGAGAGAACGCTGTCATGGCTCTGTTTTTCTTGTTCTTGTTCTTGTGGGATCATGATGGTGGGGCTATTGGCGTTGGTGGTGGTGGTGAGGGGCGGTGAGAGGAGATTGACGGAGGAGACTGGTGGTGGTTGGGAAAACAAGTGGTGATAGAAGCAAGCTAGATAGAGGATGAGTGCTAAGAGGGGGACAAAGGTTGTGGGAACTTTTCTGGCCATCTGTGTGAGAATTCGTAAACACAAAATATGGGGTATGGGGTGTAGTTTATTTATAGCAAGCAACCCTATTGCTTCTTTGTTTTAGTTTGCATGGATTCGTTTCCTTCAAGGAGTAGGATTGCATAAGAAGTAGGCCAGATTACATAAGGAATAGGGTGCCAAGTGGGTAGCACGTGGTGTCCGCTCGCATATATTTGGCCATCCAAAAATGCGACGGACGGTCCATATTGAAAGTACCGGATGATTTTTTTTTTTTTATATAAAAAACTGTGTTTTAATTCGACCGTCTGTTACATTTTTGGACGGCCGGAGGGACGCGAGTGCATATCACGTTATGGAGTAGGATTGCTTAAGAAATAGGCCAGATTACAATTGCACAAGGAATAGGGTTACAGACTTACAGTGCTGAGCGGGTACCACATGGTGTCCGCTCGAGTATATCCGGCCATCAAAAAATGCAATAGACGGTCTAGATTAAGAGTGTCGGATGGATTTTTTATTTAAGAAAAAAAAGAAAAAGAAAACTGTGTTTTAATCCGCGCCGTCTGTTACATTTTTGGACGGTCGGATGGACACGAGTGCATACCACGTTATTATGGGGCGTGGTTTATTAATAATAGTAGTAACCCTATTCCTCCTTTGTTTTGGTTTGGATGGATTTGTTTCCTTGAAGGAAAAGGATTACATAAGAAATAGGGTTGAGCGGATGTCACGTGGTGCCTGCTAGCGCATATCTAGTCATCCAAAAATGCGACGAACGATCCGGATTGATAGTGCCGGATGAATTTTTTGTTTAAAAAAAGAAAGAAAAGAAAAGTGTATTTTAATCCAGGCCGTCTGTTGCATTTTTGAATGACCGAATGGGCACAAGTGGATATCACGTTATGGGTAGTAACGCTATTCCTTCTTTGTTTTGGTTTGGATGGATTGGTTTCCTTCAAGGAATAGGATTACATAAGAAATATGGAGATTGTATTAAACATGCGTATAAATACATGATGGTGTATTTGTAGGGAAAAAAATTTCAGTGCAGAGCAAATGCCACATGGTGTCCGCTCGTGTATATCCAACCATCCAAAAATGCGATGGACGGTCTAGATGAAAGTGCCGGATGGATTTTTTTTTAAAAAAGAAAAGAAAAGTGTGTTTTAATTTGGGCGGTCTGTCGCATTTTTTGACAGCTGGATGTGCGGGAGTGGATAGCACGTTAGAAATGCCCGCTCGACTCTGAAAAATTCGTCGTTATGGGAAGAGAGAGAACGATGTGGGCCGTGGTAATCGAAGTGGATTAGGAATCGAAGTGGTTAAAATTGATCCAAATTTCGTAGAATTGCTACAAAAAGCCAGGTAATTTGGCATCGTCAATTACTTGATAGTGAGAGATGGACACACACACACACAAACATATATATATTAGAGCGGATCAAGTCAGGACTCCCTAACTTTGTTAAAATACAGACCTCTTCTCTCCCGGCCAAATGGTCGGGATCCAACCGTTGGATGTGTTTAAAATGTGTTTTCAAGGGCCTACGCGAAGATTCGACAAAAAAAATGTCCTAGAAGGGCTTCATCCGAGCAGTTTTTCATGAAATATATATCCTACGGTTTGTATGAAAAACTGCTCGGATGAAGCCCTTTCCGGTCATTTTTTTGTTGAATCCTCACGTAGGCCCTTGAACACACATTTTAAACACTTCCAACGGTTCGGATCCTGGCCATTTGGCCGGGAAATGGCAGGGAGAGGGGAGGTCCGGATTTTTTTAAAGTCAGGGAGTCCTAACTTGATCCGCCTGATATATATATATATGGGCGGTTCCATGGACACAACGAATAACACAATATTTGACACAACAATAATCGGAGCCCCATGCTTACAATTTGTTTTTAAGACTACCGGTAAAAAATCAACTCATTTGGATATCGGTAAAGGCTTGATCGGTTCATTCAAATTTATCCTGTAAAATCTGACAGGAATCAACTAAATGAATTGATCAAGCCCTTATCGATATTCAAATGAGTTGATTTTTTACAAGTAATCTTAAAAACATATTTTAAATAAATTGAACGGCTCCGATCATTCACGTGGGGTTCACAAAAAAAAATGTGTCAAATGTAGTGTTATTCGTTGTGTCAACGGAACCGCCCCTATATATATATATACACACATAATTTGTACTCAACTTGATGAACTACCGTTTTGCTATTTACCATTGTAAATAACATTTTTCTAAAGATAAAATAAAGAGTCAAGTATAATAACCGGAGGCAAAGGTGAACATAGTATAGTTGAGTATAATAACTGGCTGCACAATTAAACATCATCTTTGCCTAAAGGCACGAAGCAACACGTTCTGAACACAATTTAAATGAATTTATCCTTCTTTACTGTTGAGCGTATAAATTTATTTTACCATTTTTACAAATGCACGGTTACTCGTGCCTGAAGACATGTCCAAACATAATTTGATATCAAAATTGAAGCAACCATCTTGCTCTACCTCACATATACAGTTAGAGTACATAAAAAAATCATACAACATAGGTCCAGGTATGTAATTTCACTCAAAATTGGAAACATCATAAAAAAAAAAAAGGCTCTGTAATGGCATATCAAAAGAAAAATGAAAAATAATCAACATGCTTATAAACAACATTTTTCTACCAAGTTACATACCAGACCAAATGCAATGATAACTTGAGAAAAAAGAACACGAAGAAAGGAGGAACATAGGTTTTTAGAAGAAAAAAGTAAGATACTCAATATTACAGGCACCCATGCTGGGCATATAGACTTTTGCAGAAGAGAATCCTTGAGTATCTTCAATTTCTTCATCATTATTCAGAACATCTTCGTATCTGTTTGCCATCTTCATATCAACTTCTTCATATTAAGAACATATTTGGAGCATGCACAACCTAGTTAATACAATTAGCATATAGATATTGATTTTGGACAACATGATTTTTCATGAGAAATGTGCAAGATTGTCTAGTAAATTCAAATATGGTATACTTGACATGCCGAGAGAGAGAGAGAGAGAGAGAGAGAGAGAGAGAGAGAGAGAGAGAGAGAGAGAGAGAGAGAGAGGCTTTACCAAGTTTGCAAGGAGACGTGTTTCTAGTCACATTAACCCCCTCGATGTCCATAAAAAAAGAATGAACCATAGCTATTGGCCACACCAAGACCAAACAGCTGCAACAAAAAGAGAAAATTTGTCAAAACTACTTTATTATTAGCTGTTGATATAGGTTAAACAGAATTTCTGGAATTAACTCCTGAAGAGTATACAAAGGCACCAAATTGTTTGAAGGCAAGGGATGTCCTTCAACCTTTTTCTACCAAGTTATATACCAGATCAAATGAGTGCCATGATAACTTGAGAAAAAAGAACATGAAGAAAGGAGGCACATAGGTTTATTCTATTACGAAAAAGCAAGACCATGGATCTCTTCTAAAAAGGTCTATATGCTTAGCGTGGGTGCCTCTAATATGGAGTATCTTTTTTTTCTTATATCATTATTTAGAACAACTTCATATCCGATTGACATCTTCGTATCAACTTACAAAGTACAGGCACTAATAAAGGCACTCCACTCCTTAATCTAAACCCTTTTAAAATTTTGCATTCCGAGTAAAAACGTCCCTTTGGCTCTGACTTCTTTACTCAAACTTACAAAGTTAGACTAAAATTTAGGTATACCCTGTGCTGAAAACAAGCTTGAGATTCACATGGCAAGCTGGCACACCAAAGCTAAATCTATATACATTCTTTCCATAACCAATGTATACTGTAATAATATAGTAGTACAGTAGTATTCTAGTAATTAATGTACTCAAGCTCACTGTTTGGTCGATGATGCAACTGTTTGGTTTTCTATTTTCTGAGATCAGATGCCATTGAATCAGGTGGTCAATAACTCCTTGAAGAAGAGTAGGAATTGGCTCAATATGACCTGTACCAAGTATTTCTCAATTACAAAGTTTTCATGAAAAATGTGGTGGAAACATAAACAATTCTATTTAAGCGTAAAGCTATTCTTACCATCTTCATCTTTGCCGGTTCCTTCCTCTCTTATGTGCCCAAAAATAGGAGCTCCAAGTTGAATTAGCTCTCTTTTGTTCCCCTTCATCTGCTGGTTGTACAGAATGTAGGTCTCTCCTATACATAACCATTTGCATTGAAATTTGATTAAATGATGTGAGAAGAAAGGCAATTTTTTAAAAATATATGCAACTAATTCAACCCTTCTCAAGGCAGACAAAAATAATCTCAAAGAACAACCAAAAAAAAAACAACAGTCCAAATGTAGCTATTAAGAGAGACTATTTGTAGCTGTATTTAATAAGCTTGAATTGGTCAAAACAAAAGAAATGTTAAAATTAGTTTAAATCGTGGTTTAAAATTTATAGTTCAATTTTCCGACTCCTGGCTTCTATCCTTGAATAATGTAAATAAAAATGTTATGAAAGAAAGAACTAACCATATGCCCTTTGACATGTTCTTTGGCTGTGAATCCTTCTGTCATCTTGATCAAAGCACGACGTGCCCCAATTCAGTGAGACCTGTTTCTTTTAATCAAACCTAGCCCAATCTTGACACCAGCTTTTACCAAAACGTACGACTCCTCTCCTACTCTCTACACCATGAATCCACTAAACTTTACACTAACAATTTTACTTGAATTTGAGTCTGGCCATTCAACTCAAACTCATTTTAGTGACCCATTTCCTTTAACACTTACCAAAACCTCCTAGTACTCTCTTATATTCTAAACCTCGGACTTCCACTGAAATTGATGCTGATGAAATGACTATTTCATTCAATTCTAGGTTAGGCCATCCGAGTATTTCAAATTCAAATGAAGCATTTTACAGAAACTTCTACTCAATTTGAGTGAAGTCTAGGTATGGTCAAACTGACTGTAACTAAAAGTATAAAACCCACCTGCGAATCACATGTTTCATAACTTAACATAACTTGGGCTGAGAATCACATGTTTCATTGATCAAAAGAGAACATTACAAACATAGTTCAGACTACATATATATGTCACGAAAAAAATACCAAACATGAGCATTGGTGAATCCACAAAGTACTGTTTAACCTATGTATGCCATTTTTTTATTTTCAGTCTATTCCTAGTGATTACACACAAATCTCTTCATTAATGACTACACACAACTTGCGTACTCATTCGGTAAAAAAAGTATTATTTTATCCTTAGTCCCAGGTGGATCTCTTCAGGTGGAATAACGAAGGTTAACAGTTAACAGCACTCAATTTTCTGCCAGTACCGAGGTTTTTACTCAAATTTGGGTACTCTCATTAGACTGTTTTCTATCATTAATCGAGTAAAGGACGGAAGATGGTTAAATAAAAAGGGTAAGTCTTCACAATCGCAGTGACAAAAGGCTAAAATGATACTAATGAGATACACATAACACAAAATCAAACCCAACCAACAAAGAAATACCCACACACCAAGTGTTCGAACATATGTCTTCACAAAAGCATTGATAAAAGGCTGAAATTAACACCAATCAGACACACGTAACATAAAATGAAACCCAACAAAGGAAAAAATACCCACACACCAACTGTTCGACCATATGGCTCGCTCAAATTCCATAGAGTCCTTCAAATTTATGCCATTAATGAACCTTTTTTTTATCCAACTTTACGCTTAAATCTACGTTCACCCATTGGAGAGTTCTCTACCTTTCAGCTATAAACCAGTTAGTTTACTAAACGACTGAAAATCATACCCAAACAATGAAGAAGAAATAAACACACCACATGTTCGACCAAATGCTCAAATCGCACAGTCATCCATTCAAAAACTGAGAGAGAAAAACACACACCCATAACAGACGGAAAGGGTGAAATAAGCGACAATCACATACCCATAACAGAGAGAAAAACACACAGCACTTGTTTGACCAAAAGCCTCACTGATACTTCTGGCTACCGGTGTGTTCTCGAGAGAGAGAAAGAAAGAGAGGAGAGAGAGGGAGATATCATTACCGATAGAGGGAGAGAGTGGTCGCAGGTGGTGTGGTGGTCGGCGGGTAGCGGTGCCGGTTGTTGCTGCTATTAAGTAGACCGGAAAGCCCTAGAACCCGTCTACAGAGAGACAATCGGTGAGGGACAATCGGTGCTACAGAGAGAGAGAGAGAGAGAGAGAGAGAGAGAGAGAGAGAGAGAAGCTCGGTGAGAGAGACAGAGATAAAGCGTGCGCAGGTGGTATTGAAATCTGATGAGTACTCCTCCGTGTAAACCCAGATGATTTGGATGGGTTGGAGTTAAGCCCTTAAAAGTGCAATTTATTGACAGGATTGCCATCGCGAGAGATGGAGGGGGCTTTTGTAATATCAACCGTGTGATCAGTATTGAACGGTCCTGATTTATGTAGAGAAAATGTGTAAGGTTTGAAAACCACTTCCAATTAGGTATATCTGATGGGCTTCCCACCAGGGACTCCTCCAATTCTCTAATTTCCCAATCAAATTTTCATGATCTGAACCGTTTAATGTGTTTAAAATGTATTTTTAAGGGTACCAGCGAGAAATCAGTTAAAAAAAAATAACGGGAAGGGCTTGATTCGAATAGTTTTCGATAAAAATGTATATATATAGTTTTTATCGAAAACTGATCGGATCAAGCCCTTTCCGGTATTTTTTTTCACTGATTTCGTGCGGAGACCCCTAAAAACACCTTTTGAACACATTGTACGGTTCAGATCATGAAATTTTGATCCGGAAATAGGAGTTCCTGATGGGCTTCCCATCAGGTATGCCTAATTGGAAATATTTCGTATATATATATACACACACACACACCAATGTTCCAATCCACTACTCTTACCATCCACACCATCCACACTTTTCATTTCCCGATTAAATTTTGATGATCGGAACCATCTAATGTGTTCAAAACGTGTTTTCAAGGGTTCCCACGAGAAATCATAAAAAAAGAAAGATCGGGAAGGGCTTCATCCAGACAGTTTTCGATAAAATTGTATTTAATCGAAAATTGCTCGGATGAAGCCTTTCCCGGTCTTTTTTTTTTTTATGATTTCTCGCGGGGACCCTTAAAAACACGTTTTAAACACATTGGATGGATCCGATCATCAAAATTTGATCGGGAAATGCCTCGTCTAGACAATCCCGGACCGTAGCTATCCCAGATGAGATAGTTACTATATATATATATATATATATATATGCAAATTTTCTAGTCCAAACCTCCCGAGAATGAGAAAAAGTTAATTTTTTTTTTGTGTTGCAAATTATTTTTGGAAAATCCGAGCCGTCCAATGTGTTCATAAGGTGTTTTCAAAAGTCCACGCGGGAAATCTTCAAAAAAAAATACTGGGAAGGGCTTGATCCAAGCAGTTTTCGCAAAAAATGTATATACACATTGGACGGATCAGATCTTCAAAATTTTTTTTGGATCATGGAGGTCCGGAAACGGGAGGTCCGGATTAGAAGCTTAACCTATATATATATATATATATATATATATATATATGGGCCGCTTCTAGTCTGGACTTGTGGACCTCCATGATCCGAGCATTTTTTTGACGATCCAAAACCGTCAAATGTGTTTAAAAGGTGTTTTCAAGGGTCCCCGCGAAAAATCATAAAAAAAAAAAAAAAAAACCGGGAAGGGCTTGATCCGAGCAGTTTTTCACAAAAATTGTATATTGACGGCTCGGATTTTCCAAAAACAATTTTTAAAAGTGAAAAAAAAATAAAAAATCTTCAATCCTGGTGTCCGGATTAGAAGATTTGGGTATATATATATAGCATCTGCTTCTCCTCCGGACTCCCTGAACTTGGGGGATATCTGGTCCTCAAACCACAGCCGTTGGATTAAATCCAACAGCTGTGGTTTAAGGACCGCATATCCCCCAAGTTCAGGGAGTCCGGAGGAAAAGTAGATGCTATATATATATATATTTATTTATTTATATTTCACTAGGTTAGTTAGTCTCGGGCTAGTGCTGAATCTTGTCTGCATCCCTAACTGACAAACAAGTAAAAGTGGAAAATGAGAAAAGCCAAGGCTACCAAACACCCATAGAGATGAAATAAAGATTTAAAACAAGTTTTTCTTTAACATATTAGACCTTGTTCTTTTTTAACGGTGATGATGAGTGCACTCCTACTTAAATGATCAGAATTACTCATTTTTTCTTTTTTATTTTTGCCTTCGATTGGAGTGTCTGGAGGGTCTGTTTATGTGCACCTCGACTAGTCTCCTTTCCAATCCGGTCAAAAGCAAGCCATTCACGCTATGACTCACATGAAATTATTCTCTTGTGGCCTACAACCCCAGGAATTGAATTGGTCAATTGCGTGGAAAACAAACCCGGCTCCCAACCAGACTATCCTTGAGGCTGATTACTCCTTTTTTCTAATCCTTCAAACTAATCCATAAGAAAAAACCAAATCCGGGGGAGGCACTGTGCGGTAGGTGTTGTGCGGCAAAACTATGTCGTTTTACTCATTTTCTTAGTATATCCAAGGGTCATGTTTGGAGAGTTAAGTGTGGGGTTTAATTTTGGGGTTCAATTTTAGGGGATTTAGGCTCTTTGGGGTAGAGTATAGTGGGTTTATGCACTTGGATTTTAGGCACTTTGGGTTTAGGCACTTTGTAATGGTTTTTTGTTCCTCCAAACAATGCCCTTGGAAGTTTTGGAAGTGTGCAAAAAAATCAAGCAAAATGACGTAGTTTTGCCGCATAACACGGCGCACAACACCTACAGCATTGCACCCACCCCGGATCCGAGAAAACCTTACGAGGAAATCCTTTTATCACGTGTATGGATTCTGTGTCTATTGCTAAATTTGAAACGTTTCTTTGAGTAACTTAAGAAAATTCAGGATTTAGAAATATATTGGCATGTTGTTCCCTTTTTCCTCTGGACAAAAAGCACATCAAATTAGCTTGATTTCTTATTTGGAAAGAAGAAAAAACAGACAAATATTATTATTATTATTATTATTACTCCTTCTGTCCGTATTTATTGATCATTTCGTAAATTTGTGCCATTGTTTATTGCTTATACTCCCTCCCTTTATTTTTCTAAGGCTTATTTTGGCATAAAAAGTCACAAATGCTTTTTGCTTTTTGAATTATTAGGGGTAAAAGCAAAAAGGTTTTGTGACTTATTTTGGCCTAAAAAGCTGTAAAAGTTATTTATTAGCCCAAAACAAATGACTTTTTGAAACTCAAAAAAGTAAAAAAGCATGCTAAACCTGTAACAGCTACTTATTAGCCCAAAACAAATGACTTTTTGAAACTCAAAAAAGGAAAAAGCATGCTTAATTTTTTAGGCCAAAATTAGCCTAATTGTCCACCTTTAAAAAATGTACTCCTTGCATCTCAAAATGGATGTCCAAAATCACTATTCATGCTTCTCGAAAATTATCTATATTTTTTAGGCTATGATGAATTGTACATGCAATATGAATCTTGTTTGATAAATCTTGCTTAGTTTTATTGAACAAAGTTTTTAAAACCGTAAAAAGTATTAATAAAAAATATAGATGATTTTTTGAGAGTCGTGAACAGTGGTTTTGGACATCTATTTTGGGACGGTAGGAGTATATTTTTGTGGACAATAAAAAATATAGTACATCCGTAGAATGTTTTAAATTTTTTTTCACCAAATTAAAGTATTCATTGAGTACTTTAATTTGTTATACAAATTAAAAAATTATATAGGTCAATATGTTGTTTGAGGTTTGAAATTTCACGTATTCTTGTTGTGGACATCTACAAAAGGACGGAGTCGTACATTTTCATATGAATGTCAAAAACTATATAATTTGGATCTTATTTGACAGATCTCAACTAATTGCATTGTACAAAGTATGCAAAATCATGAAAAACAATTATAAATTGAAATATATAAGCAATCAAAAATCAAAAGAATTGTAAAAATGGACCAACGTATACAAACGGAGGGAATATATCTTATGTACTCTTTGTATTTGACTAAGCCTAGAGAGACACCGAATCTTATGTACAAGGTCAAAAGTGCCAAATTAAAGTGTTCATTGAGACACCGAATCTTATGTACGCTATGATGAATGTCATTCCCGCATGTACATGGTCAAAAGCGCCAAGCTTTACCTACACCGCGACCAAGTCTAGAGAGCATCTCGAGTCCGGACATCCAACCAACTCAGACACGAGTGTCTAGGCCAGCATGTACTCCCATCTCTTAGATCGAGACAAATAATCAGCCCTTGTCGGGCGGCGCTAGTCCTCACTATGGGTTTCGGTGTCTCTTCCAACCAGTGTTTTAAAAGGAAGTTGATTAATCGGCGCCTAGGCTCTAGGCAGTACCCACCTCCTTGCCTAGGGGTCTAGGAGGTAATCTAGGTGCCGGCACGTTTAATTGACCACTAGGTGGGATTAAGGCTAGGCAGATTAGGTGGATTAGGCGTCTATACGGGATTAGGCAGACGATTAATTGGTCAGTTGCCTAGATTAATCGGTTAGGCGGACGATTAATCAGCTAGTTTCATTTTGTTTGAACTTTGAACGTTAATGTTTTGTTCTCAAAACTTGGCGAGACGTAGGAGAAAATTTTAAAGAAAACACAAAAAACGAAAAATCCGACTAATGTCTAGGTGCAAATTAATCAGCCTAGGCGCTAGGCGGTGCCCGGCCGCGCCTAGCGACTTTTAGAACCTTCCTTCCAACCCATTATGCTGGCTTATCAAAAACGATTATGCTCATATTGCAACCCTAAGTCGCAGATATTTTACAGACGCAGGCCTAGGGATCGAGTTGCGTGGTGCAATTGTCACAACACCCCACCATCACGATTGTGACACTTGTCCATTACTCGAGAGTGACATGTATCGCCCCAAAGGGAGTCTATGTGTCGGGAACTCGCTAACCTCCGCGCAATTAGAAAGTCGAATACAAAGAGTACATCAGCGAATTTTTTAGTTTTTTGACCTTTTAAATTGATGTATATGACGAGAATGATCTGTTTCGTAAAACGTAAAAAAGCCGAAATATCAATAATCTACTTAGTGGAACGGGCCTAACTCTGACAAAATCATAATGAGACTGTCTTCTGTTACACAGCCAAAAACCAATACGTGTCTTTAGGGAAATGGGGAGTTTTACTTGGATGGCTAACATATTTAGTGAATTGATCTCGACAACTAAGAGCAGGTGCACAGGTATTACATATGACATGCAAATTAAGAGAATCAATTTTATTATTTTTCTCTTTATTGCACAATCACCCAACTTAATATTTTGCCACCTATTAAAAACCATTTGTACTAACATCTACAACTCACATCTTTACATTTGACAAACAATTTATTTTAAAAACCATCTATTTTATTATTATATGTCAGTACTTGAAAACGAATTTTATAATTGATGTTCATGATGCTCTCCCGCTCCCATCTCTCTCTCTCTCTCACAGTTTGGGAGGTGGTCGGTGGTGGGAAGAGACAGATGAGATAGAGATGTCAGTCGAATTTTAATTTTTTTTTAAAATTTGCATAGGGTGGGGTCAACACTTATGTGGCATGTCACATAGACAGATGTAGTTTGGGGTGTGGTTAATAGGGATTGTTTACCGAGCATTATTGTTTAACAAATACATAACACAGATTCAAATTTAAAAAAAAAAAAAAACATAACACAGATTCAAACGGGCAAGTCATAATCCGCCCATAAGTAGAACAAAAATAGGGTACTTCATTTTTTTAGAGGTGTTACTTCCCCTGATTCGCCAATGAGGAACAATCATAAAACATATGATTGCGACACATCATTTGACTCCCAAAAATTAACGGCTCACAAATTATCAATCCATTCTATCAAAACAATACTGTCTCCGTCCCAAAGTTTTGGATCATATCTTTCCATCACAAAATTCAGCAGACTCTTATTAGACCACTTCAAACTTGAGAATAATAACCCCTTATTGGCAACTAGGGGATGCCCGTGCCCTTAGGCACGACCGGAAGACTTCGGTAAATAATACGGTTTCAAGTGTAGCAAGGTGTGAGGGCAAAATGAAATCCCAATTTACATTGGTGCCGAGAAATTCACATAACTGATTCAAACTACAACCAATTTAGAGAATTACAAAGAGAAATAAACTACTCCTATTAAGAACAACAAGTGAATCTCACATAAAAACTAAAACTGAATCGAACAAAAACTGTGGTGGTTTTTAAAGTTTTCAGTGCAACCTTTAAGCTACATGAAAAAAATTGCAATTGGTTCCCACAAAATTAATGCAATAGATCGTGTAAGTTAAAAGAATTAATCTAGGCAGAGAACAAGAAAGGTAATAGGTGAGATCATAACCTTCAGAGGAACAACGTTCAATTTTTTTATTTGGGTTATTTACCGAGACACCCCTTGTAAGTTAACGTCTTTCACCACACTCCCTGCAAGAAAAAAAAACCTACGACAAACCCCCTCTATCTTCCAAAACTTTTCCCCAAAACCCCTTCCGTCACCCTTCTGTCTAAAACCGTCTAGAACCATCAATTTTTTTTTATGATCCAAACCGTTCAATTTGTTTAAAACATGGTTTTAAGTGTACCCGCGAAGAAATCGGCTCAAAATATGGTCGGGAAATGCTTGATCCAAATAATTTTTCATACATGAAAAATTGTTTGGATCAAGCACTTCCTGATCATATTTTGAGCCGATTTCTCGTGAGTATCCTTAAAACCATGTTTTAAACAACTTGAATGGGTTGGATCAGCAAAACATGACCCGTAACTTTGAGATTCGAGATGGAAGGATGACGGAAGGGGTCTTGGGGTAAAGTTTTGGAAATAGAGGGGGCTCGTCATAGGTTTTTTTTTCTTGCAGGGGGTGTTTGGTGAAAAACGTTAACTTACAGGGGATGTCCCGGTAAATAACCCTTTTTATTTTTGACATGGGGAACAAGTACCACCGTCCATTCTCTTTTTTTTTTCTTCTTTTTTTTTTTTTTTTTTCCTTCGGTACAACAGAAGTTCACCAACGTTGCTCATTTTGCCTCGTCCCGGGCCCGTTAGTTTATTTATTTTTATCTGAATATATTAGTTTAATTCAAACAGTTTATTTTATTTGATCGTCAAGTTATTTATATCCGGAAAAGCTTCGGTATCTAAATGAAAAAGAAACCCATTATTATTGAAAAAAAATTTCCCGGATTTATATTGATAATGAACTTCAAGATAATAGTAGTATATTATCATGTGATGATATAGGGGTGCAAATACACCGGATAGGTCGGGCTTATACTAAATAATAAACGTAACTCATTAATAGCCGGTTTTATTTAATATTTCCAAGCCTATCCAAATTAAATTTTTATTTCCCAAGCCCGTTTAACAAGCCTATTTTGTTTTCTAAAGCATTGTATCACAAATATAAATTAATCAACCATAACGATCACAAATTAGAATTTCCTAACGCAAGTTGTTCTAAGTTCTCACAAAACTATTAAAAACAGACCCATAAAACAACGTAGTTCTAATAATTAAATCGATTAAATCGTCTCCCCCAAAAGCAATTAAAGTGCTCAAAAAGTTAGAACTTTCCAACATCTGTGAACAAATTCAAACTTTTTTAAAGAAAAATAAAAGAACTCATTGATATTTCATTATTTCTCTTACACAAGAAAAGTACAATTCTTTAAACAAAAATACAGTTATTTTAATTCTTGTTTTGCGGACCGGAAAATATTTTGAAATGAAGGAGTATATATGTATATATATAAATATATATACACCAATGTTCTAGTCCACACCGTCAACACCTTTCATTTCCTGATCAAATTTTGATAATCCGAACCATCCAATGTGTTTAACACGTGTTTTTAATGGTCCCTACGACAAATCATAAAAAAAAGACCGGGAAGGGCTTCATCCGAGTAGTTTTCGATTAAATATAGTTTTATCGAAAATTACTCGGATGAAGCCCTTTTCGGTCTTTTTTTTATGATTTCTCGTAGGGACCCTTAAAAACATGTTTTAAACATATTGGACGGTTCGGATCATCAAAATGTGATCGGGAAGGGCTTTGTCCGGACAATCCCAGACTGGAACTATCCAATCAAGGATCTCGGATTGAAGAAAAATGGGTGTTTTTAAGGTTTTAAAACGTGTTTTTGCATAATCCGAACCGTCCAATGTGTTTAAACGTGTTTTTAATTGTCCCCGCGAGAAATTATAAAAAAAACTGACCAAGGAGGGCTTGATCCGAGTAGTTTTTCACAAAAAATTGCACATACAATTTTATGAAAAACTACTCGGATCAAGCGCTTCCCGGTATTTTTTTCGATGATTTATCGCAGGACTTCATTAAAAACACGTTTTAAACCCATTGGACGGTTCAGATCATGAAAACTTGATCTGGAACTATGAGTCCCGGAATTAGGGATCCCGGACCAGATAAGGACTGATATACACACACACACACACACATAGGATCCCCTTCCAATTAAGGGATCCCTCATTTTAAATTCCATGCGGACCTAGCCATTTTCCCACTTTCCAAACTGAAATTTGATGATCCGAACCGTTAGACTGTTTACATATAAAATTAACAAATCCAATAATTGATTGACACGTAATAAAAAATGCCAAACGTTGGCAATTATCTGTCAATGGAGATACACTGGATTAAAAGAATACATTGGAATAAATACGATGTCGTATTATCTCCTAAAATCAAAAAGCGGTTATTGGCAGTTACAAGTCCAGGATAAAATAAAAACTGGCTTCGAAGCCATGATGTTAACTGCTGAACACGTAAACTCCACGTGTAAACTTGTGAAACAGAATAGATAGCAGTTAGAACACATGGAGTATTTCTTGAGAGGCAGTTATTTCCTTAACTCGTAATCATTTGAGTTAGTGTTAAATAACTGTGCAGATCCAAAATAAAAGCTTATGGAAGAAGAATTCAAATTCAGACGTGGAAGAGGGAAGAAACTGCCAACTCGAAGAGTAGAAGTTAGAGTTCGAAGCAAGCCAAGTTCAAATTCGTTTGAGCGGGAAGTTCAAATTCGTTTGAGCGGGAAGTTCAAACTGCAAGCAGCGTCTATAAATAGAAGAAATTGAAGAGTGAAAAAGCCCCCGGACAAATCTTCAACAAACAGCTATCAAAAAACTGATGCTTGGTTTGTTCATTGGCAAAGTAGTTTAGGATTTCGAACTCAGTTCGAAGTAGATTAGGAAGTAGATTAGGAAGTAGTTAGGATTAATCTCGATTGTTCTTGTAACAATCACTTGTTCGAAGTTCTTGTTCTTGTATTTGAAGTTGGAGGCAATTTCGAAGTAAGTTTACCTTTGATTTATCAATCGAAGTATCTTGTTTCTTTGTTGTTCTTTAATTTCCTAAGTATATTGGTTTGCATTTCTTCACTTGTTAAGAAAAAATCCTCTTAATTGAGGTAATTGAACCAACGCAACACAATCGCCTGATTATATTTGGTTTTTCCAAACTTAATCTGAGGGAGGAGATTGAAACTCTCTCTGGCACGCTCGCACTCGATTATTTTTCTATAAAGAAGTAAAGAACCACGAAACATAGACGTGTTTCAAAATGGGTTTTTAAGGTCCAATGCGAGGATTTGTAAAAAAAAATATATATATAGCTGGAAGGGCTTCATCCGTTCAGTTTTTGTTAAAAATGCTATATAGCGGAAGGGCTTCATCCGATCAGTTTTTGTTAAAAATGTTATATAGCGGAAGGGCTTCATCCGATCAGTTTTTGTTAAAAACGCTATATAAGCTCTTCCGGGTATTTTTCTAACGGTTTGGATCGCCGAAATTTGGTCGGGAAGTATGAGGTCCTCACTTTGGTCTGCATATAAGGGTCCTTATTAGAAGTTTCTTGTATATATTATTTTATTTTTTGTCGATAGGAGCTTAGGATTTACGTTTTTAATAGTTATAACCAAGCAAGTGTTCCACGAGGATTCGAACTCAGCACGTTCTCCTTACAAGGAAAAAGTAACAAATCTACCATGTTGTTTTGGTTGGGACTTAATTATTTATATGTACATGATGAGTAAAATGGGAATCATGCAGTCCCATTTCACAATCTAAACCTTAATGTGGTTGGCCGGTCTAATCATATATGTCTGAAGTGATACTAACACGACTGTTTATTATTCTCGGGATAAGTATGATTCATTCAAATGGATATCGTTGTCTAATAAATTTAGTAGTGTTTTTGCATGGATGACTCATTTACAAAATTCACTGTTTAGACCGTGAACTTGTGATCGGTCCTATTTTTTCCATAACATGAGGGAGAATAACATCAGACAATATATAGTGTTAGAATGATCCGAAGCGCTATGTGAGTGTACTCCTAGACTACTCTAGCTGGCACGTAAGACAAGTGTGGAAAAAGTCATCCACATCATCTTGCATCTTCGATCGGCAAATTGTATCCTTGCTACAAGAGAGCTAAATTATTCTTTTTTTTTTTTTTGGTACTTCGGAATTGCATTACGAAATTAAGCAAGAGTCATAGACTGCATCAGAAGTGCAGGATAGTTAGTACAGAAGCAAACTAAATAACCAAGAAGCATCCTACTAATCAAAATAAGGAAAAGAAAGTAGCGAGCTAGTCAAGAAACCGCCTGAGGTTGTGTATGTCCCTAAGCATGTACTCCCGTATGTCTACAGGAGCAGTATTCAAAACCACCAAGTCCTCCATTTGTTCTGCCCCAAACCTTGCCAGGAAATCTGCACATTCATTAGCACCACGAAAGATATGGGAGAGTTTACTCTTGGTACGTTCCAGTAGATATTTTCCGTCATTGATAATGTTTCTGTGGGGGTGAGTGGTGTTAGCACCCTCATTGATGAGCATCACAGCTGTTTGAGAGTCAGATTCTATTTCAACATTGTACAAGCCCTTCTCCAAAATGATTGTTAGGCCTCTGTAGATACTCCACAACTCTGTCTCCAAACTTGAGGACGCGATCATTCTGCCCAAGTAGCCTAATTCCCAGTCTCCTCTTTCATTTCTGATAATTCCTCCAAATCCAGCTTTGCCATTTGACTCATACCAACAGCCATCTGTGTTGAGTTTGAGGTTCCCTGTATTTGGGGCATGCCAAGGTGTTAGTCTGTTCTTAGAAGGGCCAGAAACCAGAGGGGATTTGAAAGCTTCCACAATTTCCATGGCATATGTGCATATCATTTTGGAGCTTACTTCTGGTACCATATCTACATTATCAAAACTCTTTCTATTTCTATCCTTCCAAATTTGCCATAGTATGGTACCGAAAAGTATGTTCCAAGGAACTTCCTTAGAAATGAGTAGGAGTTTACTTCTTTTCAAATTATGAGTTAGCCAGTCCGGCATGGAGCTTTCAAAACCTTCTCTCATGGTTCTGCCCATGTGGAACTTATCCCAAAGTTTTATGGCTTTGGGGCAATCCCGAAATAGATGTTTAATGGTTTCAGGAGAGTTATTACATCTCGGGCATAACTCCGAGATGGTCATACCTCTCCTGGCCCGAAGATGATTGGTTGGAAGCTTGTTATGAAAAATGAGCCAAATGAAAGACTTGAATTTCTGAGGGACTTTCATTTTCCAGAACCAGCTCCAACCTTTCAAATCATTAAAATCACTTGTAATCATATCATAAGCATGAGAAGCAGTACATAAACCGTTGGGTGAGTCCCTCCACAAAGGGTGATCCAATTCCTGGGAAAAGGTGGGAAGAATAATATTCATGATAGCATTACAGGTCTCTTCATCAACAATGTGGTCAATAGAGCTCAGGTTCCATTTGCCATTCTCAATAATAGTATCCACCTTGATATTTCCTTCAGTGTGAGGTCCCGGGAAGCGAGAGGCCAGAGGACCTGTACCACACCACCAATCTTTCCAAAGGTCCACACTTTTCCCATCTCCTAAATTCCACCTTGTGCCTTCCTTAAGGATATGTCTTATGTGTATTATGCTACGCCAAGTGTGGGAGGCATTTCTTCCTGAAGCCACGAATGAATAGTGTGATGTCTAAGATATTTATCCCGGAGGATAGTGGCCCATAAACTGTTTTCATTGGTCATTAGGTTCCACCCAAGTTTAGTAAGGAGGGCTAGGTTTTGATTTTTAGCTTTTTTCAACCCTAGGCCTCCTTTATCTTTTTTCTTGCACACACTATTCCAATTGACTAGATGAATTTTCTTCTTGTTAGGAGTGTCCCCCCATAAGAAGTTTCTATTCATACAATCAATTTTATCACAAACGCTAGCAGGAAGGTCCATGGTCTGCATAGTGTAGCTAGGTATGGTGGCAGAGGATGCTTGAATCAGGGTAGCTCTCCCCGCAAGCATCAGAGATTTGGATTTCCAACCAGCAAGCCTACTATGCACTTTTTCAATGATATGTTTGTAGTGGTCCTTACTAGATCTCTTGTGTAAGAGAGGGACTCCAAGATACTTGCCAAGGTCATTAGTAGAGGCTATACCACAGAAATTACTAAGTCTACGAGCTTTATTACGATCAATGTTGGGTGAAACATAAAGTTTAGACTTGGATAGGTTCACTGTTTGTCCAGAAATCTCACAGAAATTGTTTAAGACTTGCATCATAGCTATACAGTTGGTTTTTGTAGCTTGGCCAAATAGAATTAAGTCATCCGCAAAGAAAAGATGAGTAAGTTCAATCGATCCTCTAGCAACTTTTAGACCTTTCCAGCTGCCTAGCTCTTGTTTTTCCTCAATAAGAATCGACAACCTTTCCATACATAGAACAAATAGATACGGAGAAAGAGGGTCGCCTTGTCTTAATCCTCTCCCCGGAGAGAATTCATCTAAGGTCTCTCCATTCCACAAAATGGAAGAATTAACACTAGTAACACAGCTCATGATTAAAGCAGTCCAAGCAGGATTAAGATTGAAAAAGATAAGCGTATCCAAAAGGAAACTCCAAGAAATTTTATCATACGCTTTTTCTAAATCAATTTTCATGAGAATACCACCTTTTCTTCCTTTCTTATTTCTAAGAGTATGAAGAATTTCCTGGGTGATGATTATATTATCAGTAGTGCTTCTACCAGGAATGAAACTGCTTTGAAAAGGACCAATAACCTTGTCAAGGAGAGGTCGTAATCTAGCAACAATCAATTTAGTCACAATTTTGTAGCTCACATTACATAGACTAATAGGCCTAAACATTTTGATGTTGTCAGTCTTAGGAACAAGGGCAATAAGGGTCTTGTTAACTTCCCTAGGAATGGAGTTAGTAGCAAAGCAGGTTTTAACAAAATCGCAGACATCTCTCCCAATTATATTCCAGTAATTATGGTAAAATATCCCTTGAAGACCGTCAGGTCCAGGAGCCTTGTAAGGAGGGATACTTTTAACCATGTTCCAGATATCATTGTTAGTAATGGGTCTGCAAAGATTTTCGTTATCAGTATTAGAAAAGCTTTTATGGGAATTAACAACAAAACAAGATCCAGGAGAGTTATCTTGGTTTGTAAAAAGGGTTTTAAAGTGGCTCTGAACCATCTCCTTGATACTCACAGGATTATCAATCCAATTATTATTCTCATCTTTAAGCATGTTTATCTTAGACTTACGTCTCTTGATAATAGTAGATAGATGAAAATAGCGTGTGTTTCTCTCACCCAAGACAATCCATTTAGATCTAGATTTTTGGAACCAAAGAATTTCTTCTTGGGCAAGAATCTGATTATAATCATTAATCAACTCTTTTTCTAAAGTGAGGAGGTTGTGAGAAAAATTGGTACTCTGGGCCTTTTGCACCCCATTAATTCTAGCAAGTAACCATCTTTTTCTCCGAAAAATATTTCCAAAAGTGTTTTTATTCCAGTCAAGGGCAGCCTTAGAAAAATTGTCAATTCTCTCCAATAAGTTAGAACCATTCCAATTGCTACTAACAACATCCTCGAAGGAAGGATCCAGGATCCAAGCAGCCTCAAAGCGAAAAGGTTTCTTAATAAAGGTATTGGGAGTGATACCATGAAGATGTAAAAGCATAGGCGAATGGTCAGAATAAATTCTAGGTAAATTTTGAATGATACCTTCCGGAAAGAGGGCTCTCCATTCTTCATTGCAAAGGCCTTTGTCAAGCCTTTTTTGCACATTTGCTTGTCCCTGTCGACCATTGTTCCAAGTAAATTTAGCCCCTGATGAACCAATATCCACTAGATTGCATTCATTGATATTCTCAGTGAATTTTCTCCTTTGGTTATGACTGGTGTCTAGGGCTGAGCTCCTGCTTTCATCTATGCTGGCAATATCGTTGAAGTCTCCAATCACAGCCCACGGATGGTTGATGTACTTAGCAAATTCCTTCAGACTTTCCCAGAGAATATCCCGTAATCTAGGATTTGGGTTAGCATAAAGTGCAGATAGGATCCAGTCCTCATACCCATTCTTGGTAACCTTGACATGGATAACCTGAGGACTAACTTTCATAGTGAAAACAGAAATCTTGGTTGGATCCCATATGATCCAAATCCCTCCAGCTCTACCATTGGGATCCGAAAAAATATCTCTAGTGTACCCCAGATTCTGGAAAAAGGATCCCATGGATTGCAAACAAACTTTAGTTTCCATAAGGGCAACCATCTCCGGTTTGTATTGATTCACCATGTCCCTGAAATTACTTTTGAACCTATCGTTTCCTGCTCCTCGGCAGTTCCAAATGATAATTTTGTAGCTATCCATCAAGAAATTAGAGTCGAGAGGAGGAACACCTGGGGGATTAAGAATGTTGCGTAGGTCCACTAGTGTAGGTCTCCGTTTCCTGCATGGTTTGGCTGCCACTTGATGCGGCTCCAGGCTTCCCAAGAACTGATCCTTCAGCTTTATTTTGAAGCTCACCTCCTCCGGCCACCACGCAATCCTGGCTAAATGCATTGTTTCGGTCATTGCTTCCAAAGACCATCTGACCTTGTGGTAGCTGACTATTGCTTCCCAGATTTCGGGCAAATTCATGGTAAGTTTGGGTATCAAGAAGGGTTAAATCTGGAGGAACTCTGCGCTCCAGAGATGGAGTAGTTACCCCCAACTTTGAAGTGGTGGCGTCTGTATTGAGGGGATTAGACGAAGAGGTAGGGTTGAGGTCAATGATGATATTATTGGTGGGTTGAAATGTGGGCTGGCCACTGTGGGCTCTCGGAATTTGTTTCAACAATGGGTTAACTTCAAATTTATACTCAGAATGGGAAGAAGTCCCTTTGCGTTTTTGGTTGATCTGGTTATGAACTTTGGGCTTTCCCATGTTGGGCTTAGCATGGTTTGTTGGGGTCTGGGTCATGTGGGCCTTACCTTTCCTTGGGTCTGAGATATTAGGCCCATCTACCTTGTCTTTGCTAGTGTGTGCACTGTCCTCTTTTGGGCTTTGGAAATTGTTTTTCCCTTCCTTGTAAGACCCATTAAAATTAGGCCCATTCGGCCTGTTCCTATTGGGGTTTCTCCTTGTTACCAACATCCAGTCGCCGAAACCGATATCCTCTGGTTTTTCGGGTACTATTGTACCGTTGTATTTCACAGCTTTGGGTTCTGGCGATGTGACGTTTACAACGGTCGGATTGGAGCCGCTCTCCTGTTCCGGCGTCGGCGAGATGCTGCAGTTCTCCTTCCGATGACCTACCCTGCCACAAGAGAAGCAAAACATATGAATATGCTCGTATTCTATCTGGTAATCATATTTACCTATAGCCACAGAGATTTCCAATGGCTGACTGAGATCCAGCTCGACACACACTCGGGCGTAGCTGCCCCGTAGACCATCAATGGTGTTCACATCCACTTTGAGTGGTTTACCCAGTTTTGAAGCAATTATGAGTAAGCTCTCCTCATCGTAGTACTCATAAGGTAGATACTTGAATCTGAGCCAGACCGCTGTCTTGATAGCGGAAGCCATGTCTGCTTTGAACTGAGGCTGCCATTTCCTCACCGTTAGGTAGTGGTCTTGGATAATCCAAGGGCCTCCCGTGTAAACTTTGTTATAATCAGCTTTGGATTCAAATCGAATTAGATAGAATCCCAAACCTAGATCTACGGGCGTGAATAGTCCTTCTAGATCCCATAGGTTTGATATTCTATCCATAAGGGGTTTGAAACCCATATTACGTCCTAGCAGTTTAATGATCAAGCAGCTTTTGTGGTTCTGACGAATTCTCTTTAGATGCTCTTTCGAGAATTCAATTTTTATGCGAGAAACTGTGTTAGCAGGTAGAGATTCTGGCTCTTCATCGTCGCTGTCAATTTCGAACTCCGTAGCTCCGATTTTGTCGCTCTCCATAACATGTGTATGAGCATTGAGCAAAGCTGCTTTGAATGATCTTGCCTTTTCTGTTTGCTTTGTGAGTTTCGAATGGTTGGGATTTGCTATGTTCTGATCCCCTTGTGCAGCTTTGTCATGTTCATCCATTTGAATTTCTGGCGTGTTGGATTGATTGGCTTGGTTAATCTCTGCTTCCATAGGGCTGCTTTCCTCCATGGATTGATTTTCCATTTGATTGCTTTTGATTTTCTTGGTGCTTCTCACCAGATGATCTTTCTCTTCCGCTGATGTTTGATCAGCTTGAGGGCTCAAGTTGAGTTCAGAACAGGGCATGTTTGTTGCTTAAATATTGGCCTTCGACAAAAGTGATCCAAATTGGGAGCTTCAGAGTTAAACCTTCAAACTCGAATGAACTCTGATAACTTCGAGAAGGGAGAAAATAATTGATTGTATTCTGTTATACTTACCGAATCACTAATTTTTTGTTCTTACCCATGCATACTATCATGAGTTCAATGTTTTTTTCGTCAGCAAAGGTCAGTATAGTTGCAAATACCAAATTTGACATGTGGTGTGGTGTCAAATATTTTGTTTAATTCCTTCATTCTTGAAAGCAAAATCAAATAAAAGATAAAAACAAGACTAAAGGAAAGCATTCTAAAATAACGAATTTGGCACATTGATTGGAGCAATTATTCATATATGTCACATTCTAACACGTCAATTACCGTAACAACTTTCAAAAGAATTTGACATCTCCTAATCTGAAGCCAAGGTCCGACATGCTCTTGTACTGATGTGAACTCTTAGGACAGAAAGTCCCTTTTCCCCTTTTCTTCCCATTGCCAAACTACTGTGGCAGACTTTGGATTCTAATATACACTGGCTTAGAAAGGTTTGTGATTACTGCAAGTAGTTGTTGGTTATGTATTTCTAAAACAAAGTGAAAACCTTTTGTCCCACATTGGCTAGCTAGAAGAACTTGAATGCCTTTATATTACCAAATCTTTTAGTGGGCCCATGAATGTGGCTAGACTCTAGGGAGGTTTCGCGCGCATACAGAATGGGCCAAGTTCCAAGTAAACTGGGTGCACGTTGTGAACCTTACGCACAGGGGGGTGCAAAGCCCAACAATTTTTTTTTTATTGTTGATCAAGGAAAAACATGAAAAACGTGTGCCTAATTAGATACGATTAGCGTGCTAGTTGATTTTATTCAATTTCCAAAAAAACTTTGATTTTTAATACTCTTTTCATATTCCAGAGAGAAAGAAGGTCGATTTGTGGAAGAGGAGGGCATCATGTGCTGAGAGCCTTGAGTTACATAAGCTGTATTCATCCTGACAAGGACCTTGGGTAAACTTGAGTTAGGCATGAACACAACTGTCCATCTACAAGTTTATGAGGAGGATATTAAGGATTTGCTTTCAAAATTATCAGTAGAATCAAGTATCTGTTCTGGAAGTGAGTTAACTTGAAACCATCTGCATCCAATTCATTACGAATTTAAGCTTCCACAAAAGTTAACTTGTAGAATTATGCGTAATTGGCACTTAAGGACATTCGATACTAGGAAGGCTAAGGCAGGAAGAATTGTTAAAATAGTTGCAATAGCCACTAATGACGAGACATAACAACCAAAATAAAAAGAAAGCTTAATCATGTAAAAAAAATCTTATCTTTATTAATATAAGCTCAACCATACAAAGTTTCAAAATACCATAATTACATCAACCCTAGAAAAGAACATTTACAACTTGTCAATCTCTATAAACACTTTTACAACGATTCATGATAGCATCTTCCCTTGTTCTCTATCTTCATTCAACGATCTCGCCTTCTTCTCTATCTTCATTCAGGATCTCCCTTTTGTAGTTGTGGTATTGATGGGGTAACGGAGATTGAATTAGCATTTGAAAATCCTTCATGGTTTTAAAATTATCATCAATCTCAACAGTCTTCTCAACCTCCTCCAATGCAAGTCGGGCAGCTTTTCGCTCTCGCTCCCGTTGCTTTTTTAGCTCAGCCTCTCTTTCTTGATCCTGCTTCTTTCCTGCTCTTTCACCAACCAGTCTTGCAATTCTTCGTAACTTCAACAAAATATCTTCACCAAAAGCATCCATGTCCAATTCAATATTTCCTCCTCCTTGGAAGCGGTTGACACCAATTTGTTTAAGCAAGCTTTGCAACCACAGCGGCACATTTCCTCTTGATACCTCTGAAAGCATTTTTTTCAACTTTTCCTTTTCCTCAGCTGACATCAAAGCCTCCAAACACTTCCTAGAAGGAACAGTCATCACGAATTCTTCCTTAATGGAGGAACACTGTTTCATTGCACTAGGAACCATTTTTTGTCTCTTCTCATTTGGACCATTGCCAACCCTTGACAGTTTGGTTAGGCCTCTCTTGCGGCATCCCTTGACAGTTTGGTTATCAGCAGCAAATAACTTCCCATCACCAGCAGAAACATTGATCACCTTTGGTGATTTGTTCACCCCACATTTATGTGACTTCAATCCAAGAATATCGTCCACGGGTATGATTACGATCTTCTGGTTCTTTGTTACGGTATTTCTGGAAGTGGTCATAGTTGGAACTGCAAAAACAGAAGAACAATTAAAAGTGTTTAGATTTCCAGAAAAATACCATTTATCCAAGAATAATGAGCGAAACCGGGATAACCTTATGTATATGCAAGCCCAGAATATACCAAAAAACTTGGTCTGGGCCCCACAACCGGTGTTATGAGGATTTTGTGCCAAAAAGTGCTGTTGATTTTTGTATCAAATTCGAAATGAAAAGGTCGTATCCGATGCACAAGCAGAAAGAGATAGGTAGACCCCCTTTTTTTTTAATAATTCTTTATCGAATTATGAAAATATGGGACCCAGTAATTTTGAGGTTTATTTATTTATTTTTAATTTTAAAAAAAGAAAACATAGAGTCCCAATTTTACAATATCGTTTTAGGTCCAAAAAATCTCGTTTTAGGTTTCAAGAATACGAGGGCAGCCTTTGACTAACACCACCACAGCCTTTTTCTTTTTTGAATAGAAAAACATGTATGTGGATGATAAGTGGCAGTCACGAAGCCACTACGGTGAGAATTTGCTTTCCTTTAAGGTGAATGCATCATGGCTCTAAGCGGCGGTCAAACAAAAGATTGTACCATGCCAAAACAATACTCCCCCGTTTCAAAAAAGATTGTGGCCTCCGCTAAACGAGAACTTTACAAAAAAATTACGTTCCTCATGAAAATGTCGAACCTTTTTTGACTAAATAAAACAACTCATTGATATATGTTAACAAGAGGCAAAAAGTTTTGATTTTTTCTAAACACACATGCATAACTTGTTTCATGGGCCGGACTATCTTTTTTTAATGGGTAGTAAAAAAAACCCTATGTTGAGTTTAACTACAGGTCCCTAAAACATGAAAATTAACAAAGAAACAGAATCTTCCAAAGTACCCAAAAAAAAAAAAAAAACAAACAAACGAAGAGAAAGACGAGAGAAAGATACGTACCTGTTTGCATGCGGATGAATGAGATTTGTGGGGTGGGAATTTTGCCTCATTTATGTATATATAGCCATATAGGACTGCCTACTTTGGCTTAACACCTAAGCTGAATTTGTTTTTGTCTCTATCTGAATTTTGTTAGGAAAGTAATAATTTTTATGCTCTACGCTCTTATAAATGCACTCCACAATTCGTTTTCTAGTGCTATGTTATGTGTATACATATACAAAAAGTCTGGAATATATTTATAAGAAAGTGGAATGCAAAAATCATTAATTTTTTGGGGTACTTAAATAATCATCCTTCAACTCACCTAGACTTGTGTTATCATCCAGTCCTTTTTCAGAGTTATGTTTTCATCCCGAAATTCAGATAAACCCAATATTATATATATATATACCCCACGGTTCCAGTCAAGGATCCCTGACTGGAACAAAATGGGTATTTTTTTTGTGTTGCAAATTGTTTTGGAAAAATCCGAGCCGTCCAATGTGTTCAAAAGGTGTTTTCCAAGGTTTGCGCTTTACAGTTTTGCGAAAAACTGCTTGGATCAAGCCCTTCCCGGTATTTTTTTTTGAAGATTTCCCGCGAGGACCCTTGAAAACACCTTCTAAACACATTGGATGGCTCGGATCGTAAAAAAAAATGTTCGGATTATGGAGGTCCGGAAGTCCGGATCCCGGACTAGAACCGTCTTCTATATATATATAAAGTCATTTTCTTATCCGGTCCTCCCGGATTTAAGAAAAAACTGATTTTTTTCGAGTTGCAAATTGTTTTGGTAAAAATACAGTTTTTGCGAAAAAATGCTTGGATCAAGCACCTCCCGGTATTTTATTTTGAAGATTTTCCGCGTGGACCCTTGAAAACACCTTCTGAACACATTGGACGGCTCGGATCATCAAAAAAAATCTCGGATCATGGAGGTCTGGAAGTCCGGATCCCGGACTAGAAGTGGACTCTATATATATACACACACCGGTGATCCAGTCAAGGATCCCGGATTGAAGGTTTTTAGGTGTTTTGAAGGTTTTAAAAGATGTTTTTGCATGATCCGAGCCGTCCAATGTGTTCAAAAGGTGTTTTCCAAGGCCAACGCGGGAAATCTACAAAAACAAATACCAGGAAGGGCTTGATCCAAGCAGTTTTTCGCAAAAATTGTATATTTACAGTTTTGCGAAAAACTGTTTGAATCAAGCCCTTCCCGGTATTTTTTTATAATGATTCCCGATCCAGTCAGGGATCCCGAATCCGGGACTTGTAGTTCCGGATCAAATTTTCACGATCCAAACCGTCCAATGTGTTCAAAAGGTGTTTTTAAGGGTCCCAGTTTTTGTGAAAAACTGCTTGGATCAAGCCCTTTACGGTATTTTTTTTTTGATGATTTCTTGCGAGTTCCCTTAAAAACACCTTTTAAACACATTGGACGGTTCGGATTATGCAACAAAAAAAAAAAAAAAAACCTCGAAAACACCATTTTTTCTTCAATCCGGGATCCTTGACAGGATCACCGGTGTATGTATATATATATATATATATATATATATATATATATATATATTGTAGATTTTTTTCGACTAAATTCTAAATTTCGTGGTCCTAAATGTTATTCTTGGATATACACAATCCCCAAATTTACGCTTCCCATATTGAAATCCATAAAACCTAATCAATATCCATATTACTCATCCACCACCACAACTCGCACTTTCGACCACCATGGTAACCCCACACTAGCCCTAATCTTCTCCTCTGATTTCTCCCCCTTCAGTGTGTTTCAAATATTTGTTCATGAAGGAAAAACGCAATGGATCGTTATTCAGGAAAAAGAAGAGACGTGGCGGCAGCGGCTCTTTCTCGATGCTTGAACATCAGCTCGTCGGACACTAGGTATATTAAGATGAAGGTCACCGGATGGAGCAAAGGTCAGATAAAAATTAAACAATTATTGTAGTCTTGTGTCTTTTTTTTTTGGAGTTATTGATTCATATCAAGAATCCAAAAAGAGTAAACAATTATTGTCAAAATTTTGAAATTTCATTAAAGACATAATCTAAAACACACAGACTTTTTAGATTATTATTGTCTTTATTCAAAAAATCTTTTGTTTGGTTCATATTTTTTTACTTTTTATATTCCTCTGGTCGAGATGAGTAAATAATCGATGAAGAATTGATAAAACTACAAAATGCGGAAACAATTGCATATAATAAATAAAATGACTGAATTATTATGCCAAAATGTACCTAATTAAACCGTGTTTTTTTAATTTCAACATACTAAAACAGTGTTTAGGGCATCCACAGTGAGCTCTTTATATTTGGCTCCTAAAATGACTCCTAAAGTTGACACATAAGCAAAAGTGAGGTCCAATTTTGTTTGTTAACAACTTGCTAATTTATGAGTATGAGAGCCCACTTCAATAAACTCTCTAAAATTGGCCCCTAGACTGTGTTCTGAAATTATTTATAGACATAAATATGTAAGTGGGTCCCCCCATCCCCCTCCCTTTTCTCCTTCTTTCTTTCTCTCTCTTCTCCTCACTCCCAACTCCCTCCCTAAACTTAGCTAGTGTACTAGGAGCCATGCTAGGGAGCCATCCTTAGGAGCTTCTATGGGGAGTCCATTGAAGACCAAAATTAAACAAATGAATTGTTAAATCTTAGGAGTCTCACCTAAGAGCTTTTTTAAGAGGCCACTGTGAATGCCCTTAGACATCCTTTATTTTTCTTTCTTTTTAATTCTTTCCTACCTTTTTTCTTATTATTTTTCCAATATTTTGCTAAACTAGTTTTTTATTCGTTAAAAGTTCCATTAAAATTGATTTGTAAATAAACAAATTAAGCTTCAACATTTTTACTCATTTGTTGAGCTTGTAATAAGTAAAAAGTCAAGCTACTCGAGATCAGTATGTTATTGGCTGGGGTGTTCCACTAACAAAAAACTGTTTTTTTTTCTAAAACCAAGACATGCCATTCTCTAACAATACATCACATAAAAAATCATTAAAAGCTAATTTATTTAAAAAACTAACTTAGAGAAACACCCCCTAAAAGAGCCCGCCAATTTGTAAATCTTGATTTTTGTACTGGCTCTTCGCCAATAAGTGCTTGATAATTTCGTTTAACTCTTTTTCTTCAAAATTTCAGGCTATAAATTTTGAATTAAAAATTTAACGAATTGATCAAGAAATTACCGAAATGGATTACAACACGATCACTAGTATTTGTAGGTTTTTTTTTTTATGTTAATCAAAATGGAAAAAGTGAAAAATGAGATGTTAAAAAGCTTCTCTCTCCTGACGTTTGAATTTTGCTCCCCTTCATCAAAGCCAATAATTCAATTTCTTGGTACTCATTTTGGGAGAGGAGAATGTGTTAGGATTCGAACAACAAATTCAATCCACAACCCCCCTACAGATCTTGGAAATTAGAGTCACAGAAACTGCAAAGCAGAAAGAACGTGCATAATGAACAGAAAACATGACGTGGAAAACATCGACGCAAGGAAAAACCACGGGCCACACTCACTATAATGGAAGAATATTGTATACAAGTCTTCTCTCTTCTCTCTCGTAAAATTTTTCTTTCACTTCCTCTTGTGTTTTCACTGAAACGCTTTAACCTAATTATAATGTAATTAATTGCAATATAAATAAGTTTGGGCCAATGGCCGAAATTGGCCCTAGCAAAACATGATATACCGTCTGCTCCGCCGCACACTCATGGGCTAGTGTTGAAACTTGTCTGCATCCCTAACTGACAAACAAGTAAAAGTGGAAAATGAGAAAATGAAAATGTGAAAAGCTAGGGCTCCCAAACACCCATAGATAGAGATGAAATAAAGGTTTAAAACATGCTTTTTTAACATATTACACCGTGTTCTTTTTTAACGGTGATGATGAGTGCACTCCTACTTAAACGATCAGGATCACTCATTTTTTCTTTTCCTTTTTTTTTGCCTTCGATTGGAGTATTCGGGTCCATTTACGCGCACCTCCACTAGTCTCATTTCCAATCCGATCAAAAGCAAGTCATCCACGCTATAACTGACATTAAATTATTATATTGCAATCTATAACACCATTTAATTGGTCAATTGCGTGAAAAACAAACTCGGCTTCCAACCAACCAGACTATCCTTGAGGCTGAGTACTCATTTTTTCTAATCCTTCAAACTAATCCATAAGAGAAAACATTATGAGGAAATCCTTTTACCATGTGTATGGATTCTATGTCTAATTTCTGTCTTATTATATCTGGAACTTCTCCTTTTTCTAGAATTGACAAACGACCAAACTACTACAAATGAAGCCTGTATTCGATTCATTAAAAGTACTTCCTTTAGAACGATTTTGTAACTAAACAAATTAACCTTCAACAAGTTACTACTCATTTCATTGAGCTTGCAATATATATCAAGTCGAGCTACTCGAAGATCAATACGTTTGTACCTGATCTCTGTGTGGGGCCCTTTTCAAGTCCCACTTAAATGATCGGACGATATAGTTGTTCTCTTTAGAATAATTTTTTATGTGCCAATTAAAAAATTAGTTCAATTGCTAAAGCTACTCAACAAGAGGCTATCTATCGTGTTTAACAATGCTACATCTACTTATCCCCAAAGGGTTGGCCTAGTGGTCAATGTTTGGGACTTAGGGGTTTGCTCCCTCCAAATGTTTCTTGTTCGAAACCTCATAGGTGCTATCAACTCCTTTGGAGCCAGTCCGTACAGAGCTTTGATCTGACTTTAAATGAGCCCCCCACTTGTGGACGGTGGGATTGGTCTCCCAGGATTAGTCGAGGTGCGCGAAAGCTGGCCCGGACACCTGGTTATCAAAAAAAGAAAAAACAATGCTACATCTACTCAACAAATGTGCCTTGTCACTATACATTAGGCAAACAAGTAATGCTCTTTTACAAAAATTACAGTCTCTTAGAGGACGTTTTTTTATAACTCTCATTTCGTTATTTCATTTCGCTCCCACAATCATGATTTGAACCACTCACCTTGTAGAATACCGGGAAAAGAATATGTTCGGACCAAACCAACCGATCACGTTACACTTTGGTTTTCATGTTTCCAGAATTGGGTGAAAACAATTTGTCACCACTATTCGGGCAAAAAAAAAAACCACTAGTTTTTGCATTCAATTTCAAAGATTACATGAAGTAAATTATCAAAACATATAGTCTATTGTTTCTTCTTGGTATCACAGGATTAATTTTTTTATGAGTTTATGGAGAAATATACACGCGAAACAGATGTAGATCTTCATTTTTATCTGCTGCAAAAGAGCCAGTCCGACTGCATTGTAATTCATTCAAGTTTTGAAAAATTGACGAGCTTTAAAAGATTTTTCTTCAAAAGTGCTCTATATTTAAGATTAGTCAACTCAAATGAGCATCAGTCGAATTAACAAACTTGAGTAACTTAAAAATATAAGCTGATCGATTTGAGTTCTTACAACCTTACATTGAAATCAGTGTTATCCAGAAAAGGAAACAAAATACTCTCTCATAAAAACATAAACAAGCTCATCGATCATTCACAAAACCTGACTACCATCAACTCTCTTCCTAAACCTCATTCAGCCAACGTATCCGAAGAAAAAACAAAACACTCTGATAACAAACCTTATAGATTACCTTCTTTGTGACAAACTGCCGAGGAAGATGAAAATTCCTAAATAGTTCAAAATTAAGTTAGCATACAGTGTTCGTCAAAGCTTCTGCAAGGACTGGCAAGCCAGAACCAACCATCAGGTGAACACCTTTACACCGACTGTGTGCTTATGTTCCCAAGTAGCAAACCATCTCCGCGTTAAATCCTTCAACCGGTTATCGTACACCTCGCAAAACTTCTCCGGCCACCCTTGGGGCTCAACTGCGGCATACCCTAATCCCGGTGTCCTATCCTTTGATTCAGGATTCATCTCTTCCATCCAATCCACTACATAAGCCGATACCCGTCTTCGAAACTTGATCTGAAACTCCGACCATGCTTGAAACTTATAGTGGTTCACCACAGCATGTTGCAATTCCACTTTCTTCACCTTATACCCCTTCTTCAACTGAAAATGGTGTATCACATTAAGCAACGACTCGTCGATCGCATCCAACAAAACAATAGACTTGTGTCTGTTCTCTGCCTTCCTTCGACAATTGTACCCCTGCATCACTCCATTCACCGGGTTCGATTTTTGATTCGACGGTCCAAACTCGTAACAATTAATCATCACTTCGCCAACACCACCAACTTGAGATTTTTTTGGCAAGAGAGATTGTAGCATCTGGTCTGAGGGTTTTGATAAATCAAGCCACGACGGCGAATAAATAAACTCATCAACATCAATATATACCATCCACGTACACGAGTCTTTAGCGCTAACCGCACAATGAGAGAACCCGGCCTCTTGCATCTTGGGCCACAGCCAAAAAGAAGTGCTCACATTGTAACCTTGATCTACAATCTCGGCCACGACTCTCTCCAAATCGTCGTCGCTGCCGTTGTCGTAAAGTATGAATTTCTCGATCCCGATTTCAGAGTGATACACCACCCACTCTTTCAAATACTTGGCGGCATTGTACACCATGGTACACGCGCACAGTTGCGATTTGGGCGGTTCTGGTGCTACCTTGCGCGGGGGAATGTAGTACGCCACGGAGGGGACCACAAGATTTTGGCCTGGAATTTCCAGCGAGATTTTAACTGGCTTGTCATCAGAAGAGGAAACGGCGTTACCTTCGGGGAGTCGACAGCGGAACACCTCCTGTATTGAGCTCGTAACGGCCGTTCGAACGCCGTTAACGGCATCGCCGAAAACACACCTTAACTCCTTCGGCGTTCTGTTTACGCCTTGACGTTTGTTCAGTCCTTTGACGAATAACACGACGTCGGTTTCAGTAGACAACGATTCATAAACGAGGAAATTCCATCTTAGCAACTTAGGCGCCGAAGTATTCCTCTCCGGCAGATTCTCCGGCGACGTTGTTAGAACAGGCTGGGGGAATGGCATTCGATGGCGGAGTCTCTCCGGTAAATCACATTTAAATGTGGCTCGAGAAGGAAACTGTAGGATTCCTGAAGGTTTTGCTGGAGACGTATCGTTGTTAGGGAAGAGGCAGATGTATGAGCCAGTGTCGTAGTCCGGTGGCATCGGATTCTCCGGCATGAGAATGACGAGGATTTCCCAAGACGGAAGCAGAACCGAAACGGTAGAGAGAACGCTGTCATGTCTCTGTTTTTCTTCTTCTTGTTCTTGTGGGATGATGATGATGGGGTTATTGGGGTTGGTGGTGGTGGTGGTGAGGGGCGGTGAGAGGAGATTGACGGAGGAGACTGGTGGTGGTTGGGAAAACAAGTGGTGATAGAAGCAAGCTAGATAGAGGATCAGTGCTAAGAGGGGGACAAAGGTTGTGGGGACTTTTCTGGCCATCAGTGAGAGAATACGTAAACACAACATATGGGATCAGGGCTACTGCATGCCTTGTTTCTTATTTCCCAAGTCATTCCATAGTGTGTCTTTCCAGTAGAGCCCTAGCCAAATTAGGCCAGATTACATAAGGAATAGGGTTACAGCGGGTACGCTATATCCGGCCATCCAAAAATGCGACAGACGATCTAGATTGAAAAAGCCGAATGGATTTTTTTTTTAAAAAGAAAGAAAAAAAAACTGTGTTTTAATCCGAGCCGTCTGTTACATTTTTGGACGGCCGAATGGACCTGAGTGCATACCACGTTATGGGGTGTGGTTTATCAATAGTAGTAACGCTATTCCTTCTTGGTTTTGGTTTGGATGGATTTGTTTCCTGTAAGGAGTAGGATTACATAAGAAATAGGATCACATAAGAAATAGGGTTACAGTGTCGAGCGGGTACCACGTGGTGTCCGCCCGCATATTTTTGGCCTTCCAAAAATGCGACGGACAGTCCAGATTGAAAGTCGCAGATGAAATTATTCTCTTGTGCCTATAACCCCAAGAATTGAATTGGTCAATTGCGTGGAAGGCAAACTCGGCTCTCAACCAACCAGACTGTGTCCTTGAGGCTGATTACTCATTTTTTCTAATCCGTCAAACTAATCCATAAGAGAAAACTTTATGAGGAAATCCTTCTGTCATGTGTATGGATTCTATATCTATTTGTAAGAAAAAGTTTTGCAATAGGCTAAATTTGAAACGTTTATTTGAGTAACTAAAGAAAATTCAGGATTTAGAAATATATTTCCTTCAACATATTTTTTTTTCTCTCTTTTTTGTAAAATTGAATAGAAGAAATAATTCACTTTCCTTTTTAATCCTTTTTTTTTTTAAAATTATTTCTGTAACTTAATTCTCGTTTTCTAGAATTGACAAACGACAAACCTACTCCAAATGAAGCTCAAAATGAATGTCCAAAATCACTATTCATGCCTCTAAAAAAATTATCTTTTTTTAAGATATGATGAATTATACTGTTTGATAAATCTTAGTTTTATTAAACAAAGTTTTTAAAACTGTAAAAAGTATTAATAAGAAATATAGACGGGGAGAGGCGTGAACAGTGGTTTTGGACATCTATTTTGGGAAGGAGGGAGTATATTTTTGTAGACATTAAAAAATGTAGTACTTCCATAGAATGTGTTTTAAAAAAAAAATTTGCACCAAATTAAAGTATTCATTGAGTACTTTATAACAAATTTAAAAATTATATAGATAAATAGTATGTTGTTTAAGGTTTGAAATTCCACGTATTCTTATAGTGGACGTCTACAAAAGGATGGAGGAGTATATTTTAATATGAATCTCAAAAAATATATAATTTATATATTATTTGATAGATCTCAACTAATTCTATTATACAAAGTATGCAAAATCATGAAAAACAATTATAAATTGAAAGAGTAACAAATCAACCATGCTATATATATATATAGGTTCCACTTCTAGTCCGGACTCCGGACTTCCGGACCTCCGTGACCCGAGCATTTTTTTGACGATCCGATCCGTCCAATGTGTTCAGAAGGTGTTTTCAAGGGTCCACGCGGAAAATCTTCAAAAAAAAATACCGGGTACAGTTTTTGCGATAAACTGCTTGGATCAAGCCCTTCCCAGTATTTTTTTTTAGATTTCCCGCGTGGACCCTTGAAAACACCTTCTGAACACATTGGACGGTTCGGATTTTCCAAAAATAATTTGCAAAACAAAAAAAATCATTTTTTCTTATTCTCGGGAGGGTTTGGAATAAATTGTTTCTTGTTTCTGAGTTCATTGTTTCTTTCGACAACATAGGTTAGTATAGTTGCGAATACCAAATTTGACATGTGGTGTGGTGTCAAATATTTTGTTTAATTCCTTCACTCTCGATAGCAAGATCAAATAAAAGATAAAAACAAGACTAAAGGAAAGCATTCTAAAATAACGAATTTGGCACATTGATTGGAGCAATTATTCATATATGTCACATTTTAACACGTCAATTACCGTAACAACTTTCAAAAGAATTTGACATCTCCTAATCTGAACCCAAGGTCCGACATGCTCTTGTACTGATGTGAACTCTTAGGACAGAAAGTCCCTTTTCCCCTTTTTCTCCCATTGCCAAACAACTGTGGCAGACTTTGGATTCTAATATACACTAGCTTAGAAAGGTTTGTGATTACTGCAAGTAGTTGTTGGTTATGTATTTCTAAAACAAAGTGAAAACCTTTTGTCCCACATTGGCTAGCTAGAAGAACTTGAAAGGCTTTATACTGCAAAATATTTTAGTGGGCCCATGAATGTGGCTAGACTCTAGGGAGGTTTTGCGCGCATATGGAATGGGCCAAGTTCCAAGTTAACTGGGTGCACATTGTGAACCTTACGCACAGGGGGTGCAAAGCCCAACAATTTTTTTTATTTATTATTGATCAAGAAAAACATGAAAAACGTGTGCTAAATTAGATACGATTAGTGTGCTAGTTGATTTTATTCTATTTCCAAAAAAACTCCGATTTTTAATACTATTTTCATATTCCAGAGAGAAAGAAGGTCGATTTGTGGAAGAGGAGGGCATCATGTGCTGAGAGCCTTGAGTTACATAAGCTGTATTCATCCTGACAAGGACCTTGGGTAAACTTGAGTTAGGCATGAACGCAACTGTCCATCTACAAGTTTACGAGGAGCATATTAAGAATTATGCGTAATTGGCACTTAAGGACATTCGATACTAGGAAGGCTAAGGCAGGAAGAATTGTTAAAATAGTTGCAATAGCCACTAATGACGAGACATAACAACCAAAATAAAAAGAAAGCTTAATCATGTAAAAAAATCTTATCTTTATTAATATAAGCTCAACCATACAAAGTTTCAAAATACCATAATTACATCAACCCTAGAAAAGAACATTTACAACTTGTCAATCTCTATAAACACTTTTACAACGATTCATGATAGCATCTTCCCTTGTTCTCTACCTTCATTCAACGATCTCGCCTTCTTCTCTATCTTCATTCAGGATCTCCCTTTTGTAGTCGTGGTATTGATGGGGTAACGGAGATTGAATTAGCATTTGAAAATCCTTCATGGTTTTGAAATTATCATCAATCTCAACAGTCTTCTCAACCTCCTCCAATGCAAGTCGGGCAGCTTTTCGCTCTCGCTCTCGCTCCCGTTGCTTTTTTAGCTCAGCCTCTCTTTCTTGATCCTGCTTCTTTCCTGCTCTTCCACCAACCAATCTTGCAATTCTTCTTAACTTTAATAAAATATCTTCACCAAAAGCATCCATGTCCAATTCAATATTTCTTCCTCCTTGGAAGCAGTTGACACCAATTTGTTTAAGCAAGCTTTGCAACCACATCGGCACATTTCCTCTTGATACCTCTGAAAGCATTTTTTCCAACTTTTCCTTTTCTTCAGCTGACATCAAAGCCTCCAAACACTTCCTAGAAGGAACAGTCATCACGAATTCTTCCTTAATGGAGGAACACTGTTTCATTGCACTTGGAACCATTTTTTGTCTCTTCTCATTTGGACCATTGCCAACCCTTGACAGTTTGGTTAGGCCTCTCTTGCGGCATCCCTTGACAGTTTGGTTATCAGCAGCAAATAACTTCCCATCACCAGCAGAAACATTGATCACCTTTGGTGATTTGTTCACCCCACATTTATGCGACTTCAATCCAAGAATATCGTCCACGGGTATGATTACGATCTTCTGGTTCTTTGTTACGGTATTTCTGGAAGTGGTCATAGTTGGAACTGCAAAAACAGAAGAACAATTAAAAGTGTTTAGATTTCCAGAAAAATACCATTTATCCAAGAATAATGAGCGAAACCGGGAAAACCTTATGTATATGCAAGCACAGAATATACCAAAAAACTTGGTCTGGGCCCCACAACCGGTGTTGTGAGGATTTTGTGCCAAAAAAGTGCTGTTGATTTTTGTATCTAATTCGAAATGAAAAGGTCGTATCCGATGCACAATCAGAAAGAGATAGGTAGACCCCTTTTTTAAAAATAATTCTTTACCGAATTATGAAAATATGGGACTCAGTAATTTTGAGGTTTATTTATTTATTTTTAATTTTTAAAAAAGAAAACATAGAGTCCCAATTTTACAAGATGGTTTTAGGTCCAAAAAATCTCGTTTTAGGTTCTAAGAATACGAGGGCAGGCCTTGACTAACACCACCACCGCCTTTTTCTTTTTTGAATAGAAAAACATGTTTGTGGATGATAAGTGGCAGTCACGAAGCCACTACGGTGAGAATTTGCTTTCCTTTAAGGTGAATGCATCATGGCTCTAAGCGGCGGTCAAACAAAAGATTGTACCATGCCAAAACAATACTCCCCCGTTTCAAAAAAGATTGTAGCCTCCGCTAAACGAGAACTTTACAAAAAAATTACGTTCCTCATGAAAATGTCGAACCTTTTTTGACAAAATAAAACAACTCATTGATATATGTTAACAAGAGGCAAAAAGTTTTGATTTTTTCTAAACACACATGCATAACTTGTTTCATGGGCCGGACTATCTTTTTTTAATGGGTAGTAAAAAAAACCCTATGTTGAGTTTAACTACAGGTCCCTAAAACATGAAAATTAACAAAGAAACAGAATCTTCCAAAGTACCCCAAAAAAAAACAAAGAAACAAATAAATAAACTAACAAACGAAGAGAGAGACGAGAGAAAGATACGTACCCGTTTGTATGCGAATGAATGAGATTTGTGGGGTGGGAATTTTGCCTCATTTATGTATATATAGCCATATAGGACTGCCTACTTTGGCTTAACACCTAAGCTGAATTTGTTTTTGTCTCTATCTGAATTTTGTTAGGAAAGTAATAATTTTTATGCTCTACGCTCTTGTAAATGCACTCCACAATTCGTTTTCTAGTGCTATGTTATGTGTATACATATACAAAAATTCTCGAATATATTTATAAGAAAGTGGAATGCAAAAATCATTAATTTTTTGGGGCACTTAAATAATCATCCTTCAACTCACCTAGACTTACGTTATCATCCAGTCCTTTTTCAGAGTTATGTTTTCATCCCGAAATTCAGATAAACCCAATATTATATATATATATATATATATATACCCCACGGTTCCAGTCAGGGATCCCTGACTGGAACAAAATGGGTATTTTTTTTGTGTTGCAAATTATTTTGGGAAAATCTGAGCCGTCCAATGTGTTGAAAAGGTGTTTTCCAAGGACTGCGCTTTACAGTTTTGCGAAAAACTGCTTGGATCAAGCCCTTCCCGGTATTTTTTTTTGATGATTTTCCCGCGCGGACCCTTGAAAACACCTTCTGAACACATTGGACGGCTCAGATCGTAAAAAAAAATGTTCGGATCATGGAGGTCCGGAAGTCCGGATCCCGGACTAGAACCGCCTTCTATATATATATACACACCGGTGATCCAGTCAAGGATCCCGGATTGAAGGTTTTTAGATGTTTTGAAGGTTTTAAAAGATGTTTTTGCATGATCCGAGCCGTCCAATGTGTTCAAAAGATGTTTTCCAAGGCCCACGCGGGAAATCTGCAAAAAACAAATACCAGGAAGGGTTTGATCCGAGCAGTTTTTCGCAAAAATTGTATATTTACAGTTTTGCGAAAAACTGTTTGAATCAAGCCCTTCCCAGTATTTTTTATAATGATTCCCGATCCAGTCAGGGATCCCAAATCCGGGACTCGTAGTTCCGGATCAAATTTTCACGATCCAAACCGTCCAATGTGTTCAAAAGGTGTTTTTAAGGGTCCCAGTTTTTGTGAAAAACTGTTTGGATCAACCCCTTTACGGTATTTTTTTTTTGATGATTTCTTGCGAGTTCCCTTAAAAACACCTTTTAAACACATTGGACGGTTCGGATTATGCAACAAAAAAAAAATTTAAAACCTTGAAAACACCATTTTTTCTTCAATCCGGGATCCTTGACAGGATCACCGGTGTATATATATATATATTGCAGATTTTTTTGGACTAAATACTAAATTTGGCTTTCCTAAATGTTATTCTTGGATATACACATTCCCCAAATTTACGCTTCCCATATTGAAATCCATAAAACCTAATCAATATCCATATTACTCATCCACCACCACAACTCGCACTTTCAACCACCATGGTAACTCCACACTAGCCCTAATCTTCTCCTCTGATTTCTCCCCCTTCAGTGTGTTTCAAATATTTGTTCATGAACGAAAAACGCAATGGATCGTTATTCAGGAAAAAGAAGAGACGTGGCGGCAGCGGCTCTTTCTCGATGCTTGAACATCAGCTCGTCGGACACTAGGTATATTAAGATGAACGTCACCGGATGGAGCAAAGGTCAGATAAAAATTAAACAATTATTGTAGTCTTGTGTCATTTTTTTTGGAGTTATTGATTCATATCAAGAATCCAAAAATTAAACAATTATTGTCAAAATTTTGAAATTTCATTAAAGACATAATCTAAAACACACAGACTTTTTAGATTATTATTGTCTTTATTCAAAAAATCTTTTGTTTGGTTCATATTTTTTTACTTTTTATATTCCTCTAGTCGAGATGAGTAAATAATCGATGAAGAATTGATAAAACTACAAAATGCGGAAACAATTGCATAAAGTAAATGACATGACTGAATTATTATGCCAAAATGGACCTAATTAAACCGTGTTTTTTTTTTCTTTCAACATGCTAAAACAGTGTTTAGACATCCCTTATTTTTCTTTCTTTTTAATTCTTTCCTACCTTTTTTCGTATAATTTTTCCAATATTTTGCTAAGCTGGTGTTTGATTCGTTAAAAGTTCCTTTAAAATTGATTTGTAAATAAACAAATTAAGCTTCAACATTTTTACTCATTTGTTGAGCTTGCAATAAGTAAAAAGTCAAGCTACTTGAGATCAGTATGTTATTGGCTGGGGTGTTCCACTAACAAAAAACTATTTTTTTTCAAAAACCAAGACAGGTCAATCTCTCACAATACATCACAAAAAAAAATCGTGAAAAGTCAATTTATTTAAAAAACTAACTTAGCGATGTTTGTTTCGTATGGGTCCATCTTCGAGCTCAGACTTATGATTAGAGATGTTTGTTTCGTACAGAATAATAATTTTTTATAAGTCCATTAAAAGATTAGTTCATTTGAATCTCAATTAGTGCTTCATAATTTCGTTTAACTCTTTTTCTTCAAAATTTCAGGCTATAAATTTTGAATTAAAAATTTAACGAATTGATCAAGAAATTACCAAAATGGATTACAACATGATCACTAGTATTTGTAGGTTTTTTTTATGTTAATCAAAATGGAAAAAGTGAAAAATGAGATGTTAAAAACTCCTCTCTCCCGACGTTTGCATTTTGCTCCCCTTCATCAAAACCAATAATTCATTTTCTTGGTACTCATTTTGGGAGGGGAGAATGTGTTAGGATTCGAACAACAAATTCAATATCCACAACCCCACCTACAGATCTTGGAAATTAGAGTCACAGAAACTGCAAAGTAGAAAGAACGTGCATAATGAACAGAAAACATGACATGGAAAACATCGACGCAAGGAAAAACCACGGGCCACACTCACTATAATGGAAGAATATTGTATACACAAGTCTTCTCTCTTCTCTCTTCTCTCTCGTAAAAGTTTTCTTTCGCTTCCTCTCGTGTTTTCACTGAAACACTTTAACCTAATTATAATGTAATTAATTGCAATATAAATAAGTTTGGGCCAATGGCCGAAATTGTCCCTAGCAAAACACGATATACCGTCTGCTCCGCCGCACACTCAATTTTTTTTTTGCCTTTATTTTTCTTTCTTTTTAATTCTTTCCTACCTTTTTTCTTATTATTTTTCCAATATTTTGCTAAGCTAGTTTTTGATTCGTTAAAAGTTCCTTTAAAATTGATTTGTAAATAAACAAATTAAGCTTCAACATTTTTACTCATTTGTTGAGCTTGTAATAAGTAAAAAGTCAAGCTACTTGAGATCAGTATATTATTGGCTGGGGTGTCCCACTAACAAAAAAATGTTTTTTCCAAAAATCGAGACAAATCATTCTCTCACAATACATCACATAAAAAATCATGAAAAGCCAATTTATTTAAAAAACTAACTTAGCGAAACACCCCCTAAAAGAGCCCGCCAATTTGTAAATCCTGATTTTTGTATTGGCTCTTCGTATCTGTCCATCTTCGAGCTCAGACATATGATTAGAGATGTTTGTTTCGTACAGAATAATAATTTTTTATAAGTCCATTAAAAGATTAGTTCATTTGAATCTCAATAAGAGCTCGATAATTTCGTTTAACTCTTTTTTTTCAAAATTTCAGGCTATAAATTTTGAATTAAAAATTTAACGAATTGATCAAGAAATTACCGAAATGGATTACAACATGATCACTAGTATTTGTAGTTTTTTTTTATGTTAATCAAAATGGAAAAAGTGAAAAATGAGATGTTAAAAAGCTCCTCTCTCCCGACGTTTGCATTTTGCTCCCCTTCATCAAAGCCAATAATTCATTTTCTTGGTACTCATTTTGGGAGAGGAGAATGTGTTAGGATTCGAACAACAAATTCAATCCACAACCCCCCTACAGATCTTGGAAATTAGAGTCACAGAAACTGCAAAGCAGAAAGAACGTGCATAATGAACAGAAAACATGACGTGGAAAACATCGACGCAAGGAAAAACCACGGGCCACACTCACTATAATGGAAGAATATTGTATACACAAGTCTTCTCTCTTCTCTCTTCTCTCTCGTAAAAGTTTTCTTTCGCTTCCTCTCGTGTTTTCACTGAAACGCTTTAACCTAATTATAATGTAATTAATTGCAATATAAATAAGTTTGGGCCAATGGCCGAAATTGTCCCTAGCAAAACACGATATACCGTCTGCTCCGCCGCACACTCACGGGCTAGTGTTGAAACTTGTTTGCATCCCTAACTGACAAACAAGTAAAAGTGGAAAATGAGAAAATGAAAATGTGAAAAGCCTAGGCTACCAAACACCCCTAGATAGAGATGAAATAAAGATTTAAAACATGTTTTTTTAACATATTACACCGTTTTCTTTTTTAACGGTGATGATGAGTGCACTCCTACTTAAATGATCAGGATTACTCAATTTTTCTTTTCCTTTTTTTTTTTTTTGCCTTTGATTGGAGTGTTCGGGTCTGTTTATGCGCACCTCCACTAGTCTCATTTCCAATCCGGTCAAAAGCAGGCCATTCACGCTATGACTGACATGAAATTATTATCTTGCAGTCTATAACCCCATTTAATTGGTCAATTGCGTGAAAAGCAAACTCAGCTCCCAACCAACCAGACTATCCTTGAGGCTGAATACTCATTTTTTCTAATCCTTCAAACTAATTCATAAGAGAAAACATTATGAGGAAATCCTTTTACTATGTGTATGGATTTTATGTCTATGTATGGATTCTATGTCTACTTTCTGTCTTATTATATCTGGAACTTCTCCTTTTCTAGAATTGACAAACGACCAAACTACTCCAAATGAAGCCCGTTTTCGATTCATTAAAAGTTCCTTTAAAACGATTTTGTAATATATAGCAAGTCGAGCAACTCGAAGATCAATACTACATCTACTCAACAAATGTGCCTTGTCACCACACATTAGGCAAACAAGTAATGTTCTTTTACAAAAAATTACAGTCTCTTAGAGGACTTTTTTTAAAACTCTCATTTTGTTATTTCATTTCGCTCCCACAATCATGATTTGAACCACTCACCTTGTAGAATGCCAGGAAAAGAATATGTTCGGACCAAACCAACCGATCATGTTACACTTTGGTTTTCATGTTTCCAGAATTGGGTGAAAACAATTTGTCACCACTATTCTGGCAAAAAAAAAAAAAAAACCCCTAGTTTTTGCATTCAATTTCAAAGATTACATGAAGTAAATTATCAAAAATAGTGTACTGTTCCTTAGTATCACAGGATTAAATTTTTTATGAGTTTACTGAGAAATATACACGCGCAACAGATGTAGATCTTCATTTTTATCTGCTGCAAACGAGCCAGTCCAAGTGCATTGTAATTCATTCAAGTTTTGTTTGAAAAATTGACAAGCTTTAAAAGATTCTTCTTCAAAAGTGCTCTATATTTAAGATAAGTCAACTCAAATGAGCATCAGTCGAATTAACAAACTTGAGTAACTTAAAAATATAAGCTGATCGATTTGAATTCTTGCAACCTTACATTGAAATCAGTGTTATCCAGAAAAGGAAACAAAATACTCTCTCATAAAAACATAAGCAAGCTCATCGGTCATTCACAAAACCCGACTACCATAAACTCTCTTCCTAAACCTTATTCAGCCAACGGTATCCGAAGAAAGAACAAAACACTCTGATAACAAACCTTATAGATTACCTTCTTCGTGACAAAACGCCGAGGAAGATGAAAATTCCTAAATTGTTCACAATTAAATTAGCATACAGTGTTCATCAAAGCTTCCCCAAGGATTGGAAAGCCAGAACCAACCTTTAGGCGAACACCTTACACCAACTGTGTGCTTATGTTCCCAAGTAGCAAATAATCAGAGTACCGGAAATTTGGTTGGACACTTCTGAAGGGAACCATTCATCATTTTCTTGAGTTGTGCACCTCTGCAACTGGACGGTGGTTAATCTGCAAAAATATTGTGGGCTTAACCATGAATATAATCCTACAATCAGCAATTAAATCAACAGAAATTCCATTTATTGTTCTGCGACAAAAGGAATATCACTATCAGAAAAGGAAAAAATACAATCAAAATATATTTCTGCTTCCAAATCAATCCACATCAAATCTTTTATTTGTAATAAGAGAACAATCATGTATCCCAGCATGGTAAAAAAAATACATCGCTTCACTACCTGATTGATTTCAATTACTCTGTCCCCAGCTCCCAATAAATGGTGATAGGGTGGATTAAACTAAATCCTCGTACGTTTTTGACAATTTCAAGGACCTATTCTCGTGTTTTTAAGATAACACTTCCCTATCAAGGTTTTGGTTCCATGGTTCAAGTCCATCGACCCAATTGGTAAACAGCACTTCTTAGCGGAAATACCCGTCAAAGATATCATGTCCTTCGATTGTCTACTAAACCTAGTTATTATAACTTGTACAAAAATAACTGGCATTCGTCAAAGAATTCAGTCTCCCTCCCCCCCCCCCCCCCCCTACCTAATGTCAAGGATTCAGTAAGCTAGACCTCCCTGTTTTGATAGGTTGAGAACTTGCATTGTCATCAACACTATTGTTGTGAATTTTAAGTCTTGACCTAGTTGACCAAACGAACTGTCATTCTTGCCCTCAAATGTAATGGATTAAATATATTTAGGACCTTAAAGTGGAACCATAAATGAGCCCTAGGCCCCTAGTGGTTGAAGTAACTGAATGATTAGGGAGAGCGCAAGTGGAAGGGATAGGCATGGGAGAGATATCACCAAAACGATGGTGGATATAACTGAGTTAGGGCAACTTGGGCATTTTGTGAAAACTAACATAAAAAGGGTGATTTATTTGAACAAAAAAACAACTCTCTTTAGCCTTCAATTTCTCCTCACCCCAACTTACGAACAAAAATGTATCCCCAAAATGCCATCATCTTCACCCAAACACTAAAACCTAATTTTGCACACAAACTCAAATTGGCAATTTCACCCATCTGCAGACACATAATCTAGTTTAGGTACAATCCCACATGAAGAAACTAGATCCCCTGATAACTTTGTAAGAACAGAGTGTCAGTAGCTTTAGTGATTACGTGAGATATAGAGAGCATTCAGGGGAAATTCGGCGTGTGGAATCCACTTTTGGATATATAGCTTTGATGTTACAGCGACATTGAGACCTGAATACATACAAGGCAACAAGTTTAAAATCTAGACAACGGAACAAACCTAAGCAAGTTTCAGATAATCCAAAGAACTTAGTCTTCAGGTTTGGTGCCAGATGAGGCATTTACGAATTAAGTTCATTTTTGTAAGCCAGACCACTAGAGAGAATATGTATGGGTCCAAATAGAATCACCCCAATGGAAAACGAGTACGCTAATCCTATTTGCTCTCTCTTCTTCTCGCTAATTCCCTAATCCTTCTTTCTCCTCCTCCATAACGAGCCATCTGCCAATCACCACTCATTGCTGAGTCTAAATAACCTTCTATTTTGTTCTTGTAATTTTTAGATCGCATCTATGCTCACAAAAATATTACTCCAATTAAAATATCAACAGAGTTCAAATAAATTAAGCTAAAAAGAAGAGTATCTTTACCATATAGTTGCAATCTCAAAGATGGGAATAAAAACTAAGAAAGCATTCCTGATCATTCATGTAATTCCAAGTAAGTAATAACCATTGACCTCAAAAAACTCCCATAACACAAATTGGTAATGGCATCTAACAAAGTACAGAGGAGGTGGCAATGTTGAAGCAATACGAGACGTCTGAATTTAGAATACGCACCTTTAACTTCAGTTCTTAGACTTCCAATTACATTTGCCATGGAACAACAAACTTTCGATTCCAGGGCTAAAGAATTGACAAGCCCCTCTATAGACCTCAGCTCCTCATGAAACTCAGAGTGTAACACCAATGACAAGAAATGCTCGTCCAACACCATGCCAAGACATTTCACAACATCTTCGAGCCTAGGAACCCATTCACAAGCTTTCAATCCCAATGAAGATGAAGCTTTAGGACAAGGACCTGCTTGAGGAAACCTGTCATACTTTTTCACCCACTTTCCCAAGTATTGAATCAAGCTCATTATCTCTGAACCATTTAATTTACTAATACAAGAAGACAAAACGACCTCATCAAGATTCGAAGATGCAAGCAGATAATGCAAACACAACTCAGAAACCGAAAACTCATCATGTGCAATCATGAGCAAGACTGAGGCCTCTTTAGCCAATTTCAATTTCTTCCCACTGAGTTTACCATCCATTGCCTTATCCACAGCTGATAAAGCTTGGCTCTTCCATTCCTCCCTCACACTTGCCATACTACCATAAGCGCCCTTAGGCGGAGAAAGGAAGTACTTCAAAATCGATACTAAATCAGACGTTCGGAGATCTGAAATATGCTTCAAACACAAACAAACCAAATCAGACCTCCTCTTCTCAATCAAATTGTAAACCAAGCTCGAACAACTTGAATGCTCAACGTGTCCACAAACTATCAGGGTTTCCAGCAACTCCCAAATCTCCAAAACGACACAAGCCTCCAAAACCAAGCCCTTAACATCACTACCCATCAAAAACCCAACCTTTTCAACCAATTTACTCGTATAACCCTTGTCAGATGGGTCAACCCCGGCAGATGCCCCGACTCTCTCGCTGTTCTTCTCCAAATACGAATTCAACATCCCAATAAACTCATCCTTAGTACACAAACTAGGGTTTTTGAGCTTCCTTTTCAATTTTTTAAAAAACTTACGACTTGAATCCATAAGAGAGGAATCAGTCTTCGAGATATGCCAACCCTCGACGCGTACGAGGTCGTTTGAAGAAGCCTCGGGTTTAGGGTTTAAGGTTAGGAAAACGGGGTCTGGATTGAGAATGATGGGGTAATCTGATTCAGTAGTGAGTATTTCGGGATTGGACGAAGCATTCATTATCACTTCTAGTAATGACATATTGTTGGATTGGAGATATTTGTGAAAAGATTTCGAGTTTGGAAATTTCAGTAGAAAAAGAACAGAACTTTTACCAGTAATCGAGTGGAGGGTAAATTGCCAAGCCTTACGAAGTTCGAAAAGCGAGAAGCTGACGGCGGGTGTGGCGAAGACGTTGGAAGAGAGCGGCGGCGCTTGGATTTCGCGGCGGCGGCGGGGAGTGGGTCTTTTGCAACCCTAATTTGCAAGTGAAGTAGTATTTAGCGCCTGCGCAATTGAATCAGAGAATTCGGTTAGTAATAGGGTCTGGGGTGAGTCTACTCTATAACACACTCATTTTTTTTTTATAACCAAATGTCCGGTTCAACTTTCGCGCGCCTCGATTAATCCTTAGAAATTAATCACACCGTCCACTGACGGAGTCCATTAAAACTAACACATCCAAATTTTACAATCAAAATTACAACCAATTAATCATATTAGCATGTAAGAGATTTGATATCTGATATAAAAAAAAATGTAAGAGATTTGATAATTGGAAACGTTCACTTTATTGAGCATGGCAAAACTAAAAACAATACCAAAATTCATGTTTATAGAACATTGATAAATTTATGATTCAACGAAAAAATAATAACAATACCGAAAAAAAAAAAGAAAAAAAAACTCACACAAAACACAAAAAATAAATATATTCTGATCATGCATTTCACACAAAAGATAAACATTACTATATTATAATCATGCATTTCACACAAAAAAGATAAACCATATTTTGATCATGCATTTATCAAAATCAGATAAGTTTTTCATTCGATATAACTTACCTACAATTATAGCGAATGATTTTTTTTTTCCCTTCTTTTATTTTTTTTTGGGTTTGCAGATGGAGAAGGCCAGAGTAGTGTTTGCACAAGATGTGGAAGAGGAGAAAGAATTCCTATTTAACCATGAACGAATACACTGTGTTCATCAATTTTTATATACATTTAAAAAGTTTATTTCGGGACTCCGAAACTTTTCAGCTGGGACTCTATGAAAAATGGCTTGATAACAAGGGTATGATTGCTCACAAGGAAATCCAATGGAATCTCTAGGAGGCGGGGGCCCTGCTGTGCACAGCCGCATGGCACCGTGCCATGCGGCCATCCGACCGTCCTTTGCGAAAATGCACGGCTCGGATTTAATCCAATAATGAATGGCTCGGATTGCATTGAGCTCGGATTAAATCCGAGCCGTTCATTTTCGCAATGGACGGCTCGGATGGCCGCATGGCACGGTGCCATGCGGCTGGTGCACAGCAGGCCCCCCATTCCGGCATCTCTATCATATGCATCTCCAAGCTCACCAACAGCTAGGGATGGCAATTTCCACCAATCTTTTCTAATCCGATCCGCTCCCCGATCCGAATGGATCGGCGTTTTGGAGATCTGTTTGGAGATTGGATCGGATATGGGAATTTTTTTTTTGAAAAATTTCGGGGATCGGATCGGAGGCGGGGATAGGTGTGCCCCCGCTCCGAATCCGATCCGATCCGTCCCCGAATCCCCAATTTTATATTTTATTATATATATATATAATGAATATCAAGATCTAAGTACAGATTTAGGAAATTGGAACATACCAAAAGTATCAGTTAAAGAAATTTACAAAACTAGTTTTTTAGAAGATAGATTTAAAACTGATCAAGTAGCAAAAACTGTAGAACAAGTTTATGCTATCACAAAGCAACAAGAACGATGTACCCTTCTTAGTAAAGAATCAGTCAAGAAACACCTTGAAAGAGGTTACAATTTCACTCATGTAGGTTTAGTACAAGTAGCAGTCAAGCCACTTACACGAAAAGGATTAAATTCCTCAATATTATTATCTTTAAGAGATAGTAGATTTACAGTATTTAGTGACAGTTTGTTAGGATTAATGGAATCTAGTCTACACAATGGTCCAGTATATTTTAATTGTTATCCTGATTTACCACTTAGTTTTAAAACTAATTTAGACTTATAGTTTTAAGACATTGATTGGTGTAATTATTTTGTTCAATTACTTTTTTAAATTCGGGTTGTTGTTCACTTGTTAACTTAAATGGAGATGCACTTATTAATGATCCTTTGAAGTCAATGATGAGTGTTTCTAACGGAGGGTGATTAGAGGAAATTATTGTATTGTCTGGTTTTCTCCATTTTGTTTTTGTAATGGTGCTAACTTGGTTGTAATATTTTTCTACATAATCTAAAATATTGTAATATTTTTCTACATAATCTAAAATATAAACTTCTGTTCTAGTATCTTCCATAAATTTTCTCCATTTGTTTAGAATATCATCTTTTTCACTATGGGTGTATTTCTTGCGAAATTCTCGTCTTCTTTCTTTATTTTTACTTGACTTAAATTCTTCTAGTAATTTATCTACATCTATTTCAAATATCTTATTTATTGTTAATAGACTTTTGTCTATTTTTTGAGGGGTTATTTCATCTTCGAAATCAGTTTGGGTTGGAGAAGATGGGGATACTTCTTCTTCAAATTGGGGTTGAGGTATATAGTATGGTTTACTAACTTGTGAAGTTGTTTCAATTCCTTTTAACCTAATTTTTGGATCTATCAAATTCCTATCTTGTCTGGGTATACTGGTTGAACTTTCTGATTAGGGGTGCACAAGAAAACCGATATAACCGCAAAACCGATCCAATCCGGACCGAACCGGTCTATTTGGTTAGGTTCTATGGTTCATTGGTCTGGTTATGGTTCTAAAAATCTAAGAACCGGTAATTATGATTCGGTTACTGGTTCTCAATTTAAGAGCCACGGTTAGAACCGAACCGGACCGTATAATATTAATATGTATATGCATATATATTAAATATATTTATACATGTACAACATTATGAATCTTATAAAAATCCTATAATTATTTATTTATTTTATGAGTTATTTTGGTGCTCTAAATTCTAAATAATCTTTTGAACTCATGTGTTGTGATAAAGTCTTCCTTAATCGGGTAGAACCAGAACCGAACCAAAACCGGACCGGTCTTGCGGTTTGGATCTGGCAAGTTCTTTATGTGAAATGGTTAGGTTTTGGTTCTTAATTTTCTAGAACCGGTTGGAATGGTCCGGTTACTGGATTTGTAGAGAACCGGTCCAATCCGGACCGTGTGCACCCCTATTTCTGATCTACTGAGTTTGGACCTACTGAGTTCTCTAATTTTAAGGGGAGTATTTACCCGTTGTTGATTGAAACTAATCCTATCAGTTCCATCTAAGTATTGTTGAATATAATCTAAATCTACAGTGTCATTTTGTACTCTTTGTGGATAACTTTCATTTTCACTAACCCAACTATCGGGTAATTGAATGTCATTCCATTGAATTGTTTTTGGTAGTTGGATATTTGCATCATTAGTACTACTTTGGATTAACACTGTTTTATCTTTAGGACTTTTAATTAAAGCATGGATATTTAAATTTGTCTTCATACACTTATAATAAACACGGTAAATTAAAGCAATTGAGTGACTTCCTTCGAGCATATTTGTTATTGCTCCTGCAGTTTGAATATTTAAAGTTAAAGTTTTTAGAATATTTTTATCTCTTAAACTAAGTGGTAAATCAGGATAACAATTAAAATATACTGGACCATTGTGTAGACTAGATTCCATTAATCCTAACAAACTGTCACTAAATACTGTAAATCTACTATCTCTTAAAGATAATAATATTGAGGAATTTAATCCTTTTCGTGTAAGTGGCTTGACTGCTACTTGTACTAAACCTACATGAATGAAATTGTAACCTCTTTCAAGGTGTTTCTTGACTGATTCTTTACTAAGAAGGGTACATCGTTCTTGTTGCTTTGTGATAGCATAAACTTGTTCTACAGTTTTTGCTACTTGATCAGTTTTAAATCTATCTTCTAAAAAACTAGTTTTGTAAATTTCTTTAACTGGTACTTTTGGTATGTTCCAATTTCCTAAATCTGTACTTAGATCTTGATATTCATGTTCTTCTTCGTTTACTATGTCTGGATGACATCGAGGCCATTGAGCTAGCTGAAGAGTTGCACCTAAATAATCTGTTCATTTTCTTTTTTCTTTAAATAAATTCTCCTAGTATTTTATACTGTGACTACCCTGTTTGATACATACCCCATATAACTCATACCCTTACCGTCAACCCGGTTCACACGGCTGCCTCACACTTAGGACTTACCCACCTTCCCGAGGACATCAGTATCTGGGTGGTTAGAAGACAAGGTGACCAAACAAAGATAAACAGGATAAAATACTACTTGAATTGATTCAAAGATAGAAGACAACTTCAAGATTAATTTGGGTTTAACTCAACTACTATCCACTTGGCTCTGATACCAATAGAGGGGGAGGAAGCACAGACACAGTAGAAGAGCAAGAACAGAGTAGCACTAAGTAATCCGTTAAAACAATTAATATATATATATATATATATTATAAAAGAGCTTCATTTTATCCCTCAGCATTATCCCGCCCAAACCCCAGCAAAAATCACCCCTGACTTTGGGAATCCAAAAAGCAAGCACAGACCTCGGAAGTCAAAACTGCTGTCGGCTTGGGAACCCAAGGCATGGGCCTGAAATTAATCTACTATCTCCTCTTTCCCATCTTCAACCAGATCCATTCGCGCAAAAAAAAAAAGTAAACTCCTTCGCTGAATTTGATCAAGACAGAAGAATCAAGAAGCTGAAGTTCCAAACAGAGTGTACATCTCTCTCTCTCTCTCTCTCTCTCTCAAACAACTACGAAATCGTTGTGCCGGAATAATTGGTGATTGTTTGTCTCTGGATTTATGGGTTGAGTTATAGTTGAATCTGGGTTGTATACTACGAAAGTCGAAACGGTAAATCCCCGAATCCCCATTTGGATCCCCATTCCCCGTTTGGGGCGGGGATGGAGGGGAAAAAATAATCCCCATTGGGGATCGGGGCGGGGACGGGGACGGGGATGGGGGAGGGATTCGGGGACGGGGATAGTAGTCTCCGGCCCCACCCCGTCCCCATTGCCAACCCTACCAACAGCTGTTCATATTATTTGAGGAGAAATGAAGACCTTCAAAGCTAATTTTGTCGATTCATCCGACCGTCCAACCAGAAGGAGTAAAGCAAAATATGAGGATGACTCATTGGAAACTTCCCATTTGAACTAAGATTTTACTAGAAACAAACTCTGCAATAGGGTTCCATTAATCACCCCAATTCATATTTAAAAAGGAAAAAAAAAAAAAATCACCCCAATAACCTTATTTCATTTCTCATAGCAACCCAAAATGCTAACAAAATTTCCTGCATTAGTAAACATTTGAAATAACTGGAAAGCTCAAACAAAAATTGCCTTGTCCGTCTCTTCATCAATGTGACTGCTTAGGTTGCAGCAGGGGTTTCCCAGTTTTGTGGCAAGGGACCAAAATCATATATGATCTCTCTATGGCAAGACCAAACAAGCTTTATTGCTTCTGGAGTCCCTATTCCTGCTCCCCTTGGATCTCCAGCTGGTCCAAACCTGTGGCAGGCAATTGTGTTTGACATATTAAGCATTCAGAAAATCCCCGCGACATAAAATAATTTGACGTTGGATTTTTGTCTTACCAGTGATTCTGAGGTGCCCCTGTTGTTCTAGCTCTCAAGCCAGCATAAGTAGTTCCATTAACCGATTTTCCAATAACTTCCTGCAAATTGAGTTTGGACGAAAGTTAAGTTCAACTAATCCAAAACTCATTGTCTTGGGAAAATGGTCGATTTGCTTATCTTTGTCTATGTACTTCCAACGATCACAAATTCACAATCAATAAGATCGACAGATTCTGATAGAAAACATATTATTGGAACTTAGAGTTTATATAGGGATTTCTGGAAGGAAAAGGAAGGCAAGAGACTTTACTTCATCATATCGGGAAAAATCTTAATTACCTCACCTTTTCTTTTCCCTCCACAAATCCCTCTAGGATCCGAGATCCAAACACAGCTTAATTTACAAACACAATGACATATTATAGGACAATGTGTTAACTCAAACAAACATCTAACAAACACAGACTCAATATGTTTTGATTTTTGAAATATTGGTCCATGAACACTAACCTCGAGGACATATATAGGTGATAAGCTCTCTAAGTTTTTTCGGTGACAAGCTCTCTAAGTTTTGGGCAAGGAAATGGCATAAGAGGGGGACAAAAATGCTAATCTCAATTTTAAAATGTAAAATTGTAATTGAGTCTTGCCTGCAGAAACATTGGATCATTTGACACCACGGCAGCCGTTAAATGTGCATGCATCTTTTCAAGGGCATCCAATACCATTGGGAGCTGGTGATCCTTGTACTCGGTAACAATCTGAACATAAATAAATTGTAAATTCGAGTAAGCTTCCAGATATGAGGTTGATAAAAAGAAAAATGTAAGAGTCTCTATCTCATGCACATGCAGATTTGTGAGCAACTCCCAAAACTTGCCTCATTTGGCAAACGAAATAAACCTTGGAGATTTGAAAGCATAATCTCTCATCATATTGGTACTTAAGAACCAACACATAATAACTCAACAATATTGTTGCACCAGTCAAGATGTCCAATTGACTTCTTCTATTTGACCGAATCTTATGTATCTGGATTCTGGCTAGATAAGATTTCATTTTTCTCTTCATTGATACACGCATTAAACTAATTTGTATTAAATACTGGAAATGATAACTGTGCAATCCCATCTTTTACCTGGAATGGTCCAAAAATTTCTTTTGTTACAAGTTGAAAATTGCTTTCCTTCAATATTTCTTCCAGTGGAACAAAAACAGCAGTTGGTTTTATAGCACCATATATCCGAGGAATAGAATGGTTTTCTAAAGCTTCACCGCCGAAGAGTAGCTTTGATCCTGAAATCTGAAGCAGTTTATTCACGTGCTCTAACATTGCCTCAGTTGTAAACTGCAACAACAATAGAGAAATCCTTATTAGATAGGAGCATATAAATCCAATGTTAATAAAGGTAATGCCTCATAAAATTGAAAATCCCATTGGTAATTTACGCGAACGAGCTAACCAGAAAAGGATCGATAACGAATTCTACATCAGCACATGTTCAATTGTATAAGAACAAGTCACAAAACAACGACATCTATCAAACACATTTACTTCAATATCCGAATCAATTACTCTTAGTTTGATTAATTCAAACCACTTAAGCTTTCTACACTACGCTTAAACTTCTAGTAGATAATCTGTTAACCAACTAGCCAGACCTTATCATAAACTATAATGAGATATGTATCATTGAGCAATGAAGAGATATGATTAACAATAAATATGAAAAAGTGGGAATACTTACTGTCAGAACGGGGCCGATAGTTAAATCCTCTAATTTCCTTCTTGTAGCAAGATCATTCATTTGACGTAACAGTGAACTCTTGGACCAGTTCTGTATTAGACAAAGCACATAAAAGTATGAATAGATGTTGATGAATGATGACCCATAAGATTTCTGATATCCTTAAAGCTACACAAATGTAGAATGGGATAGAACATGAAAATAACAGTCTACTGCAACAACAAAAAAAAAAAGAGACTTATTTAACCTTCAGAAGAAGAGCACGCCAAACTAAAACACAGAGACATAAGAATGAAGCAGCTTACCTCATGCATAAACAGCATTGATTGTGCCGAGCACTTTTGACCACTACATGCATATGCATCTTGGTCACACACCCATGCAACATAATCCACCTTCCATATGGAAACCAAAAAGGATGAATAAAAAACAGTGCAAAAGCTCAGGTATGTTTCGATAAGGGGATCATGACATGAGGAAGTTGAAAGATTAGAGTAAAACCTCCTCGACATCAGGCCCCAGGATCTTCCAATCGAATCCAGCATCTTCCAATTTAACACGTCCCTTTAAGTCAACAGCTAACTTTTCTGCCACTCGTGAGCTACCAGTAAAGAGAGTCATGCGTGGGTTTGCCTGATTATTCAATCAATCAAAAAAGATGTATATGAATATTCAACTTTTGAATAAAAAATTTACTTATTGGATAACAAATCCATGTATTTTAAAGCACAAAAGCAACAAACAGCATCTTCTTTACAGACTTTACTATGTCCCTGAAGCAGAAATAACCAGATAACCAACCCCAGAATATTTATGGTTAAAGTTAGAACCTATTGTTATCTTCCAAGATGGTATTCTCCACATCATTCTCCAAGGCCACTGGTTAATTAACAGTAGTTCACTTAGAAAATAATAAAAAACAATCATCATTGCTAAACCACAACCTATCCATACAAAGATGTTAATACCGTGTTAGAAGTTTGATCGCATGAGAAATCATGCGGGATGTGGTTAAGTAAGTCAGGAGAGCTACGTCCAATTGTCGAGCTCGTTACTAATAGGCGATTGTGATATTTTTATCAATAGGACAAAGGTGGCAGTTATTTAGTGCTAATAACTTACATAAAAGTGGGATATACAACAAACTATCGGAGAGTACCAACCTCCAACAATAGCTTGTTCATTGTCTTCCCATCAGCATTAATGAAGTCAACATCCTTCACTGGTAACCCACAATCATGAAGCAGCCGAAGCATTTGTTCCATAACAATGCATACCTAAGAAACATATTAGATAGGTAAAAGTTCAAGATGAACAGAGCAAATACAAGATGTAAGTAAAAGCAGGAAACAAAACTAAGATACTAAGAAGGAGAAGTCATAAAACAAGAGCAAAAAACTGACAGCTAAATTGATAGAAGTCCATCTGTTTGATTATAATCTTGCTAAACGTTTGTACTTTGTACTGATTCTTTTGTGATTATTGTCACCCACAAAATTTTTTGATTCCGAGAGCATGAACTAAATAAAAGCATCAAAGGACTAAAATCTCATGCTATCTGGAGTACATAAAAGATCCTACAAGAGTTCACCTTGCTATCAACTTTAAGAACTGGTTTGTTACCCATATATAATGCACCCATCAACTGAAGAACAGGAATCTCTAGAGGAAAATTGAATGGTGTAATTATTGCCACCTGCACAAAAAAATTCTTTAAAAGCTTTACTACTCTGCAAACAAGAATTTATACAGCTATAAGCAAGGACTTGTAAAGAGAGTGTTTGTGAATCAATCTTCACATGCTGATGTATAGTAGCAAAACTGAAACTTGGCCGAAGTAAACAACATAAATGATGGAACAAGTATCTTGACATCCTCGCCCAAATATGAAATCTAAACTGTCATCAAAAGTGTATGTATAAGGCAATGATTTTATAAACAAAAGATCTAGTTTATCTGCTTCATTGTTGTCATATTGTGTGCCTAGTATTGTTTTTCGCTGAGCCACAGACTCAATTATGAACAAATGAAAAACTAATTTCAATTATAAGGTGGAATGTCCTCTCATATGATGACCTTTTTCAATGTTTCCTTCACAAAAGATGGTCAACTGCCTCATGGTCTAAATACAATATGAAAACATCATCCAAATAGCTTGTGCATGCAAGTTGCCAGAGTTAAGTAATTCTTTTAAAAAATGTCTTACCGGACCGTAAGGCCAACGAAAACCATGACTTTGTTGCCCAAGATGATTCCCAGGTACTGCAAATGACCTTGCCAGGAAACGAACCTGCCAGACATAGAAAGTGAGAGGATGAAATGCTAAAAAAGATGCAATTACTAAGACAAAAACAAAAGAGGTTTGGCAACGCCATTTTTTCGTTGAGATATATGGTTTGGCAACGCCATTTTTTTGTTGAGATATATAACATATGTTGAAAACATTTCTATGGATTCAAAATATAGTTTGAGATAACAAAAAGAAAATGAAGAGAGAAACTCATGGCCAATTGACCATTTTAGAATTTGATGCAGGAGAACATGGGAAGAATTATTGGATTAACAACTTAACTATCTGAATAAGTATGAAAACAGTTACAGGCCACTTAATAGCATTACATGATTCCAGAAGGAAAAAATTGCAGCATATCTTTTGATTTAGTGAAACCAAAAAGATTCAAAAGATGGATCCCCCAGTACCTGATCACCACAGAAATTCTCAAGAAATTTTCGAGTAACATAAACTTCAGCAAAAGCCTGTTGGTAGCTCTTTGGAGACACCCTCTGTATCAACCTACTGAAGAAATCGGAAACCTGAAATGCACACAAAAGGTTAGATTACTCCGCAAAAGGAATGTCCTGCAGTCATGAGAATCTAGAATGACAAAAAAAGAGCCCCTTCTTTTTTCCTTAAGCATATTACCTTTGAGAGGGAAAGCATTTGAGCTGCCTTCATAGATACATCTCCAAGCATCAGATACCTGAAATTTTGAATTTTTTCCTCTTCATGAGTTTTTTCCTGTTTCTCAAGTAAGACAACTATCGCAACAAAACTTTTATTTTAGAAGAAAGGAAAAATTACATATCATTTTTGTTTCTACCAATCCAGCACAAATGTGGCTATCCGCCAAAAACCAAACAGCAAAAAGAACAATTAGGAAAAGGGAAGAGAGGAATCAGTAATACCTCTCTGGTGATTTGAATGGATTGTGTAGACCATGTTTGGGGCACTTGGATAAGCTCTCCACAAATGGCTGCCTAAGCAGACAAAGGTTCATAATTTTTGGGTGTAGATGTGTTAGAATGAGATGTAATCTGATCTCAATTGTTTTATTTGTGAGAGAAGAGGAAGATTGATTACATACCCGGATGCATGTTTCATCCATTTCAGTAACTGTAATGAACGACTCGCCATTTAAAGGATCTAGAATCGTATTCAAGTTGGAGGATCCTGTCCATTTTCCCTGCACTAAAAATGGTGACAACCAGGTTAACTAGTATGTGATAGTAACGGCCCGATTGGATGCCGGATTAGTTTTAGGGGTATTATATATGGAGGGGGTATAAGATAGTAGGGGGTAATATATATGGAGGGTGGCCCCACAGTGATGTGACATTTATGGAGGGGGAATTAAGTAGTACTTGGTTTGGATGATTTAGTAAGAAGGGGGATTAAGTTTAGGTGGATGATGTAAAAAACTGTCAAAAGACTTTTTTGCCCTTGTGTGCATATTTGTATTAGTTATGTATTTTTTTAATTAGATGAATCCAATAATTTATTTATTTATTATTGAAACTCAATAACTAATTAAGCTATAAGATTTAATTGTAATTAATTTTTATTGCAAAATTTGTTTTTAAAAAATAATTTTTTTACAAAACTTATTATATATGACAACGTTTTTATTTTTTTATTTAAATTTCGCAAGGTATATGTTAAAATTAATTGTAATTTCCATATACAATTCATTTCTCAAATTTTTTATTATATCCCAACACCATATATACTAAATCAAAAAATGGGCAAAACTAAAGTGTCATAATTTGACTTTCCATTTACAAGTAGTACTGCATCAAGACCATTTGGGTTTTTGACAATGAATACAGAATTACAGATACCAAGTCCAACACCACTAGCAGTAACGGAGGGCTAGAGTTTTGCTGGGCCTTGGATATCAACTCTCAATGGAAAAAGATTTTGTCGTACGAAACCATTTGGGTTCTTGCACTATCAACTTCCATGGCACAGTCCCAGTTTTGGGCAACAATAGGCAACAATGCATATATTGGTTGTTAAAAAATACAATCAGTACCCATGGGTTTGCATTTTCTCTATAACATTCCTTCAAAAATGGGCTCAGGAGGGAGAGGAGAGGGGTATTATTTTGGGCATTTTGGTAATTTTGACAGGGGTATTAGGGGGTGTTAAATATGGACACCCCCTGGGCTGTCCATAAATAACACCCCTGCAGGGGTAATATTTATTCCGGGTGATAAATAACACCCCTGCACTTTTTGTAGGCAAACCATTCCATATGCGTGGGTCCGGGCATAAATAACACCCTCCATATTTATGCCCCCCCTTAACACCCCATCCAAACGAGCCGTAAAGGTGCTATAAAGCTAGGCTCATGCTTCTAGGGCGAACAACCTAATTATCGTTAATCATCAAATCAAATCTTCTTGTGGCTTCAAAACACAGGGACGACAAAGTAATAGCTGCATTTCAAATGGCCAACCACATTTCATCATAATTTAGTTGTTTTCTAAGAACTAGTTAACTCCCGTTTAACTTGTACGTTTACTAAAGCAGAAAGACATTATCTATTAAACAACTGAAAAACCAAGCGTAACAAGAACCAGATTCTAAGTATAACAGTGTTTTCATAAGCCACTAAAATTAAATACTAGAACGAACTTCCTGCCCCACTTTTAGTCCTTTAACTTACTAAAATGAATAATCATGCTGTTTTAGTTGCAGAAAATACCCAAGCTCTGTACTTCAGCAGGTTGGGAACCTGAAACCTCTTCCGCGTTTACAGTCGCAAACGATAATGAGTTAAAGGATCTGCATCATGTATAAAAGGGGGAATGAAATTTAATAACAAAAGCCTCAATACCATAACCCGAAAACAACTGTATGAACACTTATCAAGTATGTAACAACCAACATGAGCAACACAAGCAATACAATTAGGCATATTCCTTCAAACTATGTATCGAGCTCTCTCAGACGTGACACTAGGTTCTGGTGTTTCACAGAAAAAAAACTTCATACCCAGTGCACAAGCCTCCCGCTTAGTAAGCCAAGAAATTGGCAAAAAAAATTACGGATTGCACATATTGCAGATTAACTTTTGTGGAGGCATAACTCTAATTATGCAGGATTGTACTTTGAAGCTGAAGTTGAACATATGACATAAACGCGCAATAGACCGAAACAATGCAAAAGACTACAGCTCGGTCACAGTACGAGCTCAGAAAAAACATCCGGTCAACAATTAAGGGGTTTCTTTTCCTTTTATTTTTGGTTTACTCCAGGGTTTTGCCTCGACTAGTCCCAGGTACATCTCTTCCCTCATTTAATTGCTAATACTGGATATTACCTAGTCCAAGTCATAGGTAGCCTAAGAGTGAGGAATGACATGATAACAGAGGCCTTGAACTTCAAAGTTCAGACCCATAATCTCTCATATGGAAGTCATAGGTTTTGGCCAGCTAGCACTACCCAGCCACCCAGGTGGTTAATTAAAGATACGGTGTTTCGATATGGCAATGCCTATTCCTATGAATAGGAGAAACAAGACAAAATTGAAGAGAATTTGATACCAAACAAACTTCTTCACAAAATCACAAAGAAAACTCAAAGAATCAGAATTGAGCCCAATCATCAGAAAACTGGGATAGTCATCAAAAACATCAAAACCCAGAACAATTTTAACCAATTCCAGTGGACCCATTAGTTGAAACCCTAGGATTATGTTGGAAAAGACAGTACCTTGATGAACTGAGAGAAGTGAACCAAGTCAAAGCCTTTCCGGGAGCAACGGCTCTCATTTCTCTACAAATTTTCAATCTATGCATTCTCTTTCTGAAGCTATACCAAATGGAATCGCTCAAAACCCTCTCAAGTTTTTTCTTGATTTCAGAGAGTTAGGGCGGTTGAGTCACTCTCTTCTCTCTCTCTTTTCTGGATTTCTTGCCATGTCACTTCCAAATAAGTTCGTTACAGGTTTGAGAACTTTTTATCCCATGTAGTGGGTTGTTTTTACTTTTCATGTACCTTAGTCCATCAAAGGTGGAAAATTAAAGAAGACCCAACAAAGTGTGCTTCTGATTGATCAGGTGGTTGAGCTGCATGAAGGGTTTGAATATGTGAAGTTATAATATTGGATCTTTGGATAAGGATTTTTTTTAATCAGAATATTTGGACATTTGGATAAGGATTGTTACTACAAATTGGGGTGGACTGGGTAATATAAGCATGTGTTCTTTATAATTTTGGTTTGGAAAAAAAAAAAAAAAAGTGCTCTTTATCAAGATAAAATTAGGATCATTTTGGACAACATGTTATTTTATTGAAATTTTCAATAAAATAAGCTTTGTTAATGGGAATTTTCTTATTAATAATAAAATTTTCAGTATTTTGGTCTAAGGGAATAAAGAATTTCAACTTTTTAAAATACGGGTTTAGGCTTATTTCGCAAGTGTTGCGATGTTTTTAATATAATTTGTAAAGGAGATATATGTGACGAACAAAAATAATAATACTCTCATTCACTAAATGTCCTAAAATTTTCAGCACTTTGGGGGATTCAAAAGAGAGTGGCATTCTTAGTCCAAGGATGTTAGTAGAAGAATGTAGGCCTAAAATCGATTCTGTTTCGGTCGGTCCGAAGTGATTCTATCCCGGATCGATTTGGTTCCGTTTCAGGACTTCGGGGGGACACACTAAGAGAGTGGCATTCTTACTGTCCAAGGATGTTAACCAATGATATGATTCAATATGGGAAACAAATCAACAATTGGGAAAAGTACAATATTGAACTTGAAATGGTATCGAAGAATTATAAAGGCAAAATGAATATATTCCACAAGTTCTTTGAGTACTTGGACACTCATAATCAATCCGGGTTGTTCTACAAAACTCAAACTGATGTAAATTCAAAACTGACTTATTATGTTTTTTCGAAACACGTCATTCTCTCACAACACATTAATATATTCACTCGCCAATTCCACTAACTTAATAAGACAAAAAACAAAGTTCTTTAAGGAATGCTACACACAACTTTAAAACACAACTGTGTCCGCAATTGTTCAATGCACATGGATCCACATGCATCAGACAGTTCGAGACACATTATTTTAAAAGTATGTGCGTGTTTCAAAGATATGCGCAAATAAATTTATACTAGTTCTTTCTTAAGAAACGATTGACAAAATCTGTTTAAAAGGTTCAATACGCTACTCTTAATTAAAAGAGTAAATTTACTACGAAAACACAGAAAACCCTAAAAAATATCACAAAATCATTATTTTAGCTAGAGTGAACTGCCACTGCATACAGAACGAGTTCTAACATCTGAAACAAAAGTTCAAACAAAAACCTCTCAACAAATTCTAAAAGAAAAACCCTCCCAAATAACAGACCAAGTAGGCATAACTTGGATACCACATTAAGCAAACATTAAACTTGGAGAGGAACTGTAATTTTATCATATGGACAAATATCAAGTCGGCAACAATTACCAAATCAGGTGAAAACAACCGATAACTCGGTACATTATGAAATCACCAACACCATTTATAGACACATCCAGTACCCATCAGCAACAGAAGGGGAAAACACACAAAAGCAATACCAAATTTGTCCTCCCATATATATCAAGAAATCAAAATCAAAATTAAAATCCTTCGCAAAGGAACATTGAAAGCAACCCAATAAGAACAAGAAAATTGGATAGTTCAGCATGCTTGGTGCAGGATTCAATCTAGACTTCAGTCGGACCGATCTCTTCCATCTGAGGAGCATTCTACAACAATTCACAAATGAAAAATATCAGTATGAAGTGAAAGGTATTGACAGTTTAATTACATCACATAGCTATACAGATTCACAGACTAAACTAAGTTGAACATAGACAAGTTGTTTGTGACGACGAGTTTAGATGAGTCTTTGTTGTCTGGTGTCTTATGGCACCACAATTGAAACATACCAGGGGTAAGACAAAAGACTATATATCATCTATCAAACAAGCGAAGCTTTTGGTTTGAATAATTAAAGAAGTTCAAAAAAAATCAAAAAAAGCTGTTGACCGGAATGCAAAAAAATTGCTCTGATCAGTTCACACAATGCTTGCAGAAAGACGTTCACCATATTCTCCGATAAGTATCTCTGAAACTGTACTTTACCATGTTTTCCTTGTTTGATTGGAGTGCTTCGTCTGCATGAGAAGGGTTGGCCGAATCTGTAAAACATGAACACAGAAATTTACAACACGCTTGTGGAATACTGTATCTATAAAATCTAGTCACACACATATTCAATTGATTACCTTCTTCATGAGCAGCTTTCTCTCCTTGCCTCTTAATTTTATCATCATTAGATTCTTGCTTAATTGGCTTCTGGGATTTCTTTGATGTGTTACGCCCTGCAGTTACCGAACCGGAACCGGATTTTGCATCTGCAAAATTCCTATTCCAAGATCCTCTGGTCCTCCTTCCTTGATTATCTATTCGAGTATTCTTCGCTGATTCTTTGACTGGGGAAACTTGAGTAGCATTAGTAGTAGTATCCAAAGACTTCGGTTTCAGTTTCCTATTTCCGGTCACAGAAGAAGAGCTGTGTACATCATCATCAGATGATCGAGTTCCCTCTTCAGGTGCTTGGGGACAACAGATTTCAGAGACTTGCAACTGCTCAGAGTTTTCTGAAATACCATAGCTTTCAAGCAATTCTTTCACAGGTTGTCCAAGCTCAGCCAAGTTATGTCGCTGTACATAGGACTTCAGCTCATCCCTCATTCTTTGAAGAGACTAAAAACGGGAAAAAGAAAGAAGAAAGAAAATAGTCAATATAAAAAATCTAATGGCACGAGAAATGATCAGTTATAGATCATTAGCAATTTTAAGTGTGAACATAGTCCCTGTTGCCAAACAAGCAACAACAGTTTCATCTAAATGCTGCAGCAGTTGCACAATCAAAAGGACTAGCTTCCCACCAAAAGACATACTCAATATCAAAGGATGCAAGCTAATTTTTACGATGAAGTCACTTCTTCTTCTTTGTCCAATCTCCAAGTCACATTATTTTGTCCAACTTGTTTTTTCCTTTTCAAACTCACTATTGCCAGTTACAGGTGCATCCCCATTATTTTAAGGAAAATAGAATGTGAAATTGATGAATAAAACAGTTTCCAACGTCCCAGGCTCAGACAATGAATGATCAATCAGAAAAACTTTGATTTGACATGAAGTCTTGAATAACAAACACTATCTCTGTATCGTTGAGCCGTTCAACCTTGCTGGAAATAGCACTACACTATAAGCATTAAAAACCAGTCTCAAGAAACAGTGGCCTGCAAAAGGATTTGGACTTTGCAGTAATTTTAAGCATTTCCCTAAGATGAGAATGGAAGTAAAAACTGTTTCGATTGCAAATCTGTACACATCCAACAGGTACATTATAAAACAAATTATTCTTCTAAACACGGTGCAAAAAAGTTCACTTAGCTATATGTTTTATTCAGCAAATACATGAAGAATAAATATGATTTGTCATACCTCGCATCCAGCCTCTAAAGCAAGTTTGAAGAAACCAAGTGAAATTGTGTGCTTTGCAGCAGATTCTGAGAGCTTAATCTGTGATAGCCAATACGATGCTGATGACAGAATATTAAACTTCTTTCTGGTGGATGATTTAGAAACATCAGAAACTGGTGTGTCATTTTTCCCACGATTACTAGCACAGCATCTTGCTCTAGCCTCAGAAATTGGCGTAATATTGCCTACCATTTTTGGAACAGGGCTAACACTTGACTTGACAGGAATAGAGAGCCTTCTTGGAGGCTTGCCTGACTTTTCATTGCTTGAGAGATCAAGGACACCCATACTCTGGCTTACAGTTGATGCAGGTCGTCCCCTGAAAAAACATCCCACCATATCAGTTAACCGTACTTATATTAAAGTTTGCATTGCTGTTAATTACATAGAAATATTGAATATGGAGAGACAAAAAAACTTCACATTTGAGTCTTCAGAACCAGTCATGCTCATTTTTCTCTGAGACTGTTTTTAACATAAAACACTCATTGTTTTCGTACCTTACTCGTTGTCTTACATTCTTAGTGGGTAAGTTATCAACATCAAGGGGAAAAAAATTGTCGTCTTCTCAGCAGTGGAATCTTTTCCAAAAACCACCAATTATTTTCACCCTAAGGGCCTGTTTCATGAGATGGATTAGAAATGACTCTCATTGGACTCAAATTCCACGGGAAATCATTTCCAGCATTAGAATCCAATGCTGCTCAACGTATCCATTCCTCCAAGAAATCATTTCCAGCATTACTTTAGTCTTTTGGGATGTAATATCAATAATCCCTCACACAGTCCAGTAGAATTACTTGGCTTATGAGACTGTATATTCCCTCACTATTGGTCAGGTGAGATTTATCATTTTATCAGGATATGTATTTCCTCATCACCAGTCCAGTAGTCTGTCTAATCAAAGATAGGCTAAAGTACTAGTAGAAATGTGAACAAATAAATTCTCCCGGGAAACAAAAATCCGTAATCACAAAAAAAGGGCCAAGCTTAAACTTTGTATTTTAAGAAGTCGCTAGGTTCTCTTTTATTTGCCCATGGATTCAGCAACAGTTCAATGCCTTGACCTATTCAAAATCTTCCAGATCTATCTTTATTTTGCAGATAACTTAGTTTTCAATAAACATTTGTCCCAGCCTGGTCCTGCGACCCCTTTTGTGGGGTCAAAAAATTGATTGCTCCTGGAGCATCGAAACGTGGTGCTCCAAGACCATTCTCTACCATATCTTGGTGTGAGCTCCACAAAATAGTAAGTGTATCTTACACCAATGGGTGGTGAGTGATGAGCCCTAGAGCACCCGTTGCGATGCTCTGATTTGTAGATAACTGTGGTTTAGGTAAACAGTGGTCCAGGCCACGTCCCTGCAACCCGTTAGTGAGGGGAAATTAATCTAGTGTTCCTGGAGCACCGCCAGAGCCTTCTCCACCACATTGGTTGCTGTGGGCTCCATCAGAAAATGTGTGTCTCTCACACCAACAGTGGCGGAGCTATTGTGGGGCCGAAGGGAGCCCGGCCCAACCCAATTTTTTTATTTCTTGGTATAATTTTCATAATTTATTTATATATTTGTGAAAGAATTGTAAAGATTCAGCAATTCTTGGTATAATTTTCATAATTTATTTATTTAGGTATTTGTGAAAGAATTGTAAAGCTTCAGCAATAATAAACAATAAGAGCAATTTTCATTTTTAACGAATCAACTTTGTGGTGAATGATATTGTGCAATAATAATAATGTGTGTAATTGAATGATATGATCGCAATAATACTCAAGATAAATCAAATCGTTCCATAAAAATTTGAACGACCAGATTTAATCTCGAAAATGTCATCCTATTAAAAATTCTAACATAGCTTGGCCCCCTCTGACTTCGATTCCTAGCAGGCTAGCACCGCCTACGCGCCAATTTATGGTCCTACAGAGTGAAAGGGCCTAGAGCACCCGTGAAGATACTCCAAAAGCACTGAATAATCCGTGGATATTTACCTTTTAGGAACGGAAGAGTTTGACAATTCGGCTGCCGGCGGCTTCTCATCCTTCAATTTGGCGGCCGATCTCAGCGGATACCGGAGTTTGGACGATGATCTCACAGAATTCGCTGCAAAATCAGGATCAACAACGAATTAAACACAAGTGCTGATACCTGTATATAAATATAGGAGTATACATGTATATATCGGTAGAAAGGGAGTAGGGCGTAGGTTATGGTACCTGGGGCTGATGATTGGTCTTTGACGGAGTCCTCCATTTGTTCTTCGCTAGAGAGAGAGAGAGAGAGAGAGAGATAGGGTAGATATAGGGGAAACTGAAGAAAGTTTGTGGAAACGGAGGTAAAGATATAGTGACAAAGAAGGCAGTTACGATGATCCAATTGGCATTTGGGCGGGATTTTTCAGATAAAAACTCAAAAAACCAGTGTCGGGCCCGGTTGCCGGCTTGGTATGTACGTTATACGCGAACATTCTGTCAACGATGCCTTTTTAAAGTAGGGGTGTAAATGAGCAGAATCAAGACGAATTTTATAATGTTCAAGTTCCTTCGTTTAAATATTACTCCATCCGTCCCAGTTTGTTTGTCAATTATTCCATTTTCTGATACGCCTTAAATTCTTTATATCTTTCAATCTATAATGTTTTTCACCGTTTTAAAAACTTTGTATAATAGAATTAATCGTGAACTATTAAACAAGATCCATATTGCATATATTTGGAGATCGATATTAAAAGATATAAGCGATCGAAAACTGACACGATTATCAAAAAATGACAAACAAAAAGGGACGGAGGGAGTACAATAAAATTTGATGAGCTGAGTTTGTCTAGATTTAAGTTGAACTCCAACTGGTTCACGAGTCAGAAATATTAAATATTTATTATCTATATACATAGGTCTAGAACTTCAATAAAAAAAAAGTTATACAATTAGTACATATACATAGGGGTCAGTTCCGCTAACAAAACATAGACACAAGTTTTTTGTGTGAGCCTCACGAGCCATTCAATTTGTTTTAAACATGTTTTCTAGAGTTCCCATAAAAAATCAACTTATTTGAATATCGGTAAGGGCTTGATCGGTTCATTTAGTTGATTCTTGTCAGATTTTACAGAATAAAATTGAATGAACCAATCAAGCCTTTATCGATATCCAGATGAGTTGATTTTCTTTTTTCAGGAACTGTCACAAAAAATATTTTAAACAAAATTGAATGGCTTCGATTGATAGCCTTGGGCTCCGATTATCGTTGTGTCAAAATTTGTGTTAGCGGAACCGCCCTCTATGGATATATTTGTAAAACTTTTTATGCTCACTATGAAAGAATTTTACGAACAGCTTGGTTCATTTTGCATCCCTATTTTTTTTCCCATAAAATGAAAAAGAGTCAAAGAACTAGAACGGTTCGGGGGTGTTTGGGAGCCTCAATAACTGAGCTTAAATTTAAGTTCAGGTTCAGCTTATTTAGTACTCGAACGAGCTTTAACCGAGTCGAACCCTGAATAGCTTACGAACAGCTCACTTCATTTGCAACCCTACTTTTTTTTCTATAAAATGGATAGGAGTCAAATAACTAGAGCAGTTCGAGAGTGATTGGGAGCCTCACATTTTCACTTTCTACATTTTTTACTTAATTACGGCCAAAAACATTATAAATTTGTACGATAGTATGAGAGTTATGTGCAAAATGTATTTTGCAAAAGCGGTAGTGTTCGGGAGTTATGTGGAGAATACATTATGTAAGTCTTTTGATCAACAAAAATGAGAAAAGTGGATAATTAGAAGATCACAAAAAACTCATCTTCCTGTACTTCTGACTTCTCTTCTTAAACCAAAAAATCAAAAACTAATTTTCACAGGATGCGTTCTGGTTGTGGTGTGTCGTGTACGTCCAACGCCTAAAAATAAAATGCGAAAATCAAAATGCAAAAACTATGTTAACTAACCAAAACAAACACCCCCTGTGGTCCTTGGTGACGCAACATATATATGGATTTTAATCAACAATGAGTTTGTTTATCTTGAAGTCGTGGATGTGTTTGTTCTCCAATTTGAAAATCATGTGGATCAGGATCGTGCCAAATCATAGTATTTGATCCTCACGAGTCACGAGTGATATAATAGAAATCCAGGTAACCTCACGTGTGATCCTCTCTCTTTATGTAATCTTCACGAGTCAAGATCCTTTTAGGTAACGATTTCCACTCGTTGATTATCGGGTTCGTTCATTGAATAGGTCTCAATGTGTACATTATCCTTACAAAAAGTCATATTGATTGGACATTGTTAACCATGACAACAAATCACATTTGTCATGAGAGAAATGGAGGATAAAACTGCGACCATTAATTTATCTAAAAAGATATCGTATTTATTTCGAATTAACCTTATCAATATCCGATTAGTATGATTTCGGATGAATTTTGTAGACATTGAGACCCACAAAAAATGGGATGACGAGATCACATATGAGACCTTGGTGAGTTTCATTTCACATCTTATGAGGGAACATGATCCTAACTTAATTCTTACCTGGAATAGGCTCATTACGATCACACTTGACTATCCAATCATCTACAATTGTTTATCATTCATGTGAACACTCAAGTTGATCAGACATCGACAATCACATAATTAGGTTGTTTTGATCATAAGTGAAATGGACAAAGATAGTTACTCATGGTTTGATCAAATCGTATCGATTCATTTCTTGTGTCAATTAGGTTTTGGACATATGTTCAATTAATTTGATTTTTTGGATGGCCGATGAAAAGACTATAGTGTAAAATACAAATACCTCGGATCCTCAAATGTTTTATGATAGATTTATTTTGCATTACATAATGATTACATGAGGGATTATAACATTTGAGAATCCTCGGTCACAAAAATTGTGCTAGTGAGATTATCAGTGAGTTAAGACTTGGTTTGTGTCATCCTTACTTTGTGAAAATTCATTTGGCCAACTATTTTCCTACATGCTATATTTGGATAAATTCTAAAGAAATTATTTAATATTGCATCAATTTTAAGATTAGGCCGATAGATGAATTGAGTATAAGTTATTTGATTGCGTCTTTATCAGGCTTTTGAAAGTTAAGAGTGTTCAATGATGGATTAGACCGGGCCAATGAAAGAAATGGTGGATTAGGCCAGTGTTGACGGCTGCGATCTCGATTAAAACTCTCATTGTAGATGTGTTAGTTTATTTATTTCTCTCTCTCTCTCTCTCTCTCTCTCTCTCTCTCTCCCCGTTGTACCTAAAAACATATTGATCTTTAGACAAACTTCAATTCAATGGCCGGGCCGAAAAAAGAAATGGTAGATTAGGCCGGCGGTGACGACTGCAATCTCGATTAAAACTCTTATATTGTAGATGTGTTAGTTTATTTATTTTTCCTTTCTCACCGTTGTACCTAAAAACAAATTTATCTTTAGACAAACTTCAATCCAACCGACCACGAGCCAAGTGAGTATTGGTACTCTTTTGATACAAAAAAAAAAAAACAGCATAAACTTGTCAAATTAAAATGGAGTTTATTTTCGAAAAGTCTAGTTAAGGCTGGTATAAACAATCATCACATGAATGATGGAAGTATTGGAATAATATTTTGCTCCCCTATTCAAAGGGAGAATTTAATCATAGATTATTGCCCTTTTTGTTGTAAAACACACAAATTCCTACTATTTTCTTTTTGTGACGAAAGTGAAAGTGGTTGGTTGATCATCATTTCATCAAAGTGAAAATGTGAGTATGGGAGAATATTTGAACGGCTCCTATTTCATGGGCCCACTCCAGCAGAGAGGCGCTCATAGTTCGAATTTCAAAATTTTAAATCATCTACCGTTAGAAATCTCTTGGGCAATAGATTAGTATGAGACCTGTTGATAAAATGAACAAGAGATTAGTGTTACACGAAAAGTTATTCAATGCCCCTTTGGGTAAAAAAACTTAATCCAGTTTTTTGGTTTTTTGGGGTACAAAAAACCAGAGTGCTTTGGGTAATAATCTTAATCCAAAAAAACAGAGTGCTTTGGGTAATAATCCAATAATCCAGATTATTCGTTTGTCCTTATTCAAATTTTTTTTGCATTCATTAGTTTTGCATCAAGATTTTGTGGTTTCTGGATTCCTCTCGACGAGGCGAATCTAACAAGTATAAAATTATGGTCAGAACTCAAATTTTTTTGAATAAGGACAAACAAATAATCCAATAATCCATAATCTGGATTATTAGCCAAAGGAGGGAATAATTTGGATTAAGTTTAAGAAAAAACCAAACCGGTTTTTTGGATTATTTGACAAAAAACAAAAAAAACCAATAATCTGGATTAAGTTTTTTACCCAAAGGAGGCCTAAGGCTCCGCCCTTTACTGCATATTTAGTGTGGGGTCTGAGATATGTGCGTGAATTCCACTCAAATATGTAATGAAGAAAACTCAGGAGCTCCACGTGATTGTATAAAAAAGCACTGAATAATCTCACGTATTACACACCTCGGGTCAAAGTAATAGGAATATATATTCATCGTTATCTTTACGTTTATTGGTCATAGGTTTTGGCATTTACTGTTTGAGGAATCTACGTAGACGCTCTTAGGCATCTCCAATGTTTATTGCTACTATTATGTCATTAAGTCCAAAGTTCAAGTCTATCCGGCCATCCACCCACCGGCCATCCACTCATCGTTATCCAACTTGCCGGTGGGTGGATGGCCGGATAGACTTGAACTTTGGACTTAATGACATAATAGTAGCAATAAACATTGGAGATGCCTAAGGCCTTGTTTGATACAAGGTTTGGAGGGTGGGATTGGACTAATAAGGAGGTGGGACCTCTTATACTATGTTTGGTTTGAGAAATAAGCCAAGGACTAATAGTCCCATGGGCATGCCAATCCCCCAAATTGGCCGGATTCGTAATACCTGGGGTACTTGGTATTGTTAACAACGGGATTGGGATTGAAGGATTTCTCTCCTATGCAAACCACCAAATCCCATGATCTAATCATATCCTAAACAAAACAAACATGTTATTAACAATCCCATAATCTAATCCTGTGTAAAAACAAACATGGGAAAGGATTTGTCTCCTCATTAATAATCCCACCTTATAACCAATCTCAATCCTAATCCCATCTCATTACCAATCCCTCCAAAACGAAACCTCGTATCAAACAGGGTAAGAGCGTCTATGTAGATTCCTCAAACAGTAAATGCCAAAACCTATGACAAATAAACATAAATGTCTTGTTCGTTTTCCTGTTTAGTTTTAGTTTTGATGACATTATCATTTCCCTCATTTCTCTCTCTATCTCTATCCACTCATTACACCTGCTGACTCATCAAAACTAAACTAAACTATCTAACCAAACACAGCCAAAGTACTTGTGTTTTATATTCTTCAATTAAACACCAAATTATTTAGAGATACTTATAAAATAATTAAATTTTTCATGTACTTTTTCAATAAACCCGATAACATTATTCACTAATCTTTACATATGTTTTCAATTATAGTTGAAGTAATTATACAATAAAGAAGATCCAAAAATATTCTACTAGAAAAGATATTTGACATTTAGATTAATAAAACTAGAAATATGCAAAAAGTAATAAAATATAAAAATATAAATAATTTGATGGAATGCACAGCAGAAATTCACTCTTCAAATGTTGAAGTATAGATTTAGGGTTCGGATTCTTTGTCTTAATTAGCCCTCTGTTCCGGTCCACCCTTCTATACTTGCCATATACCCAGAAATCTATTCTCGTTGGTTATGGCCTATGGGTAAGAACCAATAGAGACTTTTATTAGTAGTAAAACAGGTCCAATGACTGAGTTTCAAAATTTAGATAACAAAAACAAATTATCAAGTTGAAGAAAAGGCTTTTAAAATGACGGTAAGAAAAAGAAAAGGCTTTTGAAAGAAAAACCATAATGATTATTTCTGTTATTTAAGGGACCCAAAAATGCTTTGGACAATTAAAATAAAATAAAAATAAAATACTGGTGAGGGGGTGTTCCACTAACAAAAAACTATTTTTTCTAAAAATCGAGACAGGTCATTCTCTCACAATACATCACATAAAAAACCGTGAAAAACCAGTTTTTTCAAAAAACCACCTTTTGTGGAACACCCCCTCAGGTAAGGGGTTTACCGTTTACGGTTTACCCAACTAGTGGCACTGCATTTATTACCGTTTATAAGTTTGACAGTCACAAATAATTTTGGGTGCCTTTTTCCTAATTTTATTTTACAATTACTATTGATTTTTTTTTAATACTATAGAGTTTTTTTCTTATACGAACTTTTGTTGCTTTTGCATCAATTATTTTTATTCGTCACGACAAGATGGGTCAGAAATGTAAAGATAGGTCAGAAAAGTAAAAAATATGAATCAAAATTTGAAAAAAATTTACAAAAGACAAATTATCTATAATTTCTTTATTTTAGCTTGTTTTCATATTTAGAGTACTTTTTAAGCTTTAAGTTTTATTTTTCAAATTTTTAGATTTATCTCGTCAAGACAACTAAATAGCAAATTTGAAAAATTTGGGCAAAACTAACAAAATTTGGTATTGACTTTTTTACTCATGTTTCATTGGTGCAGCACATGAGATCACATCAGAACAAAATCTATTTTGGATAGTCTCCAATTGAATGAGGTCATCTTTGTTAACTCTTCGAGATCACACCCAAGAAGAAGAAAATAGTGTCTCTCTCCCAACTTATTAATCAACAATCTCAAAATACTAGTAATTAAGATTTTCACATCATACTTGGAGCAGGAAGCGGGGGCGTGCTGCACAGCGTGCTAGACAACCCTGATCGTTGTGTTAGCAACATTCCGGATTTTTTGAAATTGTTCGCGCAAGCAAACCTATTTGCGCGAACAGTTCCAAAAAATCCGGACCACTGCTTTCTGAGACAGAGGGTTGCACAGCTGCGCAGGACGCCCCCTAAACTCTTCGAACAATTACTCTTATTTGATTGTTGAGACAGAGGGGTTTGCAACAAACTCATTGGCTAGGAATACCTTGTAAATGATGCCATATGGTGTGAGTTGAAAGTGACAATAAGGTGGCACACTGTTCGTGAGCAGCTTGAGGCTCGGCTCGATTAGGGCTTAACTCGGCTCTATTTGTGAAGTAAACGAACGAGCTCGAACTAGTTTCATCACTCGTTTCATAAACCAGAGAGTATTGTATCAGTATATTTCTTCTTACCTGTAATTCAATTTATAAACAGATACTCTTTCAATGCCAAAGGCGCAAAATATCATCCGAACAATGACAAGAAATGAAGAAATCAATACAACTATTTAACAACCTCACTCCCCAGAAGACAAAGAAGAAAAAGGAGAAACCAATGCAACTCTATTCCTGAAGCCAAAATCTGTAGACACTAAGAAGAATGAGATGGCCACTATCTAAAGAATTGCCAACTTATTTACAATGTTTAAACATATACACACCCCCGTGATTTCGGATGCAAACAATTTCATCCAAAACGCGCTCAGTAGTCAGTACCAATTTGATTAGGATCGATCACGATTCCTAGCATTGCTCCAGGTCGGCCCCTTCTGTGCGAAGCAGCGGTTGAAGAAGCCGTTAGTTGAACATGAGGTGGAACCGGAGTTTCAGGTGAGTGGCCGGAAATGCACAAAGCACCGGAATCATCTTGCTCCCAGTATACTTCCACCATGACACCTTTAGCGTTCTCTGCAGACTCAGTTCCTGGAATCCCTATGAACCTCGCTCCCACAGGTATCTGCATAACCGTTGCAAAATGGATACAAAAAATCGAAATCAATTCATCACAACAGCTAATTTCTGTTAGAACAGCTCTAATGGCTCTCTGTTTGAGTTTCTATTTGCTATATTTAGCATGAAGTTACAAACCTGTGGTATGCTATTTTTTTACCTGAACTGAAGTCCCTGAAGTCAAAGTGAGAGTTGCTAAGCTCCCGTCTGCTGCAGCACTTTCCAGCTCTGCTCGCTTTGCTATATTCAGGAAAACTTCTTCGAGAGTTGTAAGACCGAGCTGGATGTCTGCTATGCCAAATTCTCGTTCTCTGTCTTGAAGCTCCGCGAAGAAATTCTACAAGAATGCAATCGACAAACATTTTTTTAAAAAATCTTTATGGATTTACAAGATCCACACACAAAAGCTCACAGAGAATTTAGTAGAAACCTAAAGAGAGGTGCTAAGAGGCCTTAGCCCAACGGCACCAAGAGTGCACTTGGGTACCAGGAGAACAGAGGTCAGGAAGAGGTGCTGACTTTCGCCGATATCAAAAAAAAAAAGAAGAAGAAAGAAACCTAAAGAGAGGTGCAAAAAACATGAAAATGAAGCCCACCACAATTTCAAAGATTCATAGAATGTAGGACATTTCTTACAATTTCAAGATTCATAGACAGCCTTAATGAATCTTGGAAACTGGTGGCACCAAATTATGTTTAAGTCAATCTATGGAAGTAAAGTTTTGAATTATGTTGTGTTTATGAAGCCATGAGTTATAGCCCTATGGATCATGACTTTCTAGTCAACTTACATGAGTGCTGATGCAAGCATGTTAACTTCCATTGATTCATTCACACTTGCATAGCAACAAATCTTAAATTCAAATAAGCAGCAAGGTTTTTAAATAACGGTTTTGCGATGCGTAACTGTAACGGTTTGTAATGGTTTCGGTAGTATTGAACGTTATGTAATGGGAATTAGGTGTAGTGGTCATGAATTTTTAAAATCATTTTTAGCAAAAAATAATTTTAAATTGTTTAAATAACCCGTAATGGTCGAGTATCGGTTCTAATGGCCGTGAACCAGTCCGTGAATAGGATACAAACCGATACGTAACGGGAATGTAACGGCCACTATTTAAAACTATGAAGCAGACACTGAAACTCTTAAACAGTCAAAGACGTGACTAGTATTTACCATCAGTAGTCCCTCCCTGTCATGGGGAATCACATATGTCAGGAATGCCTTGTTCTCCTCTTTGGGTACGACGTTCAAATGCTGTAAAAAATAATAAGCAGATGAAAATCACACGTTTACGACTCAAATAAAAATTGTAACCAAATGCTCTGTCATCAAACACACATTTTTAAAGAACTGTTTCACCGGCTCGTGATTTGCGATGACCTCATCACCGCCGCTGACAGGAGTTCTGTTCGTGGCTCCAGAGAAGCTTATATTGGTAACAAAACCAGTTCCGAACTTTGACTTCAGCCTGATTGATGTTCCAATGCAGCGAAGCCTACCCTTTGCCATGATCCCTATGCGGTCGCTTAGAATGTCAGCTTCTTCCATCGAATGGGTAGTTAAAATAATGGCACGTCCTTTCTTTGCATCCTCAATTATGTCCCAAACATGCCTCCGAGTTATTGGATCCATACCGGTAGTCTGCAAATTGAAGGAAACTGCTGATGAGCAAATTATGAGAGTGTACTTGTAATGGGAAGGAAGATTTTCTAACATACCGGTTCGTCCAATATGACTAACTTTGGATCACCAATAAGGGATATTGCAACACTAAGCCGGCGTTTCATTCCTCCACTGTAACTTCCTGCTCTAATTTTGGCTGCCTCAGTGAGCCTTACCTCCGCTAATGATTTCTGTACAACCTGGGCTCGGGAATAGGGACTCGTGTTACAACAAATACAATGAAAAATGGATACCCAGTAAGAAAATTGTCAAGGAAATCAGTCAAAGAACGCACCGATTTAATTGAAGCTGGGGGAAGGCCTTTGATGCTGGCAAAGAGGTGGAGGTGCTCTTGACCAGACAAAGCATCCCAAAGAATGTCAAACTATGTAAAGTGCAACAGAATCAGTTTTGTTTCTGAGATCAAAATAATGGAGCAACACATACATCTATAAAAATTGTGAAAGATTGAGAAGAAACAGAAAAGAATGAAGCAAGAGTCACCTGGGGACAAACTCCTATGATTCTTCGAATATTTGACATGCCAATGGAGCTCCGAACCGAATATCCATATATTAATGCTGCAAAAAAGACATGTTATGCTTGGTAAATGTCTTCCGTCTCCATCCAAATAAATCCCAACCGATGAACATGGAAACCCGAAGCATAAGTCATTACCATCTCCAGCAGTCACCGGTGTAATTCCAGTCAAACAGCTAATTGCAGTAGTTTTTCCAGCTCCATTGGGCCCAAGGAGACAGAATAGCTGATCTTTTGCCAAGTTCACCCATAAGCCCTGAAATTAAGGTCCACCTTATATTTGCGCTCCGTAATTGTATACCCATGTAAGCATAGCCCAAAATACAATAAACACACAAGAAGAAAGGACACTGTTACCTTGAGAGCATGATAATGCGAGGTCTTCTCACATTTGCAACATCCAATCTTTGTCTTACCGGGATACGTCTTCATAAGACCACGTATTTGAACAGCAATATTTGCATCAACTACACCTTCACTTGCTGCTTGTTTCACGGTGTTTTCCTCCTCATAAACGTCTTCATCATCTGGAGTAACATCTTCCGGCGGGGGAATTGATCTTGTGCAACTACATATGCCACCCTCTAAAAGAAGAACAAGACGAAGCATTAGTTCACCATAACAGCCAACCAAGAAAATTGAGGACAATAGATTATTCTGGCAAAATCAATTACCTGCCACCTTGTTTCCTCCTTTCCCGGTCCAATATCCAGGGTTTAAGAAGTACAACACTGATTTTCTTACACCAGAAGAGTTCGGGATAATATTGTCGAAGTAGATTGCCAAAACAAACCACACAAGGAATGTTGATATAAGCCATATATAAATATCATTCTGCCAAAAACACAACAAATTATGCTTAAGTGTTAAAAAGTGATACATAAGAATGTGAAATCCAAAGCATGGTCATGTCACACAATAATCACAAAGATGTAAGGAAATCAAGTTGAAATAAGTGAACATACAATTGTAATCACGCATTCTGTGTCATTTGGTGCACATTTCCCTCTTCTGCTCCAACTGATTCCAGGATCTTGGGGAGTTTCGGTTGCACCAGAAAGCAATGTAAGACCTTCAGCAAGAAGGTTTGGAGGGAACACTGACCAGATGGCCCGATAGGTACGAGAGAAGTTAGTACTGTAGGGAAACCCAAATAGTGTAATAATCTGCAAAGAAAAAGAAAGATCAATTATGCTGACTGGGTCAGTAATATCTTTTTCAAAAATTAAAAAGAGACTAACTTGCCTGAGTTAGAAAGCTGATAATAAATATGGAGAAACCCACTGTTGTTGATGAAGATGACTTGCTAATGAAGGCTGAAAGCATGAAAGCAACACCGATCTAGCCATGAAAGAGAGATCAGCCAAAACGATTCTTCACACAAGATGAAATTGTCGAGGCAAAAATATACTTGAGTTTTGTACTGTTATACAGAAGCTCACCATATTCAGTTGGAATAGAAAGAAAAAAAGAAACACAACTCCGAAGCTGTTGTGCAAGAAAAAATCAAACTGAAACATCATCCCGAAGAGAACTGTGAGAAGCGACGATATAAGGGTGATCATTCCTTCCCACATGAGCCACGAGAACCAATAGGCCGTATCATAAAGACCCATCATAGTCATTGCCTGTTAAAGGAAATGTTTCATGAAAAGACTGAAAACTGTTTTGCGATGACACATTTTCTACGATAATGCGATGTAACACATCAATACCTGGCGAAGTTTCAGTTCTTTCTCTGTGATCAACGAACTAATCTGAAAGACAAATCCAAACATGGCAATCGCAAGGAAAAAGGTCGGTCCTACTGTAGCCACAGCAGAAAAAGATGCCACTGCAGGGTGTGCGAATTCCTTCAGATTGACAACCCAGCTAAAGTTCGGATCTGAGGCATACAGAGTCATAGTAAGTAATGTATTTAGTGAACCAGAGATTTATTCGAGGTTACGATGATAAAGAAGTGATATATTTACTACCTCCAATCAAGGACCTTGCGATTTCGCGCTCTGCTGCAATTTGCAGAGGAATTTGGAATGTGAATGTGGGATCTTCATAGTGCCCTCTTTTTTCAACACTAGTAGAATTTGTCTGTATGCCATAAGTTATAACCGTAGCATTTCTCACTGAGAAATGGAGAGCTCCTGGGCAAGTCATAGGATTGCTGAAAAGCCAGTCATCCACTTCACTTGGAGTTCTAAATGACATAACCTGCACAAACAAGGTATATAAGTACAACTTTAACAGTTATAGAAGAGTCCCTGGATTGCAATATCAATATGATAGCTCTGTGTGTTCGCTCGTTAAAAGCTCGATTATAATTAAAGAAACTAAGCTCCGTCAACACTACAGTTTCATTTCAATAACTCAAAAAAATAAGTTCAACATAGAGAAAACGAAAACCAAAAACAAAATGAGAAAAAGAAAACCAAAAACATATATGTATTCCATTGATACATATATGTTCCTTGCTTTACAGTGGAGTGGTAGCCCAGTTTTAGGCATCATGTAGTCCCAAACATTTGATAGAGGTTCAAACATTATTAACTATAACTAACGCTACAAACTTTTGCCGGACAAAAATAGTTAACACGTTGTTTGGAAATTTAGAAAAGAAAGATAAAAAGAGAGAAAATAAATAATACTCCCTCCATTATAAAAAAAAAAAAAAAAAAAAAGAGGATCCGGTCGTCAAATATTTTTGTCAAAAAATTCGAACTTTTTTTTTCATAGATTAGCAGATATTGATGAATTTTTTTAATTTTTGACAAAATGTATTTTATTTTTATTTTTTTTGCAGGCTGGATTTTGGAACGGAGGTAGTAATAAAAATGAAAAATTTCCCCAATAAAATATTTTCTCTTCTCATCCATTTAAACCAAACAATAAAAGATTAGTTTTCCCAATTTTTTTTCCTTTCTCTCCCCTTCCTATTCAAGAAAAACACAGAAGCATGGAAAAAGGTAGGAGTACCAAAAAAGAAAAAAGAAAACACACACACAGAAACGGTAAACTGGTAGAGAATCCAAGGGTTTGTTCCATGAGAAAGTTTTGGGTGCAAATTGGGTACCACACGTGGTGCCCAAACGCGCATTTCAACCTTCCAAAAGTGTTTCTGACGGCCCAACTTTCTCCCTCCCTCTCCCCTCTCTCCCCTCTTTCTCTCTCTAAATCCAAACTATCCAAAACACTTTTAAACGGCTGAGATACGCATGTGAGGTACCCGTCCGGCACCCAAGTTTTTCTCTTGTTCCACCAAGCTGGCTTTTTTACTTTTTGAACTTTTTTAGTTGACATACGTGAGAAGAATAACTTGTCTTATAAAGAGTGAAAAGCTAAACAACCAATAATCCACACCTAGTGTAAAGGAGCCTAATCGTCACAAACACTACACTGAGTCACTGATGAGTTACATTCCAAAAAATCAAAAAATAGAAACCAAAATTTCAAGACATAGAAACGTTACCTTGTGAGAAGGAATCGGGCGGCCAGGATTATTAGCCATAATCGAGCTCACAATCGATGCAATTCTGGAGCTATCATTGCCGCTCCAGACGAAGTCGAAGCAGGGGAGCTTGACGTAGAACTTGTCCTCGCACGGCGGAATGGGCGGCGACACGAGGGGTTTGGGATCGAAGACGTTCTCGAAGGCGGTGGTGGAGGCGAAGCGGGCGTTGAGAGCCTTTTGGATGCAGAAGATGAGGAAGATGAAGAAGAGAGAGGAGAACAGTTGGAGGAATGTGGATCGCTTGCTTCGCCGTGACAGGATGAGATTTTTCGTGAAGAGGGCTTTGAATTGCTGTGCCAGTAGAGGGAATCCCCTCAGCAACTCCATCATCAAATCTCTCTCTCTCTCTCTCTAGAATTATATGTATCAATGTATGTATATGTGTATGAATGTGTTGTTTCTCCCTTGCTTCTTTGGGTTCCTCTGTTTCAGTTTTTTCTGGTTTTTATATTGAAACTTAACTATGTGTTCTCGGGGATTAAAAAACGCGCGGTTTCGTCATCGGAATGAAAAATTATTCAGTGTCCTTGGCGCACCGCTACGTGCTGACACTAGGCTATAACTGGGCCGAGCAGCTCTTGAACTATTTAAGGCTCGACTTGGTAAATGCTCGTTTGAGTTTAATTGAGTATAAAATGAACTCAATCTGAACTTCAATTTTAGGGTCGTTTACTATACGAGCCGAACCTGAACCAAACAGTATTTAGCTCGATTAAACTCGCAAACCTGAAGTATATATATGTATATCTCATAAAAATTTCACATATAACTATACATAATGATGTTTCAGGGCCAGGTGTTTGCTTTGTTTTGCATTTTGTGTTATAAAGTCTTGCATTTTGAGTGTGTGGTTTGGTAATTAATTCTAGAATGTATTTTAGCAAATAAAATTAGGAATTTAAAAATTAAAAATCACTTTTGGGGAAGTTTATATAACAAAACAAAAAAATTGATTTAATTTTTTATTACAAAATTCATCTGCAAAATCTTTTTGCACATACTATTCAAACAGTTTTATATAATGAGAAATTTATAATTGACGACTCAAAATTTTAAGATCTTAAACACTTATTTGTTCGCAAGTGGTGGCTAGCTCATGCGGTAGAGCTCTTGGATGCCCCACACTGCATCTTGAGATCGAGTCTCATTCCCCCCTCCCACATGTAATAGATTATGAATGACGAATGATAGATAAAAAAAAATAAAAAAAATAAAAACTCATTTGTTCTATATCACTTAGGGCATTATTCCAAAGCTTCTCAGCACCTACTGAATCGTCGCTCTTTTAGTGCGATGGTAGAAGTAATTGCAAAAAAGAAATCTTACACAGCGGATTGAAGAAGAGGACTAGCCCCATCTGGGTTTTTGAGGCCCTTGTACATATGCTTTTGATTACTTGTAATATTTATCTCTAAAGTTGATTGTATCGTTTTAAAATATTTTATTTGTGAATTATGTAGGGGTTGTTTAAAAGGATCGCTTCGGGCCGCCGAAAAATTAGAATGGGCCCTGTTGTAGTCTATTGATCTTCACAGATTACTGTCAGCCACTATCATTGTATTTGACTGACTATTTGAGAGACGTATGTATGACCCAAGAGAAAGAGAGAGTTAGGAAAGATCCTAGTAACTCCGCAATTAAAGAAAAGTTGTGCAATTATACCTTTTTTTTATTTTATAGAAATGATGAAGAATATATTAATAAAAGATTAGCGGTACTTACATACATAACAGGGTTAATTCATTATACATACATTAGACAAAACCAAATTAATCATCTAATTAACTACTGTAAAATGAGAAAAACACAAGATAATCGGCGTCTTTCATCCTAGTCCAAACATTGAGCCTGACGAACATAGATCTACCGAAAATACATATCTAAAATTAGCAGTCTCAAGAGAGAACAATGCCAGCCAAATACGAAAGACTACCCAGACAATCAGATGGACATTAACCAAGAATGATCGCATCAATGAAATCCCAAAACTACAGATCTTCCAAGCCACAAAATGTTGCCCCAGCCAAAATATCATATAGGATAGAGCACTTATGACACAGATACCATTTGATCTTCCTAAAAAGTATCTAGCGAAATAATACGTTGACGTGCAATACGATAATTATACATTCTTCTTAACTAGATACATTTTGCCTAAACGTACTTCCATATATGATAGAGCTATAAGAAAAAGTCCGATGTGCCAATCTAAAAACAAAGAAAAAGCCCGGTGATATTTCACCATTCAGAAAAATACAAATTCTGGATTATGAATCTCAAAATCGCCATAGTCGCAAAATCTTCAATTATTCCTGTGACACTATGCAATAAAGTACTGTGGGTCCTTGTACTTTGACAACTGAATTACTGAATTCTTGCAAAGAGGGGAAAAATTCTACCGTCCGCTCAATGGGTGGACGATAAAAGTGTCATTTTACTTGTAAGAGTGATCTTTGACCTATAAGAGTGTACACTCTTCTACCGGTAAAAGTGCTCTTTTACCGGTAAAAGAACATTTTTATCATCCAACCATTAATTAAGCAAAGACAATAGAAGGACTGATTACATTAAGAATTTCACATGAGAAGTGGATATAAAGTATAATAGAGCCATGAGACTTCTGATAAAGAAAGAATTGACAGTATGTTAGGAATATTCTTTGAGTGAACCAAATAGCAAAGAATAGGCATAATTTTTTCTGCCTGGCCTCCCCAATTTGATTTAAGGTGAGAATGATTTTCACACCCATTTAATAAATGTGAACGATATGTGCCACGGTTATCATTAGTGGAGATCGTATAGATCCGGGGAAAAAAAAAAAATACATGCTTGTACCAAGAGGTGTATGATCTAATCACGGGCCTGGCTAATTTTAAACCAATGTAAGTGACTGTAGAATAAACAAAATCTGACTCATGGTATAATTAATTTGGTAAGATTCACAATCAAAATTTCGAAAGGGTATATTGGTCATTTGGCTCAGACAAGGTAAAGGGCGAAATAGTCATTTCAGGATAAGGCCAGTGTCTATGTAAGTGATGGTGAAGCTCAAGTAACATGAGAGTAAAGTGCAGAGAACTTACTTGAGAAGCATATAATATTTGTTCACATGTAGTATTAAATAAAAATCTTTCACCAGCCATGAGTCATGCATGATGCATGACATGCTTTTAAAAATTATAAAAATTATAAACAGGATCAGAAAGTCAAATGCAATGTAATTGGGCTAAGCAAGACCCCGGAATTTGTGTTAAAAAAAACTGTTAATTAACAAAACATGTCATGAAATTACTTTTTTTTTAGAACATGGTTACTTGCCAGTTGCCACAAGTTCATATATACGATACACACACAGATTTGGGGTTCCCGCGCGTAGTGCCCCAAGACACTATACCTCCGTAGTGTTTATAATTGTGAGCCTTTTATAATCTCTATTTGTGATCTAAGTTGTTCATTTTTCCGAAGATGTTAAGTAGATTATTCATGCAAAATATCAAATTGATTGAATATTGATAGCCGTATAATTGAATACAATTTATTTTACAAGATTAAATCCGATCAATATGATTTTTCCCACATTTGATATACTCAAGGTTCCTGAGAAAATAAATGATTCAACTCGCAAATCGAGATTTTAGAGGGCTGACAAATGAGAGTACTACGAGAGTGTAGCGTCATGGGGCACTATGGGAACTGTGACCAAAGTAGCAACACACAGAGAGAGGGGGTCTTCTTTTTTAGGAATAGGATTTTGAAAATGATTTTCGCACTCCACTTTTCTCTATTGGACTGTCTTTTTTTTTTTGTCCTTTATCCATGTGAAACTACATTAATTACTTAAGCAAAAGGGTTATTTAATATATAAGTAAACAAATATTATATGCAAAGTACAATAAAATTCCTTGACTATCAAGTATATATATATTTGCAATTGTATGTGAGTCTAATACTGTTGCAAAGTCGCATATAATCTCTCAACTTATTAGACCAAATTAAGCTTAATGGGACTCTCAGTTATATTTAAGTTCATATCAAAATGTACAAAGAATTCAAACTATTACTCCTATATATAAGTTTGAGTTCGCATGCATTATTACGCGCTTTTGAACATCGGTCTTAGCATCACGTTTACATATATTATATATATAATCATAATTAGTAAATGATGATTTCTCAGTTATGGGGCTGATCAGCAAAAATGCTAAGAAACAGTTGATGCTATGAATTCCTGTACAAATATATCATATTTTGTGTTGGACTTTATTCTACATAGTTCATCTAAGTAATCAAAGATCGGTTACTCCATTTATTGTCAATTGGTTTTACTTTCGAACTCTTCAAGATCTCTAACATAGTATCAGAGTTATGTCTTGGGTAGCTCACCTCACGTGGTCGAGTATCCGACGTCCGACTCAATGAGGGAGTAACTTTAATCCCACACAGTTTACCCAATCCACCCAAGATTGGTTAATATAATCCAGATCGAGGTAACTCCATTTATTACCAATGATTTTAAGTTGGAACCCTAATAGCCCACACCAATTAATGCAATGTGATATATATGACCCAAATACGTGTTAATAGAAACTTGTCAGTTACCTGTTCACATTTATTAAACGATCACAACTTAAATGGGTAATATGGCCGACACCACTCAAACCTTATTTAAGAATATACAATATCTAATTTATGATCTATGTAGGTCCACCTATAGAAAATTGTTAACAACCTCCTACTTGGGCCATAGAGGTTATCCTAATATTAGACATTATAAACTTTAGGAGCTCGAACTTTTATTGTCTAATTTTTTAATGTCATCTAAAAACAATTTGGTCAATTGAGGACATAAATATAGGATCATGGCGGCCTTTGCCATATTTATCATGACAAGCTCCGTCCATAATCACAAATATCTATGTATCTAATGACATAGATCAAGTACGAAAGTGTATCATGGAAATTACATGCAATGTGATCCTTTATCATGCCTATTTGGCTATTTCCAATTAGTCCCACCTCATAACTCAACATAGTTCTTGTGTTATGCATATCTTTAAAACTCCATGTATAACCACAATTTGAAAAATATGCTACTTTATTTTAGAATCATCAATTAACCAAAGTGATCACATCTAGTGTCAAATAATCAACAACATGAGTAGCACAACTACCACTAACAAAATACTTCACTGAACTAACCACTCCTGTTTGAGCTACATGCTTCTTAAACACTTTAAGTGGTAAGCCCTTAGTAAGCAGTTCCGGGTAAGGTGTATAATGTCGCATTTTTTTTTATTAATTGAAAATTTAGTACTTATTTGTATATTTTCATAACGGCCGGCGAATCTGTGTCTTTTAATCAAACCGTTTCAGTTTTCCTTGGCCAATTCTTAATTCGTTTTACTTTTGAGAGTTGGTTAACATCATCTTCATTGGAATGAGCCACCTTAGTTCCAATGAATCTGGCTTGTTCTCCTTTGGATTCCACTCATTCTTCCTCTGATAACCATTACGCTTCAATCTCCACTGAGGATATTACTAGAAGGAATGCCCTTATAGTGGATGAGATGGAGGAATTAGTGTTGGCTGGAAAAAGATATGGGCTTCACTTTCATGAAAATGATGGAGGAGCCTTGAGAAAGCTTATGCAAGTGGAGCTTGAGGAACAAAGAATTCGAACTCATAATCTCACCATCTTCTGATTGTGCTCTGAGTGAGCTTGGATGGGTTCGGGTGGAGTTTGAGTGGTCTTAGGGGCTTTGTTTTGGTTTGCTTGGCTTTGAATAGTCTTGGTTGGTTTTGGGTGGAGCTGGAGTGGCCCTAGGGACTTTGTTTAGTATGGCTTTATGTTTGTTGTCTACCCTTGATGCTTCTCTTTTATTGGTTTAGAGGTTTTATGATTTCTTTGGGGTTTTAGGTGTTGCGCTGTCAGTTTCGGAGTATTGTTGTTTTTAGGGGTAGTCTTGTTGTCTTCTTTCTTTCGTTAGGTCCTCTTCTCTCCTCTCTCTTGTTATTTTTTATTGTCTTCAATGAAATATTTCTTCTTTGCTTGAGCAAAAAAAAAAAACATCATCTTCATTGGATAGGGCATAGTGCAAACTACTGCGTTTTACCGGTATAGGTTTTGTTTAATCTGTAGTCCTTGGTCAAATGTTCCTCATGTCGTTTGCTTCCACACCAAGGAATAATGGTGTGATGTTGCGCGGAGCTAGGATTTAGACCGTGCTTACTTCCACGTTCAGGAGTAATATAACGCGGAGTTAGGATTTAGACTGGTCGCGTTACTTCCACGTTAAGGAATGACGTTACACGGAGCTCTCTTTTTTGTTAAAAAAGGATAAAGATTTAGTTTAACTCTCTTCGATCTAGTCTTTAAATGAAAGCCATTGGAATATTATTTTTATGATCTTAACCGTTCAATTTTTAAATTATAATTTTATGTAACGTGTCTGAAAAATCAAGTTATTTGAAAATCAATAGTGCCAATCAAATTTCTTAACGACGAAATAATTATTTTTGTTTACTTTAATTATAATTCTGTTGATTAACAGAAAATATAGTTAGAAATCCCCACTGTTTGTGTTTACACATTGTATATATCCAGTTGACTAATTATATTCATAAACTAATTAAGTAAATTTGACTAACATGCGGACGTCAATAGAAAATTATTCCACCTCAATCTCAACTTATTTTGTAGTCTCCTATTAAAAGGTCAACTGTTTATTCGCTTTGAACAACACATATTTTATTGTTAAAATTCATATTGTTAGATTTTTTTTGTCGACAAAAATATTCGAAGCTTCGCTTCAATATAATTCTCGTACGCGTAAAAATTGTCTCCCAATCTCGTCTATATATACGAAAGAAAAATTATCACGAGCGCTCGTGCTAAATCCTGAGCTCAATACATAGCGAGGAATATCATATTTAAGCTATAGTCGTTCTTGCGCGTACAAATTCAAATATATAGCCAAAAGCCTTTAAGTAGGGAAGTACTATTAGTAGTATTTTCTAAGAAGCTTGGTGGATAAGCCTTAAGTAGGCGTGTATATAATGTCGCATTTTTTTTATACATATTTCCATAATGGCTAATCTGTGTCTTAATCAAAACCGTTTGCTTCCACATCAAGGAATGATGGACTGACGTTGCGCGGAGCTAGGATTTAGACTGGTGTTTTACTTCCGCGGCGGAGCTAGGATTTAGACTGGTGTTTACTTCCGCGTTATGTTACGCGGAGCTAGGATTTAGACTGGTGTTTACTTCCGCGTTAAGGAGTGATGTTACGCGGAGCCAGGATTTGAAAGGGTGCTAGTACTGATAGATAGGAGCCACTTGTGTTGTTGGAGGTTGTGCTTAAAAGTGTGAAGAGAAAGACCGTTAAGCGTTAAGCGTAAAGTAATGTAATTGAGCTTTGCCATGGATGAGCTTTTTTTTTTTGTTAAAAAAGTAAAGATTTAGTTCAACTCTCTTCTAGTCTTTAAATTAGTGTTCTAAAAATCGGTCAAGTCGGCCGACTAGTCGGCCCCAAGTCGCTAGTCGGAGGTCCCCCCGATTTGATTGAAACCCGATTAGTCGGGCAAAAGTCGGCAATTAGTCGGCCAAAAATCGCTAGTCGGCAGCTGACCGACCTAGGACCGACTAGCGTCTTTTAGAACCTTGCTTTAAATGAAAGCTATTGAGATATTATTTTTATAATGTTTGATTTGTTTGTCGAGAAAAATAATCGAACCTTTTTTTTTTTTTTTTAACCAGATATCCATTAACTCATAAAAGCCTTAAAGGGCTACAAACGCCAAATCGGAGTCCACCGTTGGGACAAACCCACAAAGGATTAAACGGGTTATCCATGTGATTTGGATGGTTAGCATTGAGTACAGATGAATAAACGGTACAGAGAGCTCCCTCGGAGAGAGAATCATACCGGGGCAAATCCCTCGCAGGGGAAACAAAGAAAACAAAAAGATAAACAAAGTGTGGGAATCTCTTCGCCGGAGTGAGCTTTCTGAACCTTCCGGGGTGGAATGGGTAGTGGTGGAAAGGGTGATGCGCGCCTGAGCCTTTGCTGCTCGCCGGTGGTGATAACCTGCACACGTAGACAACCGCGTTAGTGCCAAGCCCGGACGGTGGTGGTCCGGGAAGGCACTCCGACGGGCAAGTCAGTCACCGGAGGGAGGAAATATGCTGGAGATCTAGAGAGAGAAGTAGAGTTATGAGGGTAGTAAATGAGGAGAGAGGGCATACCTTTGGTGGTAGTTGCAGTGGGGTATTTATAGGCTGAGGGGCGTGCGTCCCACGCGTTCGGTGCCCCTCACGCGCCTGTCATTCGTGCTCGGAATGACATGTGATATGACCTTCATCCCTGCCACAGACGCCATGTCTAGGCTGACGTCATGGCGCGTGGGTTCGAGTAGTCAAATCATCTCGAGACATTCCCCATCACCCACGTGCTTCTGCAGGCGGCGGTAGCAGAGTAGGTGAATGCCGCATTTAATGCTCCATCGTGGAATGTGTAGCGTGCCCGGTACGCCACCACCGAACCAAGTCAACCCGAGCCCCCGTGTGACCAAAGTCGACCGACTCGGCACACGAATGGCCCAGCCCCTCGGGCACTCGGCACGTCGCTCAGTCGGAGATCTCGAGGGTGTTCCGAGAGCCAAACGGTGAGTGCCATGTCATCGGCACTTCTCGCTCGGCAGACATCGTTCAAATCTATATTCGTCCAGAACCGTACATTCGCGCTCCTCGCCGAGGGCACCGTGCGCTCGGCGCAATCGAGACGGATCGATCTGCATTCAGTTTTGCAGATTTTGAGACAGCAGCCCTTTTAGCTCTTTGTGACGTGGAGAGGGGCCTTAGCTGACCCCTATGAACCCGGCCGCTACACAAAGAATAGATAAACCTCCCCGGACAGATAAACCTTCGCTTCAATAGAATTCTCATACGCGTACATATTGTTTCCCAATGTTATCTCTATAAACCATTGGAAATTATCGCGCGCATGCTAAATCCTGGGACTGGCGCGTACAAATTCAATTATATAGCCAAAAGCCTCAAGTAGGGAAGTTTGGTGGATAATTAAGAAATGTTCTCAAAAGAATTTTGTTATCTTATTAATTACTATACAAATTACGTTATTAAAATAACTAAACCAACTCCTTTGTTATTTTTATTTCAATGGTCCACCTTTATTCTGATTTCTTTTACGAAATTAAAACAGAGAAGGATCGACCTCATTCTTAGTATTTACATAGAATAGGTTTTAGGGGGTGTTCCACTAAGGTGGTTTTTTTTATAAAAAAACTAGCTTTTCATGGTTTTTTATGTGATGTATTTGTCATCTTATTACTCCCTAGAAGCTTTAATTTATGTCCAAAGTCATGTATTGTTATGCTAAATAGGAAATACATAAAATAGGTTTTAGTCCTCTTCAACTCTCATGGTATGTTCTAGGAAACAACATTTGTGCTCAATCTGTATAATATTTAAATAACATTAGATGCTTTATTTCAAAGTCTTAATTTATTCAACTTTGAAAATCAAAATCATCAATTAATTACTACTATTGTTGACTGCAATGAAATGATACCCTAATAAAATAAAAGTACACTAGTATTTTTTATTAATCCGCGTGATGTTCAAAAAAAAAAAATTACTGTCCACGTAATTTTTCCTTATCTAGGAGTACTTTTTTTTTTTTTTTTTGGGTTCAATAGGCAAGGGTTGTCCGGACCAGCTTACGTGCACATCGACTATTTCCCTCCCTAGTCCAGTTAAAGACAGACCATCCACACCGAGACCAGGGTCCCAAGAGGTTTCCAAATTTTAAACTCCATATGTCTAAGTTTACGGGTCATTTATGTTGTCACTTGAGCAGCCCTTTGAGGTTTTTCTTATCTACTACTGTATTTCTTTGTTTTGCCTCGAAACAAATGAATCCATAGTTTAACATGTGGATTAAACATAACCTGAGTTTTGTAGGCACAGCCAATCGCTAGTCTTTTGCTAAAATCCCACAAATGCCAAGAATGCTGATATTTTGTAGTAATTAATTTATCAATTTATCAAAGTCCATGTTTGGAGAATTTTAATTTTTGAAGAAATGGAAATTTACTAGGATTTTATTACCCAATTAACTATCTAATACTTCCTACCCAAGTGTTTGAATTGACTAGGGGGTGTTCCACTAACAAAAAACTGTTTTTTTCAAACACCGAGACATGTCATTCTCTCACAACACATCACATAAAAAACCGTGAAAAACCAATTTTTTCAAAAAACTGGGTTAGTGGAACACCCCCTAAAGTGTTTTAGTTTCTTTTTGTTTTGACTTTAAAATTCTTGACATTCAAACTGAAGGCATTTAGTCCTCCGAATTGGACCACATGATAAATACAAATGCGCGTGAACGACCGATGATGCCTTTCTGATGCAAAACTTCATGAACAAGTTTATTCATTTACTAGCTGATTTAAAAAAAAAAAAAAGGGAATTAATTTACTACAATTTTTAAAAAATTTACGTAATGTTTCCTGTATATATCACTAAGTAATTAGACGTAGTCTCGGAGTACGGTCACGTGGTGCTCCAAATCATTCAAGCACCACATGTCTATGTGTGGTGTTGGAGTATCCTAGAGCACTATGTGACCGTGCTCTGGGTGCATTGAATAATTAGAGGCCATATTATACCAAGAATTCATTAATGATGATGCATTCAAGGATGTGTGTCCAACCTTCATAGGTAATTTTAAATTTCTAATAAATCAAGAGTTAGCTGAGATTCGGAAAAAAAAAAAAAAAAAGAGTTGGGCTTCTCTGCCATTGATATCGGGTCTTAATTTCATAATCCTAATTAACCTTTATTATTTTAGATCTCGTTAAGATTTTATTCATCACTAAAAACTAGTTTAATTGAGCATTTACAAGTACGAGAAATAATTATTCACGGATGAGCCGTAAATAGGGTGTTTGCGTCAAACAAATCCGGACCATAGATTCTGAGATCCAACGGCTCAGATTAATGCGCGGTTTTTTTTTTTTAATCCGACATGTTTTTAATGAGGAGAGAGATAGTGCATCTATCCGAGCCGTTGAATCTCGGAACCGACAACCCCGATTTAATCGGCGCAAACACCCTATTCACGGCTCATCCATGAATAAGTATTTCTCTACAAGTACATGATCAGAACAACTTGAGATTTGTAAATTGTGTTCCGTGTACATTGAATTGGAAACAGAAAAATCTAATTTTTGCTTCTAAATTATTTTCGATCATGTACTTACAGATGTCTGATTAGAGTAATTTTTTGCAATGACAAACATCTCAACGAGATCTATAATATGAACGATTCGGATTATAAAATTAACAGCAATATCGGACACAAAAAGGTGAACTTGACCTGCTGCACATGCACCCACCATGGAAAAGAAGCCAACCCAATTTTTGTGTCATTCGTTAATCTTAATCTACTCTATCCTAGGGGACTTTTTGTCAAAAGTTGAGAGATAGTATTCATCAAAGATTCCCATGGGGAAAGATTGGGAGTCCACAGATCGGACACTCCAACGACAACAGGTCACAGAAATACAACGAGAAAGCATATGACCAAACCAACGGAACACACCGGACAAAAGCCGGACAAAAACCGGCCTAAAGCCGGACATAACCGGCCTAAAGCCGGACAAAACACAAAAGAAACGAGAAAAAAGATACACTCCCCTTCGTCGCTGAGCAGCCCATCTCTAGCCAAACCTCCAACCGGTCACGCGCCTCTACCGGAGCCCTAAGAAGCCACCGGAACCCGTAAGGTTACAAAGGAGGAGCAGACGAATCGTAACGCCCAACAGGGCTGCGGAACGCCAAGTTCCAACGATTGGCGAACGGAAGGCGGATATGGTGCAGAAGGGGAAGGGGAAACCAGATCTAGAAAGGGGATTAGTCCCTCCCCTCCCGCCGCCCACAGGGTGTGCAACCCATGGAGGGGGAGGGGAAGGAGGGGCGGCTAGGGTTAGAGTTTTTTAGAGAGAGAGGGGAGAGAGTTTTTTAGAGAGAGAGGGGTTTGTGCACCTCATCTTCGGTGCTTTCAAACATAATAATGCTCCTAGGGGACTTGGGAAGGGAGATGGGTACTTACGGAAATCGAACCCTGCCCATGTGCATAGGAGTATAAGGGAGGCACCAACAACAATTCACTCCACTTACAAGAAGCCAACCCAATTGATTAATCGATTTTAGAACCATCAACTCCACGGGTTTCGGCGGGGATCAAGATACTAGGAATTTGCTATCTCATGCCTCAAGTTTAAAATTTATTAGTTGCTATCGACTTTTAAAGCAACTCTATTGTGAATGAAAGATTGTATAGTTATTATTTGGCACCATTTATACAACTCCATATTCCAATGGTGATGGAAAATGGAAAATAGGTTGTGAAATGGCAAAGTTTTAATCTTGGTTCCACATTTGGAACCAAAGATCTTTGCCACCTCGCAAATCCGAACTGAAATGTATCAAAAAAAATGGAGATCAGAAGCTAACTGATTTTTTTCGGAAATTGCTTCCACACCAGAATGTTTATCCTGTAAATGGTAAAAAAAATTAAAAAAATTCCGAAATAAAAAAAAAAAAAAAAAAGAAAGAGAAAAGTTTAAAAAATTCCGTATGAGGAATGGTAAATTTTTCTCAAATTGTATTTTGTTTCTTTTTCTCACTTTCCACAAGTTCCAAATAGGGCTTCAATCAGATATCGTTCGAAACAAAACATCAAGTTAAGGGCAGTACCGTCTTTTAACCAAGAGTAACGTTGACTGGTCAATAACCAAGTAAAGGGAAAAGAGAAGAATGAGAGGACGGTTCCGTCATTACCCAATTGGCACCTGTCCCAAATAGGAACGTAAGCGTTTTCCGCGTAAATCCAAAAATTTAATTTACTCCTTCAGTAGATTCACATGGAGAGTTATAAAACTGGCAGTTGGCTCAGTTCACAGATAGAATTTGTTCTCACTTCCTGCACAACAACTTTTTAGAGAGAGAGAGAGAATCGACACAAACTCTTGCTTGGCGCGAATTTTGGTTTCAACTGTCACATTTCAGTTGTGTGTGTGTGTGTGTGTGTGTGTGTGTGTGAGAGAGAGAGAGAGAGAGAGAGAGAGAGAGAGAGAGAGTATCAATGGCGGATTCATCACATGGCCGTGCGAGCTTCTGGACAAGAGCCAACGCTTTGCTCAAGAAAAACTTGACCTTCCAGGTCTCTCTCTCTCCCCCGCTCTCTCTATATATGCATATGTATATGTGATTAATTAACCAGGAAAACACGAAAGACAAAATCTTTCGAAAAATGGATTCCTAAAGTGCATAATTGCATGGATAAGTTCACACAAACCCATCAATTTGGGATCTAAATTCGAGATTTTCCTTGGAGCTACAGTTTATTAATTTAAACAATACATTTTATTTTGTTTAGTTCTATCCTGTTTTCGCATAATGTGCCACTCCCCTTTGACTGAGAGTCGGGCATATAACAGTATGATTCTTGGGGCTGGCTTGAATTTGTTTTCGGCAACACTTTGTAGTTTGTATACAACTGATCACCTCAATTTGATCCATACCCCCGGAGTCATATGCATTTCAATTTGTGGTTACTATTTATCTTCTTTTTGTCACCTCAACCCTTCTCGATATCGATCAAGCTACACGTTTATTGGTTAAAGATGTATAAGCCTCTTGAGATGGCTTTTCCCCATTCGCTCTTCAACTGTTTTGCCGTTGACACCATGGTTTCATTTCCCGTTTAATCCTTTCTTTTAATCCTATTAGAAAATTGAATAGACATAGCTTTCATTGATATGTATTGATGTATCCTAACATGCCTTTATATAGGCTACAAGTCTTTGTGACCAAGAAACCGAAACCAACCAAGGAAACATACATAACAAAAGGAAACCTAAACTAACTTGGAAACGCGAATAATAATCTATCATAAAAACGAAACATAATATTAGAACATAGAAACATGGTAGCATAATATTTTTTAATACAGAAAATTGGTCTAAAGGCCAAGTTTGGAGCTTTAAATGGTGTTTAGTCCAACTTAACTTATTTTAATGCCTCCAATACATTAGTAGAAAAATTATGAGGGCTCAAGGACAAAACTAGACAAAAATACCCTTAATGAACTCTTTTAGGCGCCTCCTTTATGCACTGCTTAAAAAAAAAAAAAAAAAAGAGCACGATACTTGCCGCCCTCAGCTCCTGGCACGTCGCTTTCTGTAGCAGCCCGTGACCCGTCACTTTCAAGCTGGGGTAAAGTGCTAAACCCCACTTTCAACTCTCTCTCTCTCTTTCTCTCTAAACGTCACTTTCAATTTTCTGATGCACGTCACTTTCATTCTATCTCTCATCTCTTTCCTCTTTCATTGTTGTAGAGTAATTGTTAGGTGGGACAAAATTAATTTCTCTCTTCAATTTTGAGGGTGGGTTCAATTTTGGGATTCAATTTTAGGGGGTTTAGGCTATTTGGGGTAGGGTATAGTGGGTTTAGGCATTTGGGGTTTAGGCACTTAGGGTGCACTTTCCAATAATAGGGTTTTAGCTGTTTAGGCACTTTCATAGGGTACCCTAGTATTTTAGGCACTTTCATGGGGTACCCTAGGGTTTAAGCACTTAGGGTGCGTTTTACAATTATAGGGTTTTAGTTGTTTATGCACTTTCATAGGGTACCCTAGTGTTTTAGGCACTTTCATAGGGTACCCTAAGGTTTAGGTTTAGGGTGCACTTTCTAATTATAGGGTTTTAGTGGTTTAGGAACTTTCTTAGGGTACCCTAGGGTTTTAGGCACTTTCATTGGGTACCCTAGGGTTTAGGTTTAAGCACTTTCATTAGGTTTGGGGGTTTAGGCAGTTTCATTGGCTAGTGGGGGCATTTTTTGAATGTGTAGGTGATTTGTCCTCTTGACATTAAAGAAAAAGTTGATGACCATATTGAAGTAAAGCCCCCTTTATTATGTCCTTCCCAAAAACAGACCCTTTTTAATATTATGCTAACAAATCCACAATGACCTTTTCATTTGAAGTAATGTTAGAGCTTGCTCTTGTGAAGTATGTCTGATTTAATATTTTATTGTTTCTTTGTGAGGGTAGCGTAGTTCTTTTATAGTGTGAGTGGTTTGCTTAACGTTTATAGGGTAGCCTATATAACCTTGTTATCCTTGTATTATTTCTGATCTTTGTGCAACATTACACTTTCGTTTTGTCTATAATATATCATGGAATCGGAGCTCAGGTTGTGATAGGTCTTGGGTTCAAGTCTCTCCGTTGGTATTTATTTCCTGCTTGCATCCTGCTTCTCCCTTTTATATTTTGTTTGGCTCTATCTATGAAAATTTGCATATCCATGTACAATATTGGGTTGCACATGAGGGAGGATGGTGAGTAGCATTGTTGGGTCCATTTCCTAGTAGCTTAACCTTTTGGGACTACTGGTAACTTAACAACTCCACATCGGTCAATCATTATATCCAAAACTCGTATATGTGTCTAAGAAGCTTGTCCAATTGGTTTTTAGTTGGATGTTGTAAGGTGGTGTTCCAACTAGATCTCTCCTCCTTTGAGTTAATTAGTCGAGTTGGATCTAGATCAAGCTCCTCTTCTGGCCTAGCTCTGCAAAAGATGGGAAACACATTAGTGTCTAACAGGCCGGTGATGACTGGTAGGCACTCTGATGTCTAAGTTAATCCCTAAATGAGAGAAGGGAAGTACAAAGCTTGAATGAGAAAGAATAGCGTACCTCTTTAGGGTTTCATACCGTACTTAATATGGGGAGTGCCTTGACTTGGAGGCCAAGATAGCTCATGCCTAGCTCTTGCCCGTAGTGATGTAGCGAATAACCGTTTTAGGTTGTGACGTCATGCATGACGATTCCCGAGTATCAGGTAGCACCTGACCGCACCACCTGGACCAAGACTGGTGCCAAGTAGCCGGACCGAATAGCTGGGGCTGGACGCCAATGGGCTTTGGTTGTTAGGATGATTGGACGTGGGCCAAGTTGGGCAAATGCATTACCTTTTCCTCTTTTGTTGGGCCCTTCTTTGGTGTGTCATTGCCTCATTGGATGGTCTCCATCACTTTTTATGTTTGGTGACCCTATCCGTGACTTTAGCCTGGTTATGCCACTCTACTTGTTAGGTAGCTTGAAATACATTGTTGTACCCATTTCTTTACATTTGAACCCTTTAAGACAATTGGTGTACCACTATATGAGAGTATACTAGCATAGTATTCCAAGGATTGCTACGGTTTGTGTCCCTGGCTTGTTCACTTAGGTGCTGCTGCCCTGCGGCTTGGCTTGAGTGTGGTAGGTTCTGCCGAGTGAACATGTTCCACGTGAGAATAGATCTGAAGCGAAGTCCCGCATTGTACAGGTATGAACACATTGTCTAAGTATAAAAATATGCGGGCACCCTCACCTTATTAGCTAGTTGTGAGGGTTGAGTTCAACTCAAGCCTAGGTAACATGGTAGCAGAACTTTGATTTCTAAGAGGTATTGGGTTCAAGTCTCACAACACTTTTGACGCACTCATTTCATTTATCCATGATCCTCGATCTATCCATCCAAAATATTGAAGTTGTTAGATATTTCTTGCCCATCAAGGTGATTACATGCATAAGAGTATATGCATGTATTTGAATAAGTAAAATTGAGTCAGGGAAGAAAGTAGTGTCTTTGTTGATTATTACTAGGTTAAAATTGGCTCTGGCTCCTTTGAGTCAGGGAAGTTTTCTAGTTGGCTGCAAATTCAGGATTGACGGAAAAAGTAACCTATGTTGAATTGTCGAAAGAATTATCCCTTTACAGCTCTTGGACGTAGAATTTAATTTCTTGCACTGGAACATAAGGGGTTTAGAAGTATTTCTTTTGGACTTCTGCAGTGATCTCATCATAATCGTTCCTTTTTGTCTCTCTTTTGCAGAAACGGAATAAAAGGACAAACATCAGGCTAATCTTATTCCCATTTTTACTCTGCTTGATACTTGTTCTCATCCAAAATTTGGTTAACCATTTACTGGATAACTCCAAATACAAGTGTGGCTGCACTTGCATTGATAGTAACGGTAACGGTCAGTGTGATAGCGCTGAGAAGGTTTGCGGGATTCAGTACTCAACATTGGATCAAGCGAGCAGCTGTCCCATTCCTAGTCCCCCAGAGTGGCCTCCCCTTTTGCAAATTCCAGCTCCTGAGTATCGTGCCGTAAGAACTGATTTTGTTTGGTTCACAGACTTACCAGACCAGTCATGCAGGAATACTGGAACATGCCCTGCAACTATTCTTCTTACTGGCAATAACCAAACTCTTGGAGAAAGTACATCTCTCTCTCTCTCTCTCTCTCTCTCTCTGCCCTTTCTTGTTTTATCTTTGTTGTGTGTAACTGAATGGTTCATCTGTTCTTTAAATGGTGATAGGATTGGCTGCAAATTTGTTCACTGGTTCTTCCTCTTTGAATTCTTCCGACATTTTGTATAGATTAGCCTATTATGCCTTGGTAAGTTGTCCTTCCACTTTTTGATGTCTCCATTTGTTCTAATACTTAATTTCCTTTTGTTGTGGCCATATCTGACATTATCCTCCTTGATTTTCTTGACTTATGTTTTAAAACTTTTCAGGGATCAGCCACAGAGACTGAAAACACCAATTTTCTTGACCCAGCTTTCTTTTCAAATCAATCACTCTATAATCTTGAACCTCAGTGCTCTGCGAATGCTACGATTCCTGTTTCTGTCCAGATAGCCTCTAGTGCAGTTACACAGGGTATTATTCAATCACTAGGAGCTGTAATTTAATTTGTCTTATTAACATATTTCTCGTTCAAATCAGTTTTGCCTCACATGTACACTAAAAGGGATACCTAGTCCATGCAGCTCCCGCTTATATAGGGTCTGTAAAAGGGTCGACGTATGCAACCTTACCGATATTAGCAGAATGGGAAAGCT